>CAUYUJ010009358.1:367819-412819 GCA_963575745.1 Prorocentrum cordatum | reverse complement strand
GTATGTATGTGTGTATGTATGTATGTATGTATGTATGTATGTATGTATGTCTGTCTGTCTGTCTGTCTGTCTGTCTGTATGTATGTATGTATGTATGTATGTATTCTTGTGCGTAGCCACATCACAGTCCATCTACCAACCTCACCATAAGCGTGTCAAATTCATTGTCTATCAACCGATATCGCTATCCAGATATGGATCAGTGTATCAATCTAGCGGCCTCGTTCTCGCCCACTGTCTGTATATATATATGTACATATACCAGTTGTCACCGGCTTGCTACGCTGCGACGTTGAACCCTTGATCCGTTAGGTTGGTCTGGCGTGGAAGGAGACCGTTGCGCGTGCAGGGCAGGAAAACGGGAGCATCCATATATATATACATCTATATATATAAATGTATATAGATCGATCTCGCCATCAATGAATCTACCATCGGGTCAACCATCCGGACAACTGCCAGGACAATTATCGGGACAACCATCGGGACAACCATCCGAATTGCCATCGGGACAACCATCGGGACAAGCATCGGCACAACCATCGGGACAAGCATCGGGACAACCACCGAGGCAACTGCCAGGACAAACATCGGGACAACCACCTGGACAACCGTCGGGGAAACCATCGGGGCAACCACTGGGACAACCACTGGGAAAGCCGTCGGGACAACCATCGGGATAACTATCGGGACAACTGCGGGCCCACCTCCGATGAACGGGAAGCGGATGGAGAAGAGTCGTTTGCTCGGACTTCGCACCTGCAGCGGCGGGACTGCTCCTCTGGCCCGCGCACGTGGCTCCGCCGCGCCCGCACGCGCGACACGAGCACGGAGCCGCATCCGATCTCCCCGGGGGGGGGGTCCGTTTCATCAGAGGCGGGAGCGCGATCTACCCCGTCGCTGGCCCGTCCAATTTCCGTAGGAGGGGGTCAGGGGCCAGGTGGTCCCACCCCCGCTCCCCCGAACAGAATTCCAAAGAGGGGGCCTCAGAGACTGGGAGGCCCCGCCCTCCCCGGCCCTCCCCACACCCTACGAATCCCCAAAAACGAGAGGTACAAAACTCCCACCACCCGGCGCGCCGAGGGGGGAGGGGGGGATACATAACGAACCCCCTCCCCGCCCTCCCCCGCTCCCCAGCCCCATGTGAGGTCACTTCTTGGGCAGGGCGCAGAAGGCTCTCTGGTCTCGCCTCGGGGGCGGCCCGAAGTGGCCAGGGAGCCCGCGGAAGCAGATCCATGGGGAGATGCTCACCGTTTGACCAGCTCCAATCCAGCTCTAAGCTCCCCCCCCCCCGCTCTAACCCCCACCCAACGAAGAGGTACAAAAACCCCACCCCACGGCGCGCAAGGGAGGAGGGGGGGTAAGGAACCCCCCCCAACCCGTCGGCGCCGTCGCCGCCGCCGCCGCCGCCGCCGCCGTCGTCGTCGTCGTCGTCGTCGTCGTCGTCGTCGTCGTCGTCGTCGTCGTCGCCGCCACGTTCCACACCAAAATCCCAATTCGGTCACATCCACCACGGGCCAGAGCCAGTCTCCAAGTAGGTCATGTCCACCACAGCCGTCGCCGCCGCCGTTGCCGCTGTCGTCGTCGTCGTCGTCGTCGTCGTCGCCACCACTGCCCAGACCACATCCACTACGGGCCAGAGGCAGACCTCAAGTCGATCACGTCTACCACGGCCGTCGCCGCCGCCGCCGTTGGCGTCGTCGTCGTCGTCGTCGCCGTCGCCGTCGTCGTCGTCGTTATCGTCGCCACCACGGCCCAGACTGGAGTTCCAAGTAGGTCACATCCACCACGGGCCAGTGCCAGACACCAATTTGATCACGTCTACCACCGCCGCCGCGCCACCGTTGTCGCCGCCGCCGCCGCCGTCGTCGTCGCCGCCGTCGTCGTCGTCGTCGTCGTCGTGGTCACCGTTGCCGTCGTCGTTGTGGCGGTCATCGTCGTGGTCGTCGTCGTCGTCGTCGTCGCCACCACGGCCCAGGTCGGAGTTCCAAGCAAAAATTATCCACCACAGGCCAGAGCCAGATACCAATTCGATCACGTCCACCGCCGCCGCCGCCGCCACCGCCGTCGCCGCCGCCGCCGGGGCGGGTGGGCTTTCTGGGCGCCCCCCAAGAATTTGCCGGGGTGCGGGGGGGGGGCTTCCCGGACCCCCCCTCATTGTGGAGGTCGGTGGGGGGTGAAACCCGCCTTCTTCGTCTACCAGCAGCGTCAGCAAGCGCTGTTGCTTTAGTCTAGATCTCACCCCCCAAACCTCCGATGCGTGTGGGTTGTTGTTCTTCCAGGAGCGGCGAGAGTGCCTCGTGGCCCCGGTGGCCGTACACTTGCAGCAGTACCGTGTGGAGCGAATCCTGCACGATGCGCTGGCGGCGCTGCCTGCCGGCCTAGTGGACATGCGGTGGTGCTGCACCGTGGAGGGCGTCAGCGCCGACGAGGAGGGCGTCGCGCTGCAGTGCACATCGCCCGGGGCCAACGGCAAGCCAGCCAGCCATGAGTTGAAGTCTAGCTACGTCGTGATCTGTAACGCTGCCGCAAAGCTGCGCCTGGCGCTAGGGGAGACCACGCCCAACCCAGCACCCTCTGACAGAGTGACACAGACGGTGCTGTCCGTGGACCTGGAGCTCCGCGACGGCACGGCCCGCGCGGACCGCCGACTGCTGCTCGCCTCGCGCGCAGAGGGAGTGGTCGACCACGCCGTGGACACCATGTCCTGGCTCTCCGTGTCGCAGCGGTCGCACCCCGACGGGCTCATCCGGCTCGATGCCATCTTGCCCGCGGGGGTCGACCTGCACAAGGTTCAGGGGCGGCCTGACCGACCCCTGGCAAGCCATCCACGAACCGTCCCCGTCCTTCGAGGGATGACGGATGACGTCGCGGGAGGAGGAGGAGGAGGAGGAGGAGGAGGAGGAGGAGGAGGAGGAGGAGGAGGAGGAGGAGGAGGAGGAGGAAGGGGATGGGTGGCTGGAGGTCGGCGAGGCCGCGCCCGAGAGGTGTCCACGGACAGGGCCGCCGAGGACCTCGCCCGGGGAGTGCTCGGCGAGGGGGCGGCGCGGGCCGTCCGCGGCAGCGTGGCGCAGCAGTTCCGCGCCGGAGCCGCGCACCGCGCCTCGCAGGGCCCCCGCGTCTACCTGTGCGGCGAGGCGCTCGCGGTGACGAGCCCCTTCGGGGGCGCGCTCGGCAGCAAAGCGTGGGAGCCTGCTATATACCTTTTTAACAATTTCTGTCTCCAGCGTCGATCGCAGCCTCGATCGGCGCCTGGAGTCGGGGAGCTGCGGTGGGGGGAAAGCAGTTCGTGGGCGCTCCCCCCCTCCACCAAGCTCTAAGTTGGCACGCGCGGAGGAGGCTGCGGTCGAGGAGGAGCTCATCAGACGCACCGCCAAGTGTGAACATTGGGGGGAGGGGGAGGCGTTGAGCGATGAATGCGGCATGCGTGTTCGCTTTTTTTTTCCGAGGCCTGTAGCGCCGATTGAGCGTCGGCTAGCGTCGATCAGCGTCGATGTGGCGTCGGTTCGCGTCGATGCTCGATTCGCGAGCGCCGACGTGAGGGTATACGGGAGGCCCCCACCATGAGCTGCCACCGAAGGCGCGGCGGGGAACCTGGCGGTCCAGGACCACCGCCCACCAAACCGCCCCAACCCAACCCGAATGCTCCGATCTGCCCTCCATTTCCAGTGGCGGGGGGGTCGGGGAATACCGAGCAAAAGCACATCTCAAGCCCACCCCCTCCTCCTCCTCCTCCTCCTCCTCCTCCTCCTCCCTCCTCCTCCCTCCTCCTCCTCCTCCTCCTCCTCCTCCTCCTCCTCCTCCTCCTCCTCCTCCCTCCTCCTCGTCGTCGTCCTCCTCCTCCTCCTCCGTGGCTGGGGCGGTCTTGGCATAGGCAGCCACAGGACGCGGCGAACCTGGCCTGGAAGCTGGCCCTGGTGCTCCTGCAGGGGGCCCCCGCCGCCCTGCTGGAGACCTACCCGCGCGAGCGCGAGGCCGCCCGGGCCGCCGACGCGGCCGCCCGCCGGCGCGGCGAGCGCCTGCTGGCGCCGGCGGCCGCGGCGCAGCGCGAGGTGCGGCTGGCGGCCCTGTCGCTGCTGCGCTCGGGGCAGGCCGGGCGGGGCGGCATCCCCGGGAGCCTGAGGTCCTGGCGCTGCAGTGTTTTTGCGCAGCGGGGGCTTCAGCTCTCCACTGCGGGCCCCGGGGCCCTCCCAGGATCGATCCGGCTCGAGGAACGACGCAGAAGCTGCGGCCGAGGGCTCTGGGCGTGCCTGTTTGCGATGCCGCACTTTTTTTGCAGCGTCGGATCTCTCAAGCAGTGGCGAAGCGTCCCGGCTCGCTTATAGCCCCACCAAAGAATGTTCTAAGAACCTTTTGTGGCTCCCACGCAATGTTCTTAGAACCTTTCAGGCTGAGACTGTCTTGTTTTAGCACATCGGGCTTATGTTCTAAGAACAGTGTTTCTGTTCTTAGAACAGTTTTGGGTTCTAAGAACACTTCCGTGGTATGACTATAGGATTGTCGGGACGGTCGGTCCCTGTTCAAATCTCAGGGGGCCCCCTTCGGGCAACGAAGAGCATCATGGTGGGAGGGCCTGCCGCGCGCTCGGCCTCCCGGAGGCCTTCCTACCGGCCCTCGGGGGCCGTCGAAAAGCGACTCGGGAGGAACGATTGGCCCAGGGGCATATAGGTCTTAAGTCGGGCCTGTCCCCCTACAGGGGGATTTTCGACGAAGAATACAAGATACCCCAAAACTAGTCACAAAATGGTCCAGAAATGATCTGGGGATTATTTTTTGACTATGTGTTTTGGCGTTTTGGTGCATTTCTGGTGTATATTCTTAATTTTTCGTCGAGCATCCCCCTGTGGGGGGACAGGCCCGACTTCAAGATAGGTCGAGGCCTTGGAGGGTCGGCGCTGCGAAAGAAGCCCTGACACGTCGGGGGTCTGGGCCCCCCCCCTCGAAGGCCAAGCGCGCGTTCTTCCCGCGGCGTGGCGGGGCCCCCCCGGGCCTCGCAGCACTTCCGCGTCCGCGCCGGCATTTTGGGCGACGGCAGAACCTCAGAGGCCCGAAGCATGCGGGGCAACTCGGGTCAGGGCTAACTCGGGTTCGTTTTTTTCGGGAATCCGAACCCGAGTTGCCCCGGGCCCGAGCTGGCCCCGGAGAATTCGGGCGTCCAGAAATCATCAGGGATAATTCGGGTCAGGGCTAACTCGGGTTCGTTCTTCGGGAATCCAAACTCGAGCTACCCCGGGCCCGAGTTACCCCGGATAACTCGGGCGCCCAAGAAACACAGAGCTCGGACCCCGTCGTGGGCCGCGTGTCGCGCGTCGACCACCACTACAAACTTGCGTGTAATGTCGGGGGGGTTGTCGGACGAGGATATAAGTCCCTTCCAGAGCCTCCTGGAGCGCTCTCAGATCGGGCCGGGCGAAAGGGGGGGATTGGGAAAGGGGGGTTACGAAATTTGCTGCATGCAGCTGGTTTCGGCCTCACCGAGGGGTCAATTCCGGGAAAATCAGCTACGCGAGCAGATTCTCACCCCCCCCCTTTGCTATCCCTCCCTTTCGCCCGACCCGATCAGAGCGTTCCGGAACGCTCTGAGAAGGCCGCGGCGCCCGAGGCATCCTCCAGAACCGCCAGGTCTCAGAGATGCTCGATGTTGCCCTCACCCGATGTTGTCGTCTGAGCAGGAGCTGGGCGCGGCGCTCCTCGCGGACTGCGGGGCGCTCCCGTGCTGCTCGCTGCGCTCGGGCTCGCCGCTGCTGCTGCCGGACGAGGCCCGCCACGGCGGGCCGTCCGGGGCACAGTTCCAGGCCGGGGCGCCCGGGCCTGGGGACGTGCTCGCCGCTTAGGTGCCTCGATGCGCCCGTTGCGAGGCGCAACGCGTCCCGTGTTCGAGACGTCCGTGTCAATCCGTTGCGTGTTGGCTCCGCGTATCTGACCAAGGCTTGGCGAGCATCTCGCGTCTGGCCTGCGTGTTCGGTCTACGTGTGGGGCTCCGTATCCGTACGCTACGTGTTGCGTGTTGCGTATCGGAGCAGCTAAGGCTCGCCGACTGCGCCGTGGAGGACCTGCACGCCATGCTCGACGGGGAGTCGCAGGAATCGTCGCGGCAGGGCCCCACTTTTCTGCTGAGGCACACTGGGGCGTTCTTCACAGCCGTGTTCTTTGCGATGACCGTGGGGGACATCCCTTGGGAGGCGCTCAAGCTCATCGACCGCCCACGGACGCAGATGACGACGGAGCTGCTGCGCAGGGTCGTTGTTGTTTTGGATGCATCCGCGCTGGAGAGAATGTCCGAAGAGCACGCTACCGCCGTCGGGCTGGCGCGGCGCATCGGCGTGCGCCTCATGGCAGACCGGGAGGGGAGCGCGGTTCGGGCGCTTGACGCGCGCCCAGGCACCGTTGTTCTCGTCCGCCCCGACCTGCACGTGGCGGCGCGCTGGCGCGAGCTCCGCCCGCGGGATGTCTCTGGCGCCCTCCTCCGCGCGACGGGGCACTTCCTTCACGAGTCGCCTCTGGCCGACCCGACTGCTCTGCAAGCGCATGCCCAGCCTCTGGCAAGCACGCAGGCGAGCGACGCCGAAGAAGGGGGTCGTCTTCACCGACTTCAGCGCGCAAGCTGCCTGCGTGAGGTCGCGCGTAAGCGTCCTCGCCCACAACGCGGCGTGCCGCGCAGGCGGCCCGTGTAAGTCATTGTGTGAGTGGTATTTTGTGCTAGATGTTTTTTTGTTTTGTCGCCCAGGTGGCCTCAGCATCGGCCGCCGCGGCTGCGCTCCATGGCCCCGCTGCGCAGGCGGCCGCCTGCAGGCTGCTGGACGACCTCGTCGAGAGGCTCGCGTCCGTGCCCTCGGAGGGGCGGCTCACGCTCCTGGCGAGCGCCGTGATGCTCACCGCCGCCCGCGCGGGCAGCTGGGAGGCCGCCGAACGTGCGCTGGCGCTGGCAGCCTCAGCAGCGCTCTGCGGCCAGCCGAGCGACGATGGCGCCGAGCTGGCGTACCGATCCCCTCGAGGCAGCCGCCGCAGTCAGCCGGCAGACGCCACGAGCCAGCGGTGGGCCAGCGACGCGGCAGCGGCGACGGAGGCGAGCCTGCCGCTGCGGCTGCAGGATCACCTGGCCGCGTCGTTCGAGGCCGGCGGCTTGGGGACAGGTGGGCGACGCACCAAAACGGGGTCGTCTGCGCCGACATCGGCGCGTAAGCTGCCCGCGTAGGGTCGCGCGTAAGCGTCCCCGTCTCCAATGAAGCGTGCCGCGCCGGCGGCCCGCGTAGGCCCCGGCATATTCGAAATCCCCTGATAATCGTCCCCTTGATCTGATTTTTTAAGGCGTTTTTTTCCAAGCGGGGGGGTCCGGTCCATTAGGGCGGTTTCATCAAACCGAAGACGAGGGGGGTCTGGAACATCGAGGCCCCCCGTCGACGGAGGGGTCCGGAAAACTAGCTTGCCATTGAAGGGGGGGTCCGGTGTTTTAGGGGGGGGGCGGTGAGAAAGGGATGTCGAGTAAGGTCGCCGTGCCATCTCGCGTGAGACCCGTTTTTGACCGTCGCTCAGGCGCTTGCTGGGGGCACAGCGCGGCCACCGGCACCGCCGCCGGCACCGCGCTCCTCGGCGAGCTCCTCGGCGGGCCTCTCGGGGAGGCGCCCGGGGTGAGCACCGGCCTCGTCTCGGCCGAGGTGGCCGCGGAGTGCCTCGCGCGCGCGCTGCAGCAGGACCCCGACGCGGGCTTCGCGTGCTCGCCGCCGCCGGCCGGGCTGCGAGGGCTGCGCGAGCGGCTGGCGGGCTCCTTAAGCCAGGCCCAGGGGCACCGCGAGGGGGAGGGGGGGGGGGGATATCAAGGGAGGCAAGACCACCCAGGCCCGATAAGTGGCGTCTGCTATAAACGGTCCTGGGCGCTTCCTGGGCAGCCCTGCCCATGGTCGACTCCTTCTGTCGGTGCGTTTGCCAGACGGCTCCGCGTGTCCAGACGATGAGTATGGGGGGGAGGATTTCCTGCCCTTCATAACCCAGCCTTGCGCTCATCCCTATCCCTGAGATTGGCAAGCCACAAGGCGATGGCAATCTTAGGGGTGCGCCCTCAGAAGCTGAGGGCATCCTGACGATCGGCATCGAGATGAGGCGATGCCGATCACAGGGATAGGCATATGCTCCAGGCTGGTAACTCTAGAATAGGCTCAGAGAGGGATGCATCGAGCCCCACCCCGCCCAGACCGTGCGGGCTCGCGGCCGGGGGCGCCCATCGCCGATCTACCGGCGGTGCATCGCCGGCTCCAGGTCGATGCGCCTCCCTCCAGGTTGGACGGCTAGCTCTTCACCGCCTGCCCCCCCGCCCCTCCCTTCGGGGCGAAGTTGTTCCTCCTTCCGTCCAGGCTTCCCCTCATCAGGACTCCCTTGTCGAGGACTGCGTCGACGTTCGCTAGTGTGGACACGCGAATCCCATGGCTCCGTCAGGCTCCATGGCTGTCGCGTGCCCCCGTCGAGCGACGAGCCTCCCGTCGCGATTTCTCTCACAGCGCGAGAGGGCCTGGGCATGCATGGCTGTCGCCCGGCCGCCTGAGGCCCCGCCCGCCCGCGCCCTGTCTCCCCAATTAGTGCGTTGCGCGCCCCGCCTAGCTCTTATCCGGAAGAGGCTCGCTCTCGACCCGCAGACCCAAAAGCATGGCCATCGTATGCCCACTGGGCGCCCCGAACGCTCCTCCTCCCAGGCGGAGGGCCTGGACCTAACGCCCGACGGCGTCTTCGTCCTGGAGGGCCCCTGCGCAGCGCTGCGCCACCTGCTGCGCGGGCTGCTGGCGCCCCCGGAGCCCGCGCCGGCCCGCGGCACGCCCGCGGGCGGAGCTGGCGGCAGCGCCGCCGCGGATGTGGGCGGCGGAGGCGGCGAGCTGCATGCGCCGCCGCCGCTCGCCGAGGTCGCAGCCGACGGCCCGGAGGCCCGGAGGAGGAGGAGGAGGGGGAGGAGGAGGGGGGGAGGAGGGGGAGGAGGGGGAGGAGGAGGAGGAGGAGGAGGGAGGAGGAGGAGGGGAGGAGGAGGAGGAGGAGGAGGAGGAGGAGGAGGAGGAAGGCAGGCGAGGGAGAGAGGAGGAGGAGCAGGAGGAGGGAGGAGAGGAGGAGGAGCACTTCTGGGGAGTGGGAGGGTTCGGTGCGTTGTTTGCGACCCCCCCCCCCCCCCAAGGAGGGCGTGGCCGCGCGCGAGCCGGGCGAGGGCGCCGGCCCCGGCCCGCCCGCGGAGGTGCTGCTCGTGGGGGCGTGCCCCGAGGCCTGGCTGCCGGCCCTCGGGCCCTGGCGCGTGCGGCGCTTCGACCCGCCGGGCGGGGCGGAGGGCGGCTTCCGTGTGCGGGCGGAGGACGATGGCCTTGTTGCCTTGTTTTCCACCACCACCACCAGAAGTTGGAGGGAGAGGAGGGGGTCCTCCTCCTCCTCCTCCTCCTCCTCCTCCTCCTCCTCCTCCTCCTCCTCCTCCTCCTCCTCCTGCCCCCCTCCGACCTATGGCGGTGGTGGTGGAAATCAGGCCCATCAGAGGACGTGGCCCGCAACGTGGCGGCCGAGACGCGCGCGGTGCTCACCGGGGGCAGCGACCGGGGCAACGATTGGGGGGGGGGGGGCAGGCAACGATATCGGGGTCGATCGGCGGAGGTTCTCTGGCGCTGTCTCGTCGGTCCTCGGCGGTCTGCGGGCCTCGGGGTCGTCGCCGCTGGCAGCTGCGCCTCGCCGACAGCGTTCCGGGGGTGCCCGGGTCGTGCCGAGCGGCCGCCAGGTGCCCGAGCTGTGGCCCGAAAACCACTACAGTCGAGGCGCTGAAAAAGGAACCCTTTTCGTTGGGGAGGGGCTCGGTGTTCCTTGATAGTTTCACAGCTTGCCTCAGGTTTTCCTTATGTTTTCGATGGGACATCGAAGCTTGACTTGTGGAAAATAGGAGCCTCGTTCCTTATTCAGGGTTCCTTAGGTCAACGCCCCGACTGTAGGGGCAACGTCGCGGGGATAGGCGCAGGGAGGGATGCGTCGGTCCCCAAGCGCCCATTGATCGCCGATGGGGGCCCGATGGCCCCAAGCTGCCCTGGAGCGTGCGGACTCGCGATCGGAGGCCTGTCGCCGATCTGTCGACGATGTATCGTCGATTCCAGGTCGATGCATCCCCCCCTAATTATGCCAGTCCCCCCTATAGCTGTCCCTCAGCTCAGATGAAGACAGCACGGCATGAGCGTAAGCTTACGGAACTCCGGCGCCGACCTTGGCGTGCTCCGCGCGCCAGTGAGAGGTGTCCAGCGCAGATCCACGAACTACTTCGCGCGGGCCTCCAACAGTTTATGTTTCTTGTGCGGTTTGGAACTTCTGGATAGCGTGTCGCTCTCCGCTGGCTCTGGCCCACCACGCTCCGGCGCGACACGCTGTTGATTCTCCGAACGTCCTCGTTCCGAGCCTCTCCCAGCCTCCCGTTCCGCGGAGCGGAGCGACACGCTATCATCAAGCAGTGGCGAAGCGTCCTGACTCGCCTGAAGGCCCACCAAAGAACGTTCTTGTTATGATCTGCACGAGATGTGCTTAGAACAGTTCTGGCTGAAACCGTCATGTCTTGAGCAAACGGCATATGACCTAAGGGCATGTTTTTCTGTTAGTTTGACGTCCTTTTGCTTTTGTTCTAAGGAGCACGTCGTGGTAGGCCTATCGGAGTGCTGGGACGGCCGGTCCATGCTCGCAGGCACGGCTTGTCGCCTGGGCCGCCACTGCGGCACGCTATCGGGGCTCAAGATACGGGGGTCAAAGTAAACGGGGGTCGGCCAGAGCGCCGGATCCTGCGGGATCCTGCAGGGCGCAGGGTCGCGCTGACCCGGGCCCGGGTGCAGGGCCCTGCAGATTTTGTTGTATTGACCCGGGCTTGGGTGCAGGATCTTCCAGGATGCTGCACGGCTCGGAAGCCGGGCGAGGGCTGGCAAATCCGTGTCTGCTAGAACGGTCTTCATAAACACATGTCAGGGCCCCGCATCATCAGGGGTAACTCGGGTCAGGGCTAACTCGGGTTCGTTGTTCGGGAATCCAAACCCGAGTTACCCCGGACCCGAGTTACCCCGGACAACTCGGGCGTCCAGAGCCCCGAATCATCAGGGGTAACTCGGGTCAGGGCTAACTCGGGTTCCTCTTTCGGGAATCCAAGCCCGAGTTACCCTGGACCCGAGTTACCCCGGACAACTCGGGCGCCCAAACATGCCCGGACTAGAGCTCCGCGTGCCAAATGGTACACGGGCTGCCTCCCGGAAGAACAGATCACCATTTCCCAGAGCTCCGTTTTAGCAGCCAGCCTTCGCCCGCGTCTGCTCCTCCTCCTTCCCTCCTCCTCCTCCTCCTCCTCCTCCTCCTCCTCCTCCTCTCCTCCTCCTCCTCCTCCTCCTCCTCCCTCCTCTCCTCCCCCTCCTCCTCCCTCCGCATCCTCCGCATCCTCCTCCTCCTCCTCCTCCTCCTCCTCCTCCTCCTCCTCCTCCTCCTCCTCCTCCTCCTCCTCCTCCCCCCCCTACGCTAAGAGCCGAAGCTCCCGACGCGGCAGGTGCTGCTGCCGCTCTTCAGCGCCGTGACGGGCCTCGCGCTGGAGGCGCCGGAGCTCTCCGCGCTGGGCCGCTTCGTGGACCTCGAGGCCTCCTCCCCTCGCCTTCTCCTTCCCCTCCCCCCTCCCAGACCCCCTCGCGTTGTGAAGACATCACGACGGGACGCTTTCCATTATTTCAGAGCGTGAATTACCTACCCTGCTTTCGCTTCCAGGCAAAGCCAGGTCATGCCACGCGCCTCCTCGTCAAGCGGCCTGACCAGTACAGGCCGTAGTTTGGCATCGCTTGGTATCTCTTGGAAGCGAGGGTGGTCAAAAGCGAGGTCGGTTTGTTTGCCCCCTATTATTTTCGGCCTCCAGGGGCCCTCACAGGGCCTCGGGATCGTCAACAAAACGACTCGGGATGAAAAGACAGTCCTGGGAAAGGGGTCCAGATAATTGGAGTTCGACGTACTGAAAGAATCATAAGTTCGCTTCCCTCCCTTCTCCTTCCACCACCCTCGCCTCCGCCTCTCGAGGCATCCGGCTTCGTGGCACGAAAAAGGTCGCGGCGCCGCGGGGAGAGAAGTCGGCTGTGCCCGCAAAACAGCGACCCTTCGCCGCAGTGACCTCTGGTGCGGGCCCACTGGGCTCCCCCCGCTCACCGAACGCGATGCTTGCGGCAGTGGCGTCTTGCGCGCTTGTGTTTGGTCCCCCCGCGGTCCGCAAAAACCACGCACCAAAAGTGATTTCATTGAATGCGATCACTGGATCCGTCGGCGTCGTCGGCGTGGGCGTCGGCGTCGGCGTCGGTGTCGGCGTCGGCGTCGGCGTCGGCGTCGGCGTCAGCGTCAGCGTCGTCGTCGTCGGCGTCGTCGTCGTGGGCGTCGTGGTCGTCGTGGCCGTCGTCGTTCTCGTCGCTGCCCGACGGCTCCTGCGCCAGCGCCGGCGCTCGCCGTCTCGCCGTCGTCGTTTCCCGTCCCCCCTCGCAAGTCAGGGGGGGGGTCTCCCCCCCTGACTTGCGAGGGGCGCCGACCACGGCGAGGACGGAGAGGGAGGGCCGAGGAGGAAGAGGCACGAAGACTTGTCGTGACCATTGGGGAGGAGGAGGAGGAGGAGGAGGAGGAGGAGGAGGAGGAGGAGGAGGGAGGAGAGGAGGAGGAGGAGGAGGAGGAGGAGGAGGAGGAGGAGGAGGAGGAGGAGGAGGAGGAGGAGGAGGAGGAGGAGGAGGAGGAGGAGGGAGGAGGAGGAGGAGGAGGAGGAGGAGGAGGAGGAGGAGGAGGAGGAGGAGGAGGAGGAGGAGGAGGAGGAGAGGAGGAGGAGGAGGAGGAGGAGGCGGAGGAGGAGAGGCGAGGAGGAGGAGGAGGAGGAGGAGGAGGAGGAGGAGGAGGAGGAGGAGGAGGAGGAGGAGGAGGAGGAGGAGGAGGAGGAGGAGGAGGAGGAGGAGGCGGCGAGCGAGTGAGGAGCAGCAGCAGCAGCAGCAGCAGCAGCAGCAGCAGCAGCAGCACGCGGCAGAAGGGAGAGAGCGGGAGGCGGCGGAAGGAGGGATCCGCATCCTTGAAGCGGCTCGCTCACGGAGGAGGAGGCAGGCGTGGGTGCCAGGTCACCCGCAGCGGCGCGGCCGTGATCGCGCTTCGCGGTCTGGGCTGGGCAGTTGTCCTCCCGGGGCAGGTGGAGCGCGAAGTCGCGTTGGCCAAGGGAGGTTGCTGGTCGAGATAGCGCTATCACGGACTCGGGCGCGCGGATTGGCGACGGGTCCCGTTTCTGTGCGCAGACTCGGCGCGCCTCGTCGCCAAAAATCAAGCGGCATTGGGCTCAGGATTCGGGGGGGGCCTTCCCAGAGCCGTGGATCCAGCGCCCAAGGGGCGGAGGGAGGGTCGAGGTTCGAGGGAGGGCAGGCGCGCTTCGCGCGGCGCGGAGCGCGACGTGGTGTTGACCCAGGGAGGTGCTGGCTGGTGGCCGAGGGAAGCAGCGGTGCGGAGGTTCGAGCGAGGACGGGCGCGCCTCGCGCGGCGCGGAGCATCACGTTGGGCTGGCGCAGGGAGGTGCTGGTGGGGTGGCCGAGGGAAGCGGCGGTGCGGAGGATCGAGGGAGGCTCAACGCGTCTCGCGTGGCGCGGGGCGCGAGCTGCTCTGGCCGAGGGAGGTGTTGGCGAGCGGCCGAGGGGGGCGCGACCCAGACATCCTCCAGGGTGTGGTTGTCGTCCATCCGCGGCCCCAGGGCTGTCCGGACCCCTTCCCAGGTCCAGTCTTGATGGCCCCGGGGCCTGATAACAGGTCCCAGAGTTATTCGGGGGCCCCCAAACGGGGCGGTGACCACACCGTGCGGTGAGTCGGTGGGGATTCGGGGTCACCGCACGGTTTTGGGACTCGAGTCCCTCTCCGAGGACGTCTCGCGCGACAGGGACCTCTGGGGTCCCAAAATCGTGCGGTGACGGACCGTGCGGTGAGGTCTGGGGGGATTTCGAGGTCACCGCATGGTCCGTCACCGCACCGGTTCGGGACTCCAAAGTTGTGATGTTCCGACCTCCTTTAGCTTTGAGCACCTGTACAAAATTCGAGCACCAAGAAAGTCGAGCCTTGAGGGCTTTCACGTGTCGGGCCTTGGGAGGCGACGCTGTCCGACACTGTTTCGATGCTTTTCTGGGTGCTCGAAATGAGTTCGGGGAGTCGGTCCGTAAGCACGATGAGAGCAACATTATATCCCAGAGACCGACATGGGGAGAAGAAAAACCCAGACTTGGCAATCACAGCTCTTCGGAAACACACTGGGCCAGGGGAGGAGGAAGAAAGAAGCCCGACCCCCCCGCCGGCATTTGCGTTTACCAGACGGCCATGGGCGTTTACTGCAGTGGGGTCCCAGACTATTTCTACTGTTTTTGAATATTCCTCTTGTGGGAACCCATGCCAAGAGACACCCTGCTCGCCTCCAGGGTGCCCTTGCTTTCTTGGGTTTCGATGGTTCTGCGATGAAGGACGTGACGTGCCCACACGGAAAATCCATTGGGCGTCCTTGGGTCTCAGGGTTGGGCTTCTTGTGGAAGGCTTCTCGTGGTCGGGCTCCGAAGTTTCTGTAAACAGCCCTGCCCTGCTCGAATCCTTCCCTGGGTGCGTTCACCAAACGGCTTCGCTGCATTGGGGTGCTCCCCCCTGAGAGATCCGACGCCGCGACGAAGCTGCAGAATCGCAGAACGTCACGAGCGGAGTCCTGGACCCCATATCTTCTCGTGTCGCTTTTCGAGCCGGATCGATTCGTGAGGGTCCCGGGGCTTATGATGTTCCAACCTACTTTAGCCTTGATCATCAGAAAGAATTTCGAGCGCTAGACAATACCCCCAATCTCGAGGGTTTCCACGTGTCGGGCCCTGGGAGACACCGTTTCGACACTCTGTCGACACTCTTTCGACACTCTTCCGGGTGCTCGAAATTATTTCTGGGACGTGGTCTTCAAGTACGATGGGAGCAGCATAACCCGGGGCCCGAAATGGGACGAAGACGCCCGCGGTGACAACATTGCAAGGCAGAGTCCCAGGATTAGCACGAGGGGGCTTCCTCTGCTCTCTCTCGCTCCGGCGGCGCGCGAGGGGGGGGTTGTGCGCAGGAGAGGGCCTCCTCGGAAGGCGGCGGCGGGACTTCTCAGTCGGGGCTGGACAGAACCCCCAACAGTGACACGTCGATTAGTGAATTGTCCGTTTTCGATTCTCGAGAGGGCGCCGTGGCCGTTTTTTACCAGGCTTGCGCCCGCCAGGTTTGGGCCTCAGGTCGTTTTCACTCATCCACGTTTCACTAAAGGGGGGTCTGTCCATCCCCGACTCAGAACCATCCGGCCTGCTGATCAGTTTTTTGCTGGTCTTCCGGGAAGGCCTCCAGAAGGCTTCTCGGAAGGCCGGGGGGTATCCAAAAGCCTCCTGAGAGTCGGCCAGGCGTAAGAGTGACCTCTCGCCGGAGTGGCCCTTATGGTGCGGGCACGGACGGCCCCCCCCAGAGGGCTGAAGGGGAAGCGGTATAGCGGCGGCCTGCGCGCTTGCCTTGTGGCCCACCCGCGGTCCCAAACAGCCGCGCACCAAAGGGCACTCTTGATGGAGGATGGCGATTCATAAATGACCGGGGGTCGTGTTCACGCGGCTGCGCCCGGGATGACGATTCGAGAAAACCGGCCGCGGGCTGGAAAGCTAGTTTCTTGAATCGTTCTCCGCCGGTGAGAAACTTGTGCAGAAATGACAGGGAACTCTTTGTTTTAATCGTTCCCCCCTCATTTTTTAATTGATCGTCATCCCGCGTTACTCAGGGCCACTCTTGCGTGTACTCCAGATTTCGTAATAAAGGGAGGGGGGTCTCATTTCGGGGGGGGTCTCTTCCAGGCTATCTTGGAGGGCCTGGGGGGGGGTCTGGGGACGATGTTTTGGAGGGTTCTCCCACGGGGGAGGTCTGAAGTGGCTTGTCTTGGAGGGTCCAGACCCCCTCTCTTTTACTTACGAAATCTGGAGTAGCCGAGAGCGGGCCTTCTCCTCCTCGCCTCCCCCCCCCTCGCTCGCCGCCGCTCCCTGCCTGGGGAGCTGCGGGGGCCCGAGGGGCGCGCGCGCCCTCGCCGCGAGAGGCGCGCCGGCGGCAGCGGCTGACCCCCGCGGGCGCCGGCCACGGCCTGGTGCTGCTCGTGGACGTCACCGCGCGGGGGCTGCAGCTCGACGTCGGCGCCGCGGGCGAGGCGCCGCGGGAGCGCGGCCGAGGAGGGAGGAGGAGGAGGAGGAGGAGGAGGAGGAGGAGGAGGAGGAGGAGGAGGAGGAGGAGGAGGAGGACGAGGGGGAGGAGGAGGAGGAGAGGAGGAGGAGGAGGAGGAGGAGGAAGGAGGAGGAAGAGGAGGAGGAGGAGGAGGGAGGAGGATGAGGAGGAGGAGGAGGGGGAGGAGGAGGGGGAAGCTTCCATCGACCGCGGCCGAAGAACGAGGCGTGCGCAGCCCTGGAGCAGCGCTGCCAGCCTCACGGGGCAGCCGTCCCCGGCGCCGGCGCGGTGGCGTTTTTCTGCCTGCTGCGTGTGAGTCGGGCGTGTCCCTCTGCAGGAGGAGTGCCCCAGAAGTGCTCCAAACATAGCCTGGGGGCGGTTTGTCGACCATGGTTGCCGATCTCATTATGTTTCTTTGTTGATTCTGCGGTACCCTTCATCCACACTTCGCCTGTAGGGGGGCATGTCCGATCTCATGCTGCATGCTGCTGTTGTGTGTCTGCCTGCTGCCCTGGAGCTCGGACGAGGAGAAGGAACCCATGCCGCTTATTTTTTGGGGACCTCCTGGGAGGCCTTCGTCGCCGCGGTTGGATTCGCCTCGAACTGCTGGTCAGAACGCACCCCGGGAGAGGTCGAAGGAGTCACGGTATAGGTACCATTTGGCTTCACCAGGAACAGGGACCCCAACGTTCCTGTGCTCTGGGCCTTCCAGGTGGGGTCTGGCCAGATGGGGTCCGATGGTCGCGTCGCATCGCCGATGCATCGGTGATGCGGCTCGATGTGGAGCCCGATCCTATCCACGCGGACGTCGCCGCTGCATCGGCGACTGTGCCGATGCATCTGCGATGCTTCTCCGCCCCCGTCTTCTCCCACCCCATCTTCGAGGCCCCAATCTATCTACCACGGCATAGATGTTCTCAAAGCACAATCTTGCCCGACAAAAGCACGAACGCTTGTAAAACACAAAGCCGATGGATCAATGTCTCAGCCAGCAACGTTTTAAGAACAGGTCGTGCAGACCATAGACAAGGTTTTTGTGAACACTCTCTGGTGGGCCTAGGGGCAAGTCGGGACGCTGTGCCACTGCCCACAGCTAAGAAGCTTAACTAAGGGCCACTGTGGGCTCAGGAGTGGCTTTGGTTTTCGGGCCGTTCTTTCGACGTGTGTCGAGCAACCTGCACGTGGCCAGGTTCGCCGTGGCTAGAGAAGCCCCTGCTCTCCGTCATCAGCGGCTCATTCTGGTAGCACGACGACTGCAGCTGTCGTGTGTCGTGCTTCGCGCCTCCTGTGCAAACCTGACATATTGCGCAACGGTACGGGCCCAGAACTTGGCCCGCTCTTGCTGAGGGTGTCCTTGGCGAAATGTGCCCCCCCCAGATGTTTGTTCCGCTTGGGAGCCTTAGGGGCCGTCTGTAGGCCTCTCATGATGGGGTTGCTCTGGAGGCCTCGGAAACCTTGGGGACGCCTTGGGCCAGGGGCGCTCCTGGCAAGGCCCGACGAGCTCTTGCTTGTTGCGTTTCGTGGCATGTGCGGCGTGAGCTGCCGTGTGCGCGGCGCTTGGGCAGGGTGCAGCTGCCAGAGTTCGGGCACCACTGGCACGCACATCCCGCCAGGGCGGCACGACGCCGCGGGGTCTCCCGCATGGGCCCCCATGGGCCTGCAGAACACTAATGTGTAGCATCTTCTCGCCACGCAGCAGATGGCGCGTGTGCGACTCGAGATGGAATCGCGTGAGCGGAAGCCCGTGATCCCGAGCATGCATTTGAAACATGTGCGTGTGTAAAGTTGCGGGCGCAGTTGACCACGGTGGCTTCGCAAATGTCCCGCACGGCAAGTGTATGAGTCGCATGTGCGGGGCATGATCTGTCAGCCTGACCTTTGCCCCAACACTGAGCATCAACCCTGGAGCACTCCGAGTCCCTCAGGGGGACCTGGAGGTCCACAGAGCACGGGAGGTCGACTCCACTTGTGAAGACACAGGTGGGGTTTGAGGATGGCCGTTCGGAGTGAAACCCTGCGGCGCGAGCCTGCGGGGAACGCACGCACGGCGCCCGTGCGTGTTACTTGGTCGGCGCAGGGATGAGGGCGATGACGATGGAGAGCGAAGGTCATGAAAGTGAGTATAGATGGAGACGAGCATGGGAGTGGTGATGGTGCGAGTGGAAGTGTGCATGGCAGCGGATCTGAGGACGACTAGGGACGACGATGGGAGTGGTGATGAATGAAGCGACGGGTGGGGAACACGTCGGGAGCGCGCTGGATGATGCCAATGAAGTCGAGGGCGGGTGAGGGCCGTGGGGATGAGGGTGAAGATGGGAGTGTTTATCAGAGTGACGTTGTCATTTAATGTTTATGTGTTCAGTCTTCGCGCTTTATCGCCTTGTTTCTTGAGTCGCAGGGGGGTGAGGCTTGTCGCCGCTTTGAAGGGACCTCAGAGGATCTTCCCATCTCGCATACTGGTCAGGTCTCCACTCGAACCAGAAATCCACATCACTGGCCCGCGCTGAGAATTCTCCCCACTCATACGGCCATTGAAGCTTCTGTGGCCATTTCGGTTCAGGTTTGGCTAAGGTCGCCGTCTGCAGTACTGTTTGCTATGTTGCCCGTCGTGCATGGTCAAGGTTGGCATGAACAAAGTTGCGAGGCTGCACGATATCTCAGACGGTGCGTGGCGGAAGCTGGCGTGTGCAGCCCTTGCCGTTGGCACGCTGTCGTCTCCAGCTCCTCCGAGGGCACACCGCCCTGGAGCAGCAGCAGCCCTGCTCCTCCCGCGGGGCGCTGCTTCCCTGTCGCCCCGGGCCCTCTGGAGGCACCCGCGGGCACCACGAAGGCCCCTCCTCCCCCTCCCCCACCCCGCCTCCCACCCACCCCTCCCAGTCCCCCTTCCCCACCCCCCCCCCCCCCCCCCACCCCCCCCTTGCCCCCCCCCCCCCCACCGCCCCATCCCCCCCCCCCCCCCCCCTCCCCCCGCCACTCCTCCCCCGCCCCCCCACCAACCCCCCCTCCCCCCCCTCCTCACCTCTCCCTCCTCCTCCTCCTCCTCCCTCCCCCCTCCTCCTCCTCCTCCTCCTCCTCCTCCTCCTCCTCCTCCTCCTCCTCCTCCTCCTCCTCCTCCTCCTCCTCCTCCTCCTCCTCCTCCTCACGAAGGCCGCCGCCGTGCGCCTCGCCGCCTCGGCTGCGGGGCACCCGCGCCCGTCCGCTGGGGCAGGCCCGCGGGTCCGCCGAGGGCGCGCGGGTGGCCTGCCTCGCCCCAGACGCCGGACACGCCCTGCCACGCAGCGGCGGCGAGCCGGGTGCCGACTGGACGTTCGGGGTGCCGGACTACGGAGCTCTAGGCCTCCTTGATGGGGTCCGAGCAGATGGGGTCGGAGGGTCGCGCCGCATCGCCGATGCATTGCCGATGCGGCTCGGTGCGGAGCCCGAGTTTCTCCACGCCGACGTCGCTGGTGCATCACCGACGTTGCCGGTGCATCGCCGATGCAGCGCGGACACATCGGTGATGCATTGGCGATGCGGCGCGATACTTCGACCCCATCTGCTCGGACCGCATCGGGGAGGCCTCGAGGAGTGCTCAGCTCACTGAAGCTGATCTCGACGGGGACCTACATGGTCCAGTCCCCCCTCTGGGCGGCCGTGCCCCGCCCGGGCAGGAAGTACTCGGTCGCGGAGAAGGCGCGGGCAGTGGCCTCGCTGGCGTCGGGCCTGCTGGCCGCCACGGAGCCACTGGTGGCCTTCGTCGAGCGCCGCTTTCTGCCGGGTGTTCTGAAGGCGGTGGGCCAGAATCGACGAAGAAACAATGCCGTAAACATAAACTTTGGCATTCCGCGCGGGTTTCTTGGATCCGCGCTGGGCCCCTCCTGGCGGCGCCTCTGGCGCCGCCCCTGGCGCGCGAAGCGCGCCAGGGAGGGTGGTCCAGCGCGGATCCAAGAAGTCCGCGCGGAGCGCCAAAAGTTTATGTTTATGTCGTTTTTCCTTCTTTTGCAGAAGCCGACGGCGCCCTTCGTGCTGGTGCTAGCAGGCGACGACTGTCCTCTCACGCTTGAGGTTCAGGCGGAGATCATGAAGCTCCCAGGGCTCCTGGCCTGCTACAGTACCAATCTGCACAGGCCCCTGCGAGACGATGTATTCTACCCGCTGCCCGTCGGCTTCCTGGTCAACCGAATGTCTAGCCACAACGAGGCTCTGATACAGCGGACGCGGGAAGCGGCTGTGCCATGGTCTCAGCGAGATCCTCGTTTGTTGATTCCCTGGATGCGGCATTTTGCTGGTCGGAAGCGCCTCATTAACGCTCTGAGTGGCAATGAGTACCGCAGTTTGGTGCGCGTCGTGCCCGAGAAACTGCCGTTTCCAGACTACATGGCGTTGCTCAGTGAGCACCGGAGCGTGCTATCCCCCCCAGGGAAGGGTTATGACTGCACTCGCACCTGGGAGTCTATTTCCGTAGGCTCGTCGCCGTGGCTGTTCGAGGACACGCGCTTCGACCAGCGCGCATATGAGGCAGCTCGGGTAAACTACATTCGAAGAAGAAAAAGCGGCATAAACATAAATCTTTAGGCGTTCCGCGCGGATTTCCTGGATCCGCGCTGGGCCCGCCCCTGGCGGCGCCTCCGGCGCCGCCCCTGGCGCGCTCCGCGCGCCAGGGAGGGGGGGGTCCGGCGCAGACCCAAGAAATCCGCGCGGAGCGCAAGTCAAGGAAGGAAAAACCACCTGGACCCGACAATCGGCGTTCACTAAACGGCCCTGGGCGTTTACTGAGCAGCCCTGCCCTGTTCGATTCCTCATGTGGGTGCGCTTCCTAGACGGCCTCGCGTGTCGGGGTGGTTCTTACAGGCGGCCCGGATTAGTAGGTCGACCCTGCCAGCTCAAGGGTACCCTTGTGTCCTGTGCCTCGCGACACGTGCCTTCGCACGCTCCTGTGGCCTCGCAAGAGTCTTGTGTGTCCTCTCGCGTGCCCTCCACCTCCTCCTGTCCGGCGGAGGAGGAGGAGGAGGAGGAGGAGGAGGAGGAGGAGGAGGAGGAGGAGGTGCCCATCAAGTCCGACTGTCTGGGGGGTGGGCTCCTTGACCTCTGAAAGGTTTGTGCACCACTAGGGGGCCACGTGCGAGCCCTGCCCCTAACCCCCCACGATTCCCGAGGGGGCGGGCGGCGCTCCCTTCGCTCGGGAGCTCCCGAGCGAGGCGAAGCGCACCCTCCCCCCTTCAGAAGTCGTGGGGGGTATAGGGGTAGGGCTCGCCAGCGGGCCCCCTAGCCATGGAGCCTGTTTTTTTTGGATTCGGGCAAGTTTACTTGCATGGCGTCGGCCCCCCCCCCCCCCCCCCCCCCCCCCGCTCTCGCCCGCTTCAGGACTACCATCGGGCAAGTGCCTTTCGACTGGCCGTGATCTTCCGCGCCCCCCCCGAATGTGCAAGTTCGTTTGCGGCTTGCTTCAGGCTCAGCCCACCCCCCCCCGTCCATGCAAGTAAACTTGCCAGAGTCTAAAAAAAAACAGGCTCATGCCGCTGCTTCTTCTCCGGCGCGTGCCTCGTCCGGAGGCGCTGTCGCCCGCGGCCCTCGGCAGGTGCCTGGGCGGGGTCCGGGAGCCCGGCGGCGCCGCGCAGCTGGGCATAGGGCACTGGCGCGCGCGCTGGGCGGCGCACCTCGAGGCGGCGAGGCAGAGGGCCTGACTCGGAAACTGGAGCATCTTCATTACAGTGGCGGGCTCTCTTTCAATCGGCGACTACTCGGGGGAGAAAAAGATACGGATACGTGTTGTCCCCCTTCGTTTTCGGCCTTTCCTGGTCCTCCTGGGGAATCCTCGTTGTCACCGCTGGATTCGCCTCGAAATTCTTTACGCTTCGCGTATCCCCACCAGCCCATCTCAAAACAGCAACTCTTGCGAAGCATGCCGACAGTCGTGTTTTTCAGGCGTGTTTCCGCCTGCCCCCGCATATCTCCCCTGTTACTCCTCCCTCCCGCCTCCGTGTACATCCTCCTTGTGGTGGGAGCGGGAGAAGGACGAGGCGGAGGAGGAGGGAGAGAAAGCGCTCCTCGTGGTTGAGTCGTTTGGGGTTTCTCGTCCTGGTGTGAGTCGTTCGGGCCCTTCTTCCTGGTGTGAGTCGTTCGGGCTCTTCGTGGTGTGAGTCGTTCGGGCTCTTCGTCCTGGTGTGAGTCGTTCGGGCTACTCGTGGTGTGAGTTGTTCGGGCCCCTCGTCCTGGTGTGAGTCGTTCGGGCCCCTCCTCCTGGTGTGAGTCGTTCGGGCTCCTCGTGGTGTGAGTCGTTCGGGCACCTCGTCCTGGTGCGAGTCGTTCACGGGCACCTTCCTCTGGGTGTGACCCGTTCGGGCGCCTCGTCCCTGGTGTGCGTCGTTCGCGGCCCCTCCTCTGGTGTGAGTCGTTCGGAATCTTCGTCGGTGTGAGTCGTTCGCCCCTCCGTCTGGTGTGGGTCGTTCGGGCTCTCGTGGGGCCATTGGGGGCCTCTTGGAGCCCTTGGGGCATCTTGGGGGCCTCTCTGGGGGGGCCTCTTGGGGGCAATCCTGGGGGCACTCTTCGGCGCCTCTGGGGCCTCTTGGGGCCTCTTGGGGGCCTCTTTGGGGGCCTCTTGGGGCCTCTTGGGGGCCTCTTGGGGGCCTCTGGGAGGCCTCTTGGGAGCCTCCTGGGGGCCTCTTGGGGCCATCTTGGGGCCTCTGGCGACCTCCTCAGAAGCGCAAATGAGCGCTGCCCCCTGAGAGGACCAAAATGAGCCCAAAACCTTAGTAAAACCAATGATTTTGCTATGAAGGATGAGGAGCGCTGCCCCCTCAGAAGGCCAAAATGGGGCCAAAACCGTAGTAAAATCAATGATTCTGGCTTCACAGAAGAGGAAAGGGTTTTTTCTCCCTCCCCCCGTCGGGGCCAGAATCCTCGTGAGGGTGTCGTTTTTTAGCCCTCCCAGGAGTCGAAAAAAGACCCCTCCAACGACCCGCGGGCCGCCCTCTCCAGGCCCAGGGGGTAGGGGGAGGGGTAAACCCCTCCCCGAAGGGGAAGAAGGGGGGTTGAGAACAGAGAGAGCTCCCTAAACCACTCACGCCCAAAGGGCTGGTGGGATTCTGGTCAGAACGCACCCCAAGAGAGGTCCGGGGACAACACGTATCCGTATCTTTCCGCCCCCCAAACTACAATCGGTGCGGTTACGCGGGGGTGCGGTTTGCGAGTTGCTTTGTGGCGGCCTGTCCGGGGCCTTGGTGAGAGGCAATATCATGACTGTTGTCGTCTCGAGCGACACTGTCATCTTCGATGTGTGCTCCACGGTACTACGAGGAGCGACGCTGTCATGTGATTCGGTCGCATTGAGTGACAGTGTCATCCGTTTCCCGGGGGCGGGAGGGGCAGATCAGACGGGAGGCAAACCGCAACCTTCGCAAACGGCACCCCTTGTAGTCGCCGATTCAATCCCAAGACTTCTGGAGGGTCGGGGGCGACGTCGGGGCGGTGTGGTGTAGTTACTTTTTCTCCGCTTCTTCGGTCCCCCAGGGAGACAGCGACAAATATTTTCACCAGGACTCCGTCTTCACCAGGATCCGCCTTCTTGTGAGTCAGCGCAGGGCTGGAAAAAGCGTTGGTGTATAGAGTTCGGTTCCCTACTGACCTGACCGATCCCGGCACCGTCGAGCTGCTGCTTGCTCGAGCAGCAAGATTGGAGTCACGACCTGAGGAAGGTTTTTAAATCGGGGTCTCAAGCGTTCACTTTTGCCTTCCAGCATGCACTGTTTGACATCTCGCTTCACAACTTTTCAATCATCCTATTTCCGTTCGACAGTGTCCGCGCCGTGCGATTCGTACTTGGTGAGTGCCTACGTTGGCTTGTCAGGGAACGTAAGACTCGAGTAAGCCGGAATTCGGATTTGCCGACGCGTTTTGATGAGCCCGTCTTGGAGTTTGACGGTCAAGTTTTCGCGGGATGTTTGCAGCGGGAGGTCGCGGCAGAGTTCAGGCTGGGCCTCGTCATTTTCATGATTTGAGGCTGGGCCGCGTCATTGTCATGATGGTCCCGTCAGGCCAACCCGAGTCCCTCGTACCCGAGGCTTACGTATCCCCGAGTTTGGCAGGTGTAGCTCTGAAGCAACACACTGATGCAGTGGCGTGTGCACGGCCGATGGCACAAGCAGCACTCAGTATTTCTAGCGCTGTTTCCGACTTGTTCAGCCGTCATGTGCAGTTCCGCCGACCCTTGAAATGAATGAGCACTTGCGACGGTCGTAGAAGTTATCGAAGATGTCTGCGGCGAATCACCGCCGTCCCCTGCCTTTGAGGATACACCTACGTGGCCAAAGGTTTGGGCAAAGTTTGGCCACGCAATTGGACCATGCGTTGCCCCAGCCGTCGTGGAAGGTCTTCGGGAACATGTGGGGGAGGAAGAGGGGGAGAAGGAGAGGTCGGAACAAGGAGGATGAGGAGAAGGAGGAGGAGTAGACCACTTGGGAGCCTCTCGGGGCACTCTCGGGGTCTCCTGGTAGCTTGTTGTGAGCCTCTTGGAGGCCTCTTGGGGGTCTCCATGGGCCTCATAGGGGCCTTGAAGGGATTCTTGGGGGCCTCGTTGGCCGTCTTAGCGCGTTCCTGACACGTCAAACGCGGTCGGAAGCCGTCTTAGGGGTCTCTCTGAACCGATTTGGGGCCCGCTTAAGGTGCTTCAGGGCCGTCTCGGAGGCTATCTTCAGCGTGTTGGAGGTCTCTGGGGCCATCTTCAGGCCACCTTGGGTCCGTCTTAGAGGCCTTTGGGGCAGTTCTGGGGTCATCCCGGAGGCCTCTTGGGCGATCTTAGGGCGATCTTGGGGGCTTCTTGCCGTCTTGGGCCGTCGGACAGCCGAATGCCACAATTCTTCAAAACCCATGGAACATCACGGATGTTTGCCTCTTCGGGCCTTCCTGGAGGCCCTTTCGTAAGCCTTGCAAGCCGTCTTGGAGGCCTTTGGGGAGCCTCTGGGGTCGTCTTGGGCCATTTTGGAGCAATCTCGGGCCGTCTTGGTTTTTTGAGTGGGCTTGGAGGCAGCTTGGGCCCTCTTGGTCCGTCTTGGAGGCCATCTTGGACCATCTTGGGAGGCCATCTAGGGCCATCTGGGCCGTCTTGGGTGCGATGGGGAGCACGGGGCACGAAGTTTCGGTGGCTTTCTGGGTTGCCGGCGGCATCGGCCGAAGCCAAACCAAAACAATTGAACCTTAGCACGCCATGCGCCCCTGTGGCAAGACTACAGGGGACGGAGGATCGAAGACGCCGACGGCGAATCACCGCCGCCCCCTGCCTTTTTGGAAGCGCCCATGTGGCCGAACGTTGAGGCCAGACTTGCCAAGCTATCGGACCGTGTGTTCCCCGAATCGGTTTGGAAAGCCTTCGGGGAACACGTGGGCATCTTGAAGGTCATCTTGGCCGTCTGGAGGCCATATTGACCCTTTCGGGCCTTCTTGGAGGACGTCTTAGAGGGCTCTTGGGCCGTCTTGGAGGCCATCTTCAGCGTCTTGGAGACCTCTTGGGCCGTCTTGGGGGCCTCTTGGGGGCCTCTTGGGGCCATGTCTTGGGCCTGGGCCTCTTGGGCGATCTTTGGGGGCATTTAGGCCGTCTCGGGCCGTTGGAAGGCATATAAAAAGCAAATGCCACAATCCTTCAAAAGCCCGTGAGAAATCAATGATTTGTGCCTTTTCGGGCTTTCCTGGAGGTCCTCTTGGAGGCCTCTTGGGCCGTCTTGGGCCATCTGAGGGTCATGTTCGGCCGTTTTGGTGGGCCCCTGGTCCGTCTGACACCGTCGGAAGCCGTTTGGGGGGTCTCTATGGCCGACTTGGGGCCGTCTTGGAGGCCATTTTGGGCGTCTTAAAGGCCTCTTGTGCCGTCTTGGGGGCCTCTTGGGGCCGTCTTGGAGCCCTCTTGGGCCGTTCTGGGGCCATCTTGGAGGCCTCTTGGGCGATCTTTCGGCGATCTTTGGGAGCTCTTGGGCCGTCTCGGGCCTTCGGAAGGCCGAAAAGAAGCGAGTCCGTCAAAAACCATAGGACAATCAAGGTTGTTTGCCTTTTCTGGCCTTCCTGGAGGCCCTCTTGGGGGCCTCTTGGGCCGTCTTGGGCCAGCTTCGAGCCAACTTCGGCCATCTTGGTGGGTTCCTGGCACGTCTGACGCCGTCGGGAGCCGTCTTGGGGGCCTTTCTGGGCCGACTTGGGGCCCTCTTGGGGCTCTTCGGGGCCGTCTTGGAGGCATCTTGGGCGTCTTGGAGGCCATCTTGGGCGTGTTGGAGGCCTCTTGGGCTGTCTTGGGCCCCTCTTGGGGCCGTCTTGGAGGCCACTTGGGCCGTCATGAGGCCCTCTTGTCATTGAAGAACTCCCCCTGGTCCATTCCAGTCTAAGGCCAGTCCAGTCCAGACGAGTCCAGTCCAGTCCAGTTTCGTTTTTTCTGGCACAGTCCAGGCAGGTCCATTTTAGTTGACCCGGAATCCCAACCCAACCTAGACCAGTTCAGTCCGATTTCAACGATCCAAGTTCTGTCCCATCCAGTCTAGTCAAGCCCAGTGAAACCAGTCAAGTCAGGCCTAGTCCAGCGCGGCTAGCCCAGCCAGGCCCGCGCGACGGAGCCAGCCCAGTCTAGTCCTGTCCAGCCCGCCCAGGTCCAGTCCAGCCCAGCAGGGGTTCGTTCTGCTTGAAGCCACTGGTGGTTGATATTTCGCATCGCCGGGAATGGTCCGTTCTCGTTGGCGGCAGCCCCCCGCCTCTCCTTGGGCGTTGAGGTGTTGTACAGAGCCAGCGCAATCCATCGTAGCATCCCTGCAGTTGCGGATAAGAGTGATGGGGTGGCTGGAACGTCGGCAGTCTGCGAGGCTGTGAAATGCACGCACGCGTGACTATGAGAAAGATCAGGGGCCTCCTGACCTGGACGGCACGCATTGGCTCCAGGAGCTCGCCCAGCGAGGAACACAAGCTGGGCTACGTCATATCCCACGGGCACCACGATCGGCCAAGTGATCAGCACGCTCGTTCAGAAATTGCCTGGCGTGTGTCTCACCACCCACCAAACCACCCCAACCCAACCCGAATGCTCAGATTGACCCTCGATTTCCAGTGGGGGGGGGTCGGGAAAGATCGAAAAAACACATGTGGAACCCTTACCCCCCCCCCAACCCGAAATTCGGGTCTTCGGGTTGGGTTGGGGTGGTCTGGTAGGTGGTCAGTGTCGACCGCCCCGCCGCCGATGCAGCTCCGGGCCCGGGAGCCCCCGCGCCCGCGGAGAGCCCGTGGGCGTGCGGGGCGACGGCCCGCGGCCCGCAGGCCCTGCCCGTGCTCTCGCGGTGCCAGCAGTGCGTCGTCTTCGGCGAGCTCTTCGGCGGCTTCAGCCCCGCCCCGGCGCTGCAGGTGCCCCCCCCCCGGGGCCTTCGCCCAGTGGCGGGGGCGGAAAAGAGGGGGGTGATGACTAGGGGGGGGGGAAATCATGGCGCGGGCCATGAGATCTCCCCAGATTTCGTGGCGCCTCTTCTTATTTTATGACGTCCCTGGCCCCCCCGCTGGGCCGTGCACATGCCGCCGGTCATGATTTGCACCCCCCCCTCTTGGACACCCCCCTCTTGGCCGCTCCCGACATTGCGCCCAGGGTCAGAAGCCAGGCGAAGACTGGCAAACCCGGGGCTGCTAAAACGGAGCTCCGGGAGGTTGTTTTTTGTTCTTCCGGGGAGCAGCCCGTTTACTATTTTTAGTGCGCGGAGCTTGCTTCCGGGAGTCTGTTTTTTCTTTCTTCCGGGAAGACCGTTTTAGCAGCCACGGATTTGCCAGCCCTCGCCCAGCTTCCGACAGGGGGGAGGGGAGGGGAGGAGCACGAGCGGCGGCGTCACCCTCATCGAGCAGTGGCGAAGCGTTCTGGCTTGCCTACAGGCCCACCAGAGGCTGCTCTGAGATCCTTTTGTGGTCTGCGCGAGATGTTCTGAGAACATGTTTGGCTGATACTGTCCTGTTTTAACACATCAGGTTATCTTAACATGAGAACGTTGCTTTTTGTTCTTAGAACACCCTTGCGTTCTAAGAACATTTCGTGGTAGGCCAATGGAACTGCCGGGACGGTCGGTCCTTGCTCAACTTAAGTTTGCTTCCATCGCAGCGTGCAGGACAGGCAAACGTCCCTCGCCATCCCTGCCCCCGATACTGGTTTCCATCGCTCTCCGTACACGGACGCCCCAGGCCTTCGCCCCCGCCTCCGAGCACCCCTGGCGTTGCGCCCAGGGGCTTTGTGGCACGCGCCCCGGCTCGCCTCACTTCGGGCTAGTTTGTCTTCATCCCCTCGCGATGGCGGCCGTCACAGGGGAGGCCCATGGCAAGAAGTATCCTGCTTGCCTCCAGGGTGCCCTGGGTTTCTTGGATCTCGATGGTCATGCGCCTTGCGATGGAAGGCGCGGCGTTCCCACACCAAAAACCAATGAACGGCCTGGGGTCTCAGAGCTGGGCTTCTTGTGGACGGTTTCTTGTGGACTGGCCTCCATTGTACCGGGCGGGGGGGGGGCGTCTAGATTTCTTTTAGATGGGGTCGGAGGTCAGATGGGATCGGAGGATCGCGCCGCACCGGCGACGCATCGCCCATGCGGCTCGATGTGGAGCCCGTGTTGCCCCCCCCCCCCACCCCCCACACCGACGTCGCCGACGCATCGCCGACGTCGCCGATGCATCACCGACGCAGCGCCGATGCGTCGGCGATGCGGTGCAATCCCCCGACCACCCCCTCTACTCGGACCCCATCAGGGCGGCTGGGACTTAGCGGGCCCTGGAAACGACAGGGCCGCTTTTTTACCGGTTCCGTTTTGCAATTTTTGTTGCCGGTTCCGACGCCGTTTTTTTTACCGATTCCGTCGCCGTTTTTTGTCTGTTTCCGGCTCCGGCTCCAATCCTGGAGCCGTTTTTGTTGCCGTTTCCGGTCGCCGTTTTTTGGGCTGTTTCCATTTTCAAGGGACATTTTTTGGGGAAACGGTGACAAAACGGCATTGCCGTTTCCGGGGCCCACTAAGGGCTGGGATCGATGAGATCCGCAGGACGCGTGCCAGCCCAAGCGTGTGTTTACACATCGCTCGGCTCCGCCGGTGGCGCGCAGCCTGTGGCGGCGCCCGTGGCGCGTCGCCCAGGCGGTGCTGACGGGCCTCGAGGCACAACGACACACACACACACACGCACGCACGCACGCACGCACGCACGCACGCACGCGCGCACGCGCACGCACGCACGCACGCACGCACGCACGCACGCACGCACGCGCACACACACACACACACACACACACACGTTGGCGTCCACACGCGCTCTGAGGACCACCCGTGGCAACGCCACGATCCGCGGCGGCAAAACGTCCGTGCAGCAGCTGCCCCTGGCAATTCCCAGGCGGCGCAACGCGCGAACCGTGGCGTCACCAGGCGGGGGGGGGGGGAGCGAGGGTCGGGGGTGGACAGAACTCCTACCCTGACACGTCGATTAAGAAATTGGCCGTTTTCGGTTCGCGAGAGGGCGTCGCGGCCGTCATTTTTTCGGGTCCAGGTCCACCGGTTTCGGTCCCAGGCTGTTTTCACTGAAGGGAGGTTCATGAAAGGGAGCTTTGTCCACCGCCGAGAGGGCGGGGGGGAGCACCCCGGCAACGGCCGCCGGCGCGAGTCGCAGGAGAGCGTGCTCCTTCCTCTCTGGCGCACGAGTCGCAGGGGAAGGCGCGCGCTCTTCTCTCTCGGTGCTGCTCCAGGGGGGCCTGCGAGGCCTCGGCCCCCCCCCCCGCGGCCCGAGCAGCGGCCACGGGGGGCGGGGGCACGCACGCGGCGCGGCGCAGCTGGCGGGAGCGCGCGGGAGGAGGGGGGGTGCTCGCCCAGAGCCCCCCCGCGGCGCGCTCGCTCGCCCCCTGCGAGCTGTGATGGTCGTGCCATAGGTTGCGCTCCCCACGGCCGGTCATAGCATCGATTGTTGCCGGCTGCACGATATATATATATATATATATATATATATATAGGTATAGCTGTCTCGGCGACGGGACATGTACTTTACTTGCTATTTGCTGCGCTACGGGATGCACTCTCGGATGCCAGACATGCGTTGTCTTGTTATCCAGGCATCCCTTGGCTGGCCTGATAAGGTTGGCCCGTCCCTCTACAGGGGGAATGTCCAAGAATGGTCCGAAAATAGTCAGGGGACTCGTTTTTTTTTTTAGCATTTGGGGGGGCATCTTCTATGAGTATGTATGGAGTATGTTTTATTTGTCCTGCTAAATCCCCCTGTAGGGGGACAGGCCCGACCTAAGGCTGGCCGGGGCTGGCTCGGCCTATGCTCGTGAGAGGGATCCTTCGCCGGAGTGGCCTTTGTGGTTCGGGCCCCCGGGGGCTCGAGGGAAGAAGCACGGGCACTGGCAACAGAAGATGCCGCTGGGTGTTGCCGATGCCGATCGGTTGGTCACGGTCCACGTCGGCCGCGGCAAATTCGCGAGGATCGTCCACGGTTTGACGCTGGCCAAGATCGACGCTGACAAAGATGAGCACGGCATTTCTACGTTCAGTCTTTGTCAGGGTCCCCGTCTCCTTCTCCTCCAGAGGGATGGTGCCCCGAGCACTGGCCTGCGCGCTTGGCGTCGGGCCCCCGCGGCCCCCGGAAGCCGCGAAGCCAAAGGTCGAGGAAGCCAGATCGCCATAAACAAGAGCCAAAAGCCAAAGCCCCCTAAAGACTACAGACAAGAACCAAAAACCACATCGCCAAAGGTCGAAGAACCAAAGACCGAGCCCCCTAAAGCCATATCGGCGATATGGCTCTGTGGCGATTTGATATCGCCATCAACATGAACTGTTGGCGCTCCGCGCGAATTTCTTGGGTCTGCGCTGGGGCCCCCTGGCGGCGCCTCCGGCGCCGCCCCTGGCGCGGGCCGACGACGACGGGAGTCAGGCAACAGTCCATTTCCCGACCCACCTTTGGATGGGCCCTGCAGTGAGGGCTTGCACAGCCCCGAGCTCTCGGCTGTGCGCTCTGAGGCGCCCGCCCAGACGACCCCTCGCGCGGAGGTCGCGCTGCTCTGCCCTCTCGGGGGGGCATCGCACCCGGCGGGCCGGAGATCGTTGGTCGTCGGCGAGCGAGAGGGGGAAGTGAGAATCGGGCCAGACGAAAGGAGGGGATTGGGAAAGGAGGGGTTACGAAATCTGCTGCATGCAGCTGGTTTCGGCCCCACCGAGGGGCCCATTCCTCGATACATAGTCGCCTCCCGGCGCCGGGAGGCGCCAGGAAAGTCAGCTACGTGAGCTGATTCTCAACCCCCCCTTTGCTATCCCCCCCTTTCGCCCGACCCGAGAGAAGGAGAAGGCCTTCTCGGAAGGTTCGGGTGTCCCCCGACCTTCTGAGACCTTCTTCAGACAACAAACTTCTCGGAAGGCGCGAGGGCTTCTGAGGAGTCCCGCCGCCTTCTAGGAAGGCCGTCGCCTTCTCACTCCCCTCCCCTCGCTCGCCGCCGAGTTGGGCTCAGCCGAGATCCGCTTGCTGCCCTTTGCTTACCTCTGTTCTGTACCCTCAGGTGCTTGGGCCCTCTCTTTCGGATGCGGCTCCTGGGAGGCTAGACTTAAGTCGAGCACGTGCCTCTAGGAGGAACATTCAAAACTAGTCAAAACATAGTGTGGGGACGATCTTTCTACTATGGTTGATAATTGCTCATTGTTTGAACAGTTGTTCGTAATCAGCGCTGGAATATACCACTGATCGAGCACATGCCTAAGCTGCCTCACTCCCGCGTCATCCAGCCTAGTCCCACTGAATCCGGTTTAATCCCGGGTTTCAGTTGGCCTCATAACGGGCTCGATGTGACCTTATCCGGCTTCGTGGCTCCTTCATCGGACTGACTAGCCCGTTATCGTGTTGACGAACCATCGAGGATAAAATAACCCGTAACCCTAATAGCATTGTGAAGACGTGGCGGCACTTGGGTCTCCATCTTTGCATCAGGGACAGAGCATTTGTGCGGTTTGGTTCGGTACATCTGCAACAAAAACATACCCATATCCATACTGCTTTGCCCCTCCTAACTCCCCAGACCCCCGGCGTCATGATGTTGTCATAACGCCGACCATCAGACACCTCGACGCATTCCCTGGACCGGTGTTCCATTCTGAGTCGTTATTTGACGGTCCCGAGGGCCGGTAAGGGCCTCCAGAGGCCGAGTGTACGGAACAATTTCCCATTATGATTCTGTCATGTTCCGAGGGGGTCTGGGAATTCAATTACTCTCCTGAAGGGTTGGGGGTCCCTTTGTTGCGCAAGCGCGAAGACCTTCCAAGAGAGGAGCTGTCGAGCACATAACGCGCGTTATGTGGCCTCCAACCAACCCGCCCACCCAGTAGATAACATAGCGCCCCCCGATTCACCCACCCCCGTTGCAGCAGCGCTTGTTGTTTGGCGTGTAGGTATGCTGTTCGTAGTGCGCGCGACATGTTATGTTATGTGCCAGCGGACCCACCCACCCACCCAGCCCCCACAAAAGCTCGAGCTCGAGCTGGCTCCCAGAGCTCTCGGCGACGCTCGGCGCAGCGCCCCCCTGCACGCCAGAATCCATTCGCCACGCGCACCGCTTCTGGGCGCACGGCGCGCACTGCCCGCGCGCGCACCGCGCACCGCATACCGCGCGCTGCGGTCGCGTCGTTTTCGCAAACTTTTGGCGCTCCGCGCGGACTTCTTGGATCCGCGCTGGGGCCCCCGGGCCGGCGCCTCCCCTGGCGCGATCTGCGCGCCCAGGAGGGGGGTGTCCAGCGCTGATCTCCAAGAAATCCGCGCGGAGCCCCAAAAGTTGATGCTTATGCCGTTTTTATCTTCTTCTAAGAATGAAGCTCTTGCCAGAGGAGGGGAAGGTACGGTGGGGGCGTTGGTCGAGGAATGTGCCCAGGAGGCGCCAGACCCTGGAGGATTCCTTATCTTATGAGGGCGGTTGCGATAACCATGGTCGATCCACAGTTGGAATGCCGCTGGCTTCCAGACCCTGGATTCCTTATCAAAGGTTCCCTCATCCAATCCTTTCGCCGTGCCCATACTGCTACCCTTCGCCCGTATGCCACCTTTTTGGGCCTCCTTGTGAACGCTCGTCGCCACCGCTGGATTCGCCTCGGAATGCTGATCAGAACGCGCCCCGGGAGAGGTCCGGGGAGTAGCGGTATCGGTACTTTTTTGTTTCTCCATCTTGGGAGGTTGAATTCAGTATCGTCGGTGCCGGTATACATCTTTGGCCGAAAGCTCGTCCAATCTCGCAGAGTCGTTCTTCATTTTTCCTGCTCCCGCCCAGTCTGGTTGGACCCAGGGGCTTCAGAATCCGGCCGAGTCCCGCCGTCATAGCTCCTTAAATGGGCACAGTAATCTGAACGGTAGGTACGTGGGGCCTTGGCGTCGATTCCGGTGAAGGCGTTCAAGGTTGAATTCTGCGACGCGGAACCACCGAGGGACACGGAAAGGCCATTGGACCCGACGGAATCCAACCTTGAACGTTCGGGGCCGCGATCGGTAAAAGTTCAACGAACGACGCGGGGGCACATACTTTTGCGCGCGCCGACGCTGCGCGAACCTACAGTCAACCCGCATAGTAAGGATGGGCAACTTTAAGCCGCTTGAAGCCGCGCGCATTAGAGGTCTCTCATGACCCAGGGTCACTCTTGGCATGTCGCCGAGTCCCGCTTTGGAGCGCCCCATACTGGGGGAGCGAAAAACGACAGCCAAGAAATCCGCGCGGACCTTCGAGTTTTTCTGTTTATGTCATTCTTCGTTCCCTTGCTGCATCCTTACCGCGCATCCTTATCATACGGGCCGACTGGAATGGTTCTTGCGGAGACGTCTCAGGAGCGGCATCCCCCCCACCAGGCGCAGTATGCGGCCGCAACCGCCGACGCCCTGCGCGGCGCCCTGGCGGCCGCCGCCGCGGCCGCGCGCGCCGCCGGCAGCGGTGCGTGCGGTGGGTCGCTGGCGCAGGCTCGCAGCCCTCGGCCACTCGTAAGATTCCCCTCGCTTCGCGGGGTGCACGTCCGGAGCACGTACAGTCACGTCGTCGCGGAGCCTCTTGGGAGCCTCTTGGGGGCCTCCTGGAGGCCTCCTGGGAGCTTCCTTGGGCCTCTTGGGGAGTTCTTTGGGGCCTCTCCCCCCTCCCTCCTTTTCATACTCCCTCCCCATATTTCCTTCCAGCGCCAGCTCTAATCATGGGCGCCGCTGTGACCAACTTCCACCTGGCTGGCGCTGCGCCGCAGTTCGCCCAGGTTGGAAGAATGACATTGCACTCCAGTCGCTGTGTGGCCTTTGGGGGGCTTCTTTGGAGCCTTTGGGAGGCTTCTTGAAGACATCTTGGAGGCCTCTTGGGGGCTTCTTGGGGCCCCTTGGGGGCCTCTTGGGGGCCTCTTGGGGCCTCTTCGGGGCGTCTTTGGCCGTATTGGGGCGCTTTTGCGCCGTTTCGCCCCTTCGGAGGCCGTCGTGGGGGCCTCTCGCGGCCGCCTTGGGGCCGTCTTGGGGTCCTCTTGGGCCGTCATAGGGGCCTCTTGGACCGTCTTGGGGGCCTCTTTGGGCCGTCTTGGGGTTCTGTTGGGCCGTATTGGGGCCCTTTTGGGGGCTTCTTGGGTTGTTCTGGAGCGATTCGGGAAGCTGCTTGGGCAGCAAAGGCGAGAATGCTAAAATATTGCAAAACCATCGGGAAATCAATGATTTTGGCCTCTGGAGGCGCAGTTGTGGGCGCTCTTGGGGCCCTCTTGGGCCGTCGTTGGGGTTTTTGGGGCCCTCTTGGGGCCATCTTGGACCATCTCGGGGCCGTCTTGGCCCGCACAGAGCCCATCTTGAGCTGTTTTGGCGCCCTCTTGGCCCCCGAAGAGGCCCAAGAGGTCGAAATCATAGGTGTGCTATAGGTTTTGGTAGGTTTTGGGGCCCCGGGAAGCGGGGGGCCACTTTGGTCCGCTCCTGTGGCGCAGTTCCCAGGGGGGGGGGGTAGGGTGGGAGACATAATAATGCAACACAACACAATATGCGGCAATGATTCAAACATTGGACACACTAAATCCATTGCATTACAGCATCCGCGGAAAACGCTGCCGCTCAGCACGTCACTTCCGGAGGTGGATTCTTCGGCTTACGCCGCACCGCCGACCCCTTGGGGGAGAGTCGCTGTTGCCGCTTCTGGGTTCTGCGTGACTCGTGCTTGTATTAATATCTAGTGGCCTTCGGCCCATCTTGCCACCGTGCCTGGGTCGTGGTTCAGAGGCCTATTGAATGCTCGTTGGGATCTCGTGAGAAGCTTTTCCGGGGGCCTGGCCGAGGCAGTTTGGAGGCCTCTGGGGGACTGTTTTGGGGCCCTCGGCCACACATGAGATTAAGTCGGCCATGCCCCTCTACATGCGAAAGATTCAGGAATAGCCCCCCCAAACAAAAAGTAGTGGGACGCTTTTACCTAACAGTTTTTGCTGATAGGTTTCTAGTAGGCTCAAAAGAGAACAGCAGATGACTCCACAGGGAGGTCTGGGCGGCATCCGGGGAGCTGTGTCCGAACTCGTGTCCGAATTCGTTTTTCGCAAACAGTCACACACTTCGTGCTCTTCGAGTTCCCAGAACTCCATTCCCGGGCCACATTTTGAATGCCCGGAGCCAACTGTAGGCCACTTCGTGGTCTTCGAGTTCCCAGAACTCCATTCCCGGGCCACATTTTGAATGCCCGGAGCCAACTGTAGGCCACTTCGTGGTCTTCGAGTTCCCAGAACTCCATTCCCGGGCCACATTTTGATGCCCGGAGCCAACTGTAGGCCACTTCGTGCTCTTCGAGTTCCCAGAACTCCATTCCCGGGCCACATTTTGGATGCCCGGAGCCAACTGTAGGCCACTTCGTGCTCTTCGAGTTCCCAGAACTCCATTCCTGGGCATGATTTTGAATGCCCGGAGCCAACTGTAGGCCACTTCGTGTTCTTCGAGTTCCCAGAACTCCATTCCCGGGCCACATTTTGAATGCTGAGGCAGGCTGAGGCTGAGGCTGAGGAACTGATGGCTGAGGCAGGCTGAGGCTGAGGCTGAGGCTGAAGGCTGAGGCTGAGGCAGCCTGAGGCTGAAGGCCGAGGCAGACTGAGGCTGAGGCTGAAGCAGGCTGAGGCTGAGGCTGAGGCAGGCTGAGGCTGAGGCAGGCTGAGGCTGAGGCTGAGGCTGAGGCTGCAGGCTGAGGCTGAGGCAGGCTGAGGCTGAGGCCGAGGCTGAAGGCAGACTGAGGCTGAGGCTGAAGCAGGCTGAGGCTGAGGCTGAGGCAGGCTGAGGCTGAGGCAGGCTGAGGCTGAGGCTGAGGCAGGCTGAGGCTGAGGCTGTGGCTGCGACTGCCGTTGCCACTGCGACTGTCATCGCGAATGCGACTACGACTGCGAGAACAGCAGAATTCTACAACTGGATTCTCATCTGAATCTTAAGGGGGAATGCTTCCAGATATGCTCCTACACATCGCTGTTAGGTTGCTTTGCCGGGATAATTTGGTTAAAAACGCACATGTCTGGTTGTTTTTTGACATTGTTATTGATTACCTAACAGCGAAGATGAAGGTTTTCTAGTGGTGTCAAGAGAGAGCAGCAGATGACCCACAGAGGGTCTGGGCGGCATCGGGGAGTGTGTTCCGACTCGTGTCCGAATTCGTTTTTCGCAAACAGTCACACACTTCGTGCTCTTCGACCCCAGAAATCCATTCCGGGCCACATTTTGAATCCCGGAGCCACCTGTAGGCCACTTCGTGGTCTTCGAGTCCCAGAACTCCATTCCTGGGCAATTTTGAATGCCCGGAGCCAACTGTAGGCCACTTCGTGGTCTTCGTTCCCAGAACTCCATTCCCGGGCCACATTTTGGATGCCCGGAGCCAGCTGTAGGCCACTTCGTGCTCTTCTAGTTCCCAGAACTCATTCCCGGGCCACATTTTGAATGCCCGGAGCCAACTGTAGGCCACTTCGTGTCTTCGAGTTCCCAGAACTCCATTCCCGGGCCACATTTTGAATGCCCGGAGCCAACTGTAGGCCACTTCGTGCTCTTCGAGTTCCCAGAACTCCATTCCCGGGCCACATTTTGAATGCTAGCCAACTGAGGCTGAGGCAGGCTGCTGCTGAGGCAGGCTGAGGCTGAGGCTGAGGCAGGCTGAGGCTGAGGCAGGCTGAGGCTGAGGCTGAGGCTGAGTGAGGCTGAGGCTGAGGCTGAGGCAGGCTGAGGCAGACGCTGAGGCTGAGCAGGCTGAGTGAGGCTGAGGCAGGCTGAGGCTGAGGCTGAGGCTGAGGCTGAGGCAGGCTGAGGCTGAGGCTGAGGCTGAGGCTGAGGCAGGCTGAGGATGAGGCTGAGGCAGGCTGAGGCTGAGGCAGGCTGAGGCAGGCTGAGGCCAAGGTGAAGGTTGGAGAGGCAGGCTGAAGCAGGCAGGTGAGGCTGAGGCTGAGGCTGAGGCTGAGGCGGTGAGGCTGAGGCTGAGGCAGGCTGAGGCTGTAGGCTGAGGCCGAGGCTGAAGGCAGACTGAGGCTGAGACTGAGGCTGAGGCTGAGGCTGAGGCTGAGGCTTGAGAGCAGGCTGAGGCTGAGGCTGAGGCAGGCTGATGCTGAGGCAGGCTGAGGCTGAGGCTGAGGCTGAGGCTGAAGGCAGGCTGAGGCTGAGGCTGAGGCTGAGGCTGAGGCAGGCTGAGGCTGAGGCTGAGGCAGGCTGAGGCTGAGGCTGAGGCAGGCTGATGCTGAGGCTGAGGCTGAGGCTGAGGCTGAGGCTGAGGCTGAGGCAGCTGAGGCTGATGCTGAGGCCGGCTGAGGCTGAGGCTGAGGCTGATGCAGGCTGAGGCTGAGGCAGGCTGAGGCTGAGGCCGAGGCTGAAGGCAGAATGAGGCTGAGGCTGAAGCAGGCTGAGGCTGAGGCTGAGGCAGGCTGAGGCTGAGGCTGAGGCAGGCTGAGGCTGAGGCAGGCTGAGGCTGAGGCTGAGGCTGATGCAGGCTGAGGCTGAGGCAGGCTGAGGCTGAGGCCGAGGCTGAAGGCAGACTGAGGCTGAGGCTGAAGCAGGCTGAGGCTGAGGCTGAGGCAGGCTGAGGCTGAGGCTGATGGCAGGCTGAGGCTGAGGCAGGCTGAGGCTGAGGCTGATGATGCAGGGTGAGGCTGAGGCTGATGCAGGCTGAGGCTGAGGCTGAGGCTGAGGCTGAGGCCGAGGCTGAGGCAGGCTGAGGCTGAGGCTGAGGCAGGCTGAGGCTGAGGCTGAGCAGGCTGATGCTGAGGCAGGCTGAGGCTGAGGCTGAGGCTGATGCAGGCTGAGGCTGAGGCAGGCTGAGGCTGAGGCCGAGGCTGAAGGCAGACTGAGGCTGAGGCTGAAGCAGGCTGAGGCTGAGGCTGAGGCAGGCTGAGGCTGAGGCTGAGGCAGGCTGAGGCTGAGACTGTGACTGCGACTGCCGTTGCCACTGCGACTGTCATCGCGAATGCGACCACGACTGCGAGAACAGCAGAATTCTACAACTGGATTCTCATCCGAATCTTAAGGGGAATGCTTCCAGACATGCTCCTACACATCGCTGTTGGGTTGCTTTGCCGGGATAATTATTTGTTGTTTTTCATTGTTCTTCCAAGATCTGCTTGGGACATGCCCGACCTGACCGCAAGAGTGACTATTCGCCAGAGTGGCCTCTACTGAGGTCCCCCGATCGCTGGGTGCGATGGGGCATCAGCGGCCTGTGCGCTTGCGTCCGGGCCCCATGCGGCCACCTGAAGCCGCGCGCATCGGAGGTCTCTCATGAGCCAGGGCCGCTCTGCATGTCGCCGGTCCCCGCCTGGGCGCGCCGCATACTAGGGGAACGAACAACGACATAAACATCAAAATCTCGGAGGTCCGCGCGGAGTTCTCGGATCCGCGCTGGGCCCCCCCGGCGGCGCATCCGGCGCCGCCCCTGGCGCGCCCCGCGCTCCAAGGAGGGGGGGGTCCAGCGCCGATCCGCGGAATTCGCGCGGACCTCCGAGATTTAATGATTGTGTCATTCTCCGTTCCCCTATTCCCGCCCGGGCGAGTCCCATCATGGAGGATGACGATTAATACATGGCTGGGGGCCGTGTTCACGCGGCGGCGCCTGGATGACGAATAAAAAAACGGCCGTGGGCTGGAAAACTATTTGTTTTAATCGTTCTCCTCGAGTCCGAAAATTATGCAGAAATAGCAGAAAACTATTTCTCTCCCATTTTTTCCATTAATCGTCATCCCACATTGCCCGGGGAGAGGATCGTGCAGCAGACCCCTCGCTGCAGGGGCCGTCGGGTGCTGCGTGGCGGGGCTATCATAACTGGGGCGCTCCAGAAAGGGCTTTTTGCCTTGGCGGGCCGAAGGAGATGTCATCTCTTCCGCGGCGGAAGGTCGGGCGGAAGTAAAGCTCGGGGGCGGCAAAGAGGGGGGTGATGACTAGGGGGGGGGATATCATGGCGGGGGCCATGATATTTCCCCAGATTTCATGGCGCCTCTTCTTATTTCATTACGTCCCTGGCCCCCCCGCTGGGCCGCGCACATGCCGCCGGTCATGATTTTCACCCCCCCTTCTTGACCCCCCTCTTGGCCGCTCCCGAAAAGCGAAGCTGCCTCCGCCGGCGGAAGCCGGCGAAAGGCCGGTGGAAGGTGGCGCAAATAAAGAAAAATGGGCCCCCAAGGGATGAAAGCGTTTTGTTTTTTGGGTTTAGGGTTTTTCCGAAATCGCCCCAAGCGGGGGTGAAGGAAGGCGCGCCCTCTGTGCTCAAAGGTGCCCCGAATGGACCCCTATGGGGCCCAGAAGGGGCACGGGAGGTGCACGTCTCCACCACCCCCAATTGACTTCCCCCCCGGCGAGCAACGCCTGAGGCAACCTTGGGGGGGGGGAGGAGGGCGGGCGCATGCTCAGGGGAAAACGACGCATCGACCCCCAATCGTCCGTTGATCGCCGCCTTGCGTTCAACCCGCATAATGTGCAACCTTGGGGGGGGGGGAGGGCGTATGCTCAGGGGAAAACGACACATCGACCCCCAATCGCCCGTTGATCGCCGCTGCGCAGTCAACCCGCATAATGTGCAACCTTCTCAAGGGCACCGTTGCATCCTTGCCCCCTTCGGCCCATCCTTGGCCACTTCGCTGGCCGCGCCCCGCTCGAAGAGCCTTGAAACGGACTTCCGAGGCCCTTGCATCCTTGTCGCCTTATGCTACGGGTCGACTGTAGGTGCCCGGGAGCCTGGCCACGCCCAGGAACTTGCGGTGTCGACGGCATCGGGGGCCTATCGTTCGCCGATCCATCGGCGATGCATGGCCGATTCAAGTTCGACGTTCCCCCTTCCCCGCTGGCCCCCCCCCCCTGACGTTGCCACTCGCCCCACCCCTCTCATGTTCCTTCTCTCCTCACTCCCCCGCCCCTTTCCTCATGTGGCCTGCTCGTCTAAGCAGCGCCCTGCTGGAAAGCACGTAATGTTGATGAGCCGCGGCGACTGCAAAGGGTGCGGTTACGCCAGGGTGTGGTTTGCGAGCGGCGCCGTGGGGGCCTGGCGGGCACGGCGCTGTCCTCATCGGGCCTCCCCGGGGCGCGGCGGGGAGCTCTATCGAGGCACCCGCCCGCCCCCCTGGTGCCCCCCAGGGTGCCGATTGCAAACCACACCCTTGGAAAACCGCACCCGTTGGAGTCGCACGAAGAGGGGCTCTCTGGGGGCTCTTCCGGGGCTCACACGGCTCTTCGAGGCTCTTCCTCCGTCGGCTTCCGTCGGTGGCCGCCTCTCCAGCAGCTCCTGGGTTGCCCCCTTGCGCTGCCCCCCAAACCGCGGTGGGCGCCGGGGGGGAAGGGGAAGAGGAGGATGTCGACGCAGGGTCATCATCCTCCTCCTCCTTCTCCTCCTCCTCCTCCTCCCACTCCTCCTCCTCCTCCCACTCTTCCTCCCCCTCCCCCTCCCCCTCCCCCTCCCCCTCCCCCCTGCAGGAGGAAGAGCTGCAGGGGCAGAAGGAGGAGGTGCAGGGGCAGAAGGAGGAGGAGCCTGAGGAGGTGGAGGTCTACAAGGGGATGATGTAAGGAGGAGGAGGAGGAGGAGGAGGAGGAGGAGGAGGAGGAGGAGGAGGACCAGTGCAAACCCAAGACTCATCAACGATGTTGGGGTACACCCTCCCTCCAGGATCCCTCTTCATACGCCCCATACAAGGGGTCATTTCCACAGGTAATTGTCCCGTTAATTAGGTGCATCGCCGTGTGAACATCTCGAAGAGTGCCAAATCATTATTCTAAGGATTTCAACGCCACGAGTGAACCTGACTGTTACGAAAAGGCGGTCCTGAATCGTGCCAGAACACCATTCCTGGGACTTCAGCACCGCGAATCAACGCAACGGTTGCGCCATGACAATCCTGAGTCACCCCAGAACATCTGTTCCGGTATGCTACTCACGGGAGCCAGTGGAAGCCTTGCAAATCTGTTGACCGAGTGTGCGCGGCGCTGCGGCGAGAGCCTCACTTTGGCGACGGCCCGCCCTCACTCCGTGAAGCTCCTGCTAAGGCGCGAGCCACATTTCGAAAATTTACTCCAGATTTCGTAATAAAGGGAGGGGGGGTCTCATTTCGGGGGGGTCTCTTCCAGGCTATCTTGGAGGCCCTTGGGGGGGTCTGGGGACGATGTTTTGGAGGGTTATCCCACGGGGGAGGTCTGAAATGGCTTGTCTTGGAGGGTCCAGACCCCCTCCCTTTTATTACGAGATCTGGAGTACCCGCCATCAAGGAGGCGTGACGCCCTCGATCATGTTTGCAACGCAGGTGCGCGGCGGCAGGGCGAGGGCCGCAGCCTGGAAACACATCCGCCATCCGCCCCCTGGCATCGCTCGGACGTGTGCCCTTTCCCTTCGGCGAGGACCATCGAGGAGCATCCCTGATCACTTGGCGAAAAAAAAAAAAAAAACACGCACGACACCGAAACAAACACAGGGAATGGACGTCCGAGCGATGGCCAGGTCCGCGAGTGTCCTGCGAATGTCTGCAGCGAGTGTGCGCGGCGCGGAAGCGAGAGAAGCATCTGCAAAGTTCCCCGCCCTCAAGCCTGTGAAGCTCTGGCAGGAAAAAAGACTGTGCGCGGCGCTGGGGCGAGGGCCACACTGTGAAAACGGCCCGCCCCCAATCCGTACAACCCGTGCGGCGGTATAAGCTGGGCCCCTTTTGAAAACGGCCCGCGCTCGATCCGTGAGGCTCTTGCCGATGTTTGTGCAACACATGTGCGCGGCGGTCAGGCGAGAGTCACATCCTGAAAACCACCCGCTGTGAAGCCGAAGGGCCCTAAATGGTGAGGACGTCTGGAAGACCACCACATCTCCGACGCAGCATGGTCATAAATGGTGAGGAAGTCTTGAAAACCACCACATTTCGAACGCATCAGGTGCATAACTGCTGAGGAAGTCTTGAAAGCCACCACATCTCGAACGCATCAGGGTCATAAATGGTGAGGAAGTCTGATGCTAAACGCAGGGCCCGCCCTTTCGACCGGGCTCGGGGTGCGGCATGGAGGAGCTATCAATGAGGAAAAGGACTGGGGGAGGAAGAGGAGGAGGAGGAGGAGGAGGAGGAGGAGGAGAAGGCGGAGGAGGAGGAGGAGGAGGAGGAGAAGAAGGAGGAGGAGCAGGAGCAGGGCGAGGTGGATGAGGACGAGGATGATTCGAAGTTTGGATGGGGGGGGGGAAGGAGGAACTTCACATCAGAGAAATGAAAGAAGAGAAGTGTGGTGAACGGTTTCTGCACGGGCATACGGTGACAACCCGTTGACACCTCCGGGAATCCAATTTTAACTACACAGTTAATATTTTCCCTCCTCCACCCCCGTCACCCCTAGCAGCTCCAAATAATAATGTAAAGAGCCACGAGAGGTCGCAGAAATTGTGGATGGCTTTTCGTTGGCATCCGCCAGAAGTTGCTGCTGCTGCTGCTCCTTCTTCTGCTCCTCGTGGAGGTACGTGCGGTCGACGGGGCGATTCGCGGTCTCGACCTCGACTCGGACGGCGACCTCGGGGTGGAGTTGAGCGCGCGCGGCTGAAGGCATTGGGGCGGGCGTTGATCATTGCACAGCTGCTTCGACGAGGGGCTCGGGCGTCATCGGCATCGACTCGGCGACGCCCTGTGGGAGACAGCCGGCCTCGTGCCCGGTGCCCGAGGCGGCCCTGCTGGAGAGGAGTACGTATGGGCGCCAACGCGGCGGGCGACGGAGCTCGCCACGAGCCCTGCGCGTGGAGCCGGGGCAGCCACGCGCGGACGTAGGGGCGCCTGCGTCGACTAGACGTAAGAGTGACCTTTCGCCGGAGTGACCTATGGGGACCCAGGTGGCTGAAAACGAGGCAGTCGCAGCTGCTTGCGCGCCCAGGTTTGGTCCCCCCGCGGCCCCCAGAAAGTCGCGCACCAAAGGTCACTCTTACCCGGGGTCACTCTCGCGCACAGCCGACTGCGGGGCTGCGCGCGGAGGCGGCAGCTTCCGCCCCAGCGTGCAGGGGGCGCCTGCGCAGAGGGCGCCGCGCGCGGCGCAGGCGGCGCGCGGTCGTGGCGGCTGCGGCCCGCGGGAGCGTCGGCCGTGCGGCTCTTTGGCCCCCGCCGAGGGCCCGGCGGCCCCGCGGGGCCCTCAGGGCGGGCCCCCCGCGGGAGGGGGGCTCCGCGGGAGGGGCCCCGCGAGGAGCGGGGCCGAGCTCCGCGTCCGCCGCACGCGCGGCGGCCGTGGCCTGCAGCAGCGCCTTTCAGGGCCGCGCACGCGGCCCCCCCGGCCGCAGGCTCCGCCGCAGGACTGGGCCCCGCGAGGAGCGGCGCCGAGCGCGCCGCAGCGTGCCCGCGGGCCGCGCGGGAGCGGCCTCTCTCGCCACGCCGCTGCCGCCGCGGCTGGCTCGGGGGCCCCATCGGGCGGCCGAGGAGGGCGCGCGCTCGCGGAGGAGCGCGACGCGGGCGGGGCGGCGCTCGACGGTCCGGTGCGCGGGCCGCGCCGCCGTGGGTCGGCAGCCAACGCCGCTCCGCAGGAACATGTCGGTTTGGGATCTCTCTGTCGCGACCTCGGGCGACGGCGGCCGCAGCGGAAGCAGCGCGTGGAACGATGTTGGCCGATCAATGCTGCCCGCATCACTTCCCCGATGCTGCGATTGCACGGGCACGTGGTAGGAGTGGGCGATAAACTGAGTTCCTTGGTGTCCCGACTGTTGTATGTAGTCTGCTTCCTCCAGTTCGTACAGGGCTCGCAATCCTTTTATATATACACACAAATTAAGATACGTATATGGATTATGCATACATCTGTATGTATACTTCTACACATTTAGGTGTGTGTGTGTGAGCTGCGGAAAACGCAGGTGCGTTGGCAGTGAGACCGCTCATGGGATGCCTCAGAGCTCGGAGTCGTGCTCGTGGTGCCCCCGGAGTTCAGTGGGCGGCGAGCGTCAACCATCAGGGCATCATATTCCTTTAAAAGACATGCTCCCGCCCGCCTCATGCGTCCTCATCCTCCTTGTCCTCCTCCAGCTCCTTCTCTTCCTCCTCCTCCTCCTCTTCCTCCTCCTCCTCCTCTTCCTCCTCCTCAACCTCCTCCTCCTCTCCTCCTCTCTCCTCCTCTTCTCCCTCCTCCTCCCTCCCTCCTCCTCCGCCCCTCCTCCTCCTCCTCCTCCTCCTCCTCCTTCTCCTCCTCCTTCCCCCCCCCCCTCACCAACCTCATCCGTCTCCCCTCCTCCCTCTCCTCCTCTCTCCCCTCTTTTCCCCGCTCCGCGCGCGCGCACAGGGATGGAGAGGAGTACGATGGGGGAGAAGAAACGAGGACGATTATGCAGCTGAGAAATCGAGGGCGGATGGGGGAGGAGAGGAGGGAGTAGAGGGAGGGACGGAGGAGGAGGGAGGAGAGGAGGAGGA
>CAUYUJ010009358.1:360319-365319 GCA_963575745.1 Prorocentrum cordatum | reverse complement strand
TCCGTTCAAGAGAAAGGATTTGCACTTGATCCAGCATCTGCTATCGGTGTTGCTTCGTAGATGGGAGGTGAGGGGGTGAGATCGAAGTGGAACGGAGAGCCCCCCTACCGGGAAATCGGTTTCGGTTTCGTGTTCGTGCGTGCCGTGCGTGCGGGCGAGGCGAAGCTGCGTGGGCGGGCGAGAAGAAAGTCTCCTCCGGCTGAGGCACGGTCGGACCAAATGTTTCCTTTCCGGGGGCCGGTGCCGCGCGGTGTCCCGCCGGTGTCCCGCCTCCGGCTGAGGCGCGGTTGGACCAAATGTTTCCTTTCCAGGGACCGGTGCCGAACGGTGTCCCGCCGGTGTCCCGCCGGTGTCCCGTCGGTGTCCCGATGATGATGATGATGATGATGATGATGATGATGATGATGATGATGATGATGATGATGATGATGATGATGATGATGGTGATGATGATGATGATGTTGATGATGTCGGTGATTTCGATGATGATGATGATGATGGTGATGGTGGTGATGATGATGGTGTCCCGATGATGATGCGGTTGACGATGTTGTTGATGGTGATGATGATGGTGTCGGTGGTGATGATGGTGGAGTCCCGATGATGATGATGATGATGATGATGATGATGATGATGTTGTTGATGATGATGATGTTGCTGATGAGGATGGTGTCTCGATGATGATGATGATGTTGATGATGATAATGATGATGTTGATGGTGAGATGATGAAGATGATGATGATGGTGTCCCGATGATGATGATGATGATGATGATGATGATGATGATGATGATGATGATCATGATGATGATGATGAGATTGATGATGATGCTGTTGATGATGTTACTGATGATGGTGATGGTGTCCCGATGATGATGCTGATGATGATGACGATGATGGTTTCCCGATGATGATGGTGTTCTTGATGATGAGGATGATGATGAGGTGATGATGATGTTGATGGTGGTGGCCCGATGATGGTGATGATTATGATGCTGATGTTGATGATGATGATGATGATGCTGATGATGATGATGATGATGGTGTCCCGATGATGATGATGCAGGTGATGATGATGCAGGTGATGATGATGGTGGCGATGATGATGGTGTCCCGATGATGATGATGTTGCTGATGATGGTGATGGTGTCCCGGTGATGATGAAGATGTTGATGATGCTGTTCATGATGGTGATGATGAGATGATGATGATGATGATGATGATGATGATGATGATGATGATGCTGGTGGTGTTCCGGTGATGATGATGGTGTCCCGATGGTGATGTTGATGATGATGGTGACGATGATGGTGCCCCGATGATGATGATGATCATGATGATGATGATGATGATGATGATGATGATGATGATGGGGGTGATAATGATGTTGATGATGATGGTGATGGGGTGATGATGGTGATGGTGTCCCGATGATGATGCTGATCATGATGATGATGTTGATGACGTTGATGACGATGATCTTGATAATGATGACGTTGATTGTGATATCGATTGTGATATCGATAGTGAGATCGATAGTGAGACCGGACGTGAGATCGATAGTGAGATCGATAGTGAGATCGATTGTGAGATCGATTGAGAGATCGATTGTGAGATCGATCAAATGAAATAGATAAAGTGAGATCGATTGTGAGATCGATCGAGTGAGATCGAGCGAGACCGATAGTGATATCGATAGTGAGATCGATAGTGAGACCGATCGAGTGAGACGTTGGTTCCTCCCCCCCGAACCTCCTTATCACCCGAAGGGTGGTCGTATAGGTATGTGTTGTTTGTGGGGCGGCCGATTGTTTGTTGGACGGCGCTTGCCTTTGTGTCTCTGGCGCCAGCAGGGGGCAGTTTCCTCTCGAGCTCGCCCTCCTCCCCGTTGGCTCCACGCCCTCGCCGGTTCTCCCGCAGGCCCCCCGATGGCCCGCCCCCATGGCCCCCATGGCCTGGCCCCCATCGCTCGGCCGCGCGCAGAGGGGGTTAAGGGGGAGGGGGGAGGGCTTCTTAAAAAGGAGGCTGCTGCTTGGAAGGCGCGGGCCGAACCTCTACATGCAAGGCCCCGTGCCTTCTAGGAAGCAGCCTCCCTCCAAGAAGCCTTCCCCCTGTAGCCCCGTCCGCGCGCCGCCACATCGCGTCCTCTCGCCCCCCAATGGCCCCCCCTGGCAGGCCCGCCTTCCTGGGCCTGGTCACCCTCGGGCCCTGGGCGGGGCCCCCGGCTGCTCCCCCCCCCCCCCCGCCCTTCACGGCCCCTCCCCCCCAGAGGCGCTGCCGTGCGCTCACAGGCCCCGAGGCAGGCCGATACACCAAACCAGCCGTTCATATTAGAAATTGGTCAAAACAAGATTTGATATAATTTGGTGTTTCGGCTCTGTGCAGTAGTTCTGCACAGCGGCGCAATCGCAAGAAGCTCTTCGAAGCCCCTGCCAGGAAAAGGATTCAAGCAGGACGGGGGAGCTTCTGCGCCGCGCTGGCCGCCGCTCCACCCCGTGAGGAGGGCCCGTGGAGGGCCTTCGCCGGGACCCCTCGGGGCGGCAGGCGCGACTCTTCCTTTTGGTTCCACGGGGGCCTCCGGCTCGCGGGCCGCCGAGGGTGCCCCCCTGGCCTTCAAGGTGCACCCCGCTCCTCTCGCGCCACTCTGGAAGTCCCCTGCGGCCCGCCCGGGCCTCGCGAGGAGCGCTCTGGAGGCCGCGGGGGGGGGGCCTCCCTGAGATCGGGGGCGGAAAAGAGGGGGGTGATGACTAGGGGGGGGTGGATATCATGGCTGGGGGCATGATATTTCCCCAGATTTCATGGCGCCTCTTCTTATTTCATTATGTCCCTGGCCCCCCCGCTGGGCCGCGCACATGCCGCCGGTCATGATTTGCACCCCCCCCTCTTGGACACCCCCCTCTTGGCCGCTCCCGATGGGAATCCTGGTGGGCTCCTTGGGCCCGGGGGACTTCCGGCAACTCCCGGGTGGTGCAGCAGCACGCCCGCCCGCGGCGGCGGCCGAGCGCCACCCCCCCCCTCCCCGGGGCGGTGCCCTTCGGCGGTCGCCGCCGCCGCCGCTGCGTGCTCGAGCGCGCCGCGGCCGCCAGGGCGCCCCGCGCAGTAGCGGAGAGCCCGAATCGGGAGATCGCAAGCATGGGTCCAAGGGGGGCGTGGATCAGCGTCGGGTCCCGTTTCCATCGGAAGTCGGCGATTTCCGCCGCCGAGCGAGGCGGCACCGGCCGCATGTTGGGGAGGGCACCTCCCCCGATCCATGGATTTGGTGACCGCGCGCCACATCCATGTTCGCGCGCCCCCGAATCAGCGGAGAGCCCGAAGTCCTCCACGGGGGCCAGGACCCTTTCACGTTAGGTCGGGCATGCCCCTCTTCAGGAGGAACGCTCCAGAATACATCGCCGTGGCGAAAGTTTATTTCAATTTGCCTTTTGGAACGACGCGCTCGTGCGGAGTAGTTCGGAGTAGTTTTACTAAAACTACTCCGCGCGCAATCGCAGCCCGCTCGGTAATTTATATGGTTTGGCGCGGAGTAGTTTCCGATCCCGTTTTGTGGTAACAGAGTAATTAACGTCCCCGGGATCGGAAACTACTCCGCCGAATGACCCAGCATCATGCCATGTTAGGAATCTTGAGAGGAATGGGAGAGATCTTCATCATAGCAAATTGAAGCAACTGTTGTCACGGCTGTGTAATCCAAGCATGGTCTGGGGACGATGTTTCGATTATTATTGACCTCTGTCGAACCTGCATTGGCTATACGTCATGTTTTCCCCACAGTTGCGCCTTCAGGAGGGCATTGCCCGACCGAGCCGACGCTTCCCGTGCCATCCCCGTCGCCTTTGCCGGGCACGGCGTGCTTCAGGAGGGAAAGAAACACACAGGCACAATTAATCGTCGACTCCCAAGAAAAATCTGAAAATATGGGAAGTGGGGGGGGGAAGACGAAGACCCAGAAAACATATTGGAAACTATGGGGAATCTTTTGATTTGTGTGTGTATTTATTTGTGTGCCCTGGGGCCCCTTTCGGTGATGGGAGAAGCTGCGGCACACGGGGTAGCGGGGCCACAGCGTCGGGGGCGAGAGGAGGGCGCACGCGTGCACGCGTCCGCGCGGGGCTCGAGAGAGCACGCAGGGCGCGAAAGCCGGTACCACGAGGCTGGCCTCGCGAACGCCAGCATCACGCACGTCAGCATCGCGCGGACTTTGGGGGCCGTGGTCACGTGCCTGGCTGGGCGCGCAGGAGCGAGGGAAGTCGCCGTCAGGCCGGGGAATCGTCGGAGTGCCCGCCACGGTGGGCAAGCCGTGCTGCCTGGGCCCACCCGCCCCGCTAGGGTGTACAGAGTGGTCAGTGGCACCTCCTGGTCTGAGGTGGGCGTTGCCAATGACGCTCGCGGAGGCAACGCCCCCCCACCATCCCGCTGCCGCGCACTCCCCTGTGCTGGCCGGGGTCGTGGGGGCCCTCCCCTCCCCCCCCCCGTAATTCGGTGCAGGTGGCCTGTCCTGGGCACGGCGCGTCGGCGCCCGCTCGGTCGGTCAGCGCCCGCCAGACAAAAAAGGGGGAGAGCGAGGGAAGGACGCACACGTGCATGAACCCGCGTTCGGTTCGAGGGCACGCATGGCGCGAACGTTCGCACCCCGAGGCGGGTCTCGCGGACTTAGGGGGGGGGGGGGGGCCGTGTTCACGTGCGTGGTTGGGCGCGCACGTCCCCATGTGCGCTCCCTACAGCCGGCCCAGATTACTAGGTCGACGCTTCCAAATCAAGGGTGCCCTTGTTTCCTGTGTCTCGCGACCCATGCTTCCTACACTCCTGTGGGCACTGTGGCCCTCGGAAGGGTCCTGTGCCCTCTCGCGTGTCCTGTCCAATCGGGTCCCACTGTGCGTCGTCGGGCGCGCACGTCCCCCTGTGCGCCCCCTGCCGTGGGAAAACCGGTGACGTCGCGGCCGACCGGCGAGCTGCCGTTCCGGGCCAGGCAGTCGAAGAGCACCTGCGTTGGATCGCCGCGC
>CAUYUJ010009358.1:280319-357819 GCA_963575745.1 Prorocentrum cordatum | reverse complement strand
CCGGGTGTGCCCAGCACGGGATTCGCAGGCCAGCCACAGCTGGGGGAGCTGTGGCCCTTACCCCCCTGGGGGACCCATCGATTTCGGCACGCCTCCCGAGAGATCGTCGAGGCGATGGGTTCCCCCAGGGGGGGTAAGGGCCACAGCTCCCCCAGTTGTGGCTGGTCGGCAGGATCGCAGGTCGAAGTCCGCGTCATGGTGATGACGTGGAGGCGGGCGTGCGGGCCGCCACGATTTTCGAGCCCGGCTCACGGAGTCGCCGCTGCTCAGGAGGCTTCCCCACGTGGTCGTCCCGAGACGCGGGAGCCCTGGCAGAGACGCGGGCAGACGGCACCGCCTCTTCAACCTCCCGGGGCTCGCCTGAGATCCTTGCGCAGCTTCTGATCCCATCTGTTGAGATGGACCCACTTCGCAGAACACATAATGTTTTTCGGATGCAACTCCTGGGAGGCCAAATTCTGATTTTGCCCTGGTCCGAAATCCGGTTTAATCCCGTTTGATCCCACTTAATCCCGCTGAATCCGGCTTAATCTTGCTTAGTCCGAGGCCCATTCCGGATTAATCTTCTTCAATTTTTCCGACGAAAACCTCCCAGTAGTTGCCTCCCAGATTTTTGGCGTTCCTTGTGGCTTCTTCTGCCATTGTGGCCCAGCTTCAGGTTTCTTCGCAAATCTTTTGGCCCCACTGCTGCACCCACGGAGGGCGGTGCATTCCCAGGGTTCCGTTCTCGCGCGAGGCCATACTTCTTGTCTCCGAGGGCTGCGCAGGCGATCTGCCTGCTCCTTCGCCTCCTCTGGGGTTATGATGTTCCAACCTACTTTAGCCTTGATCACCAGAAAGAATCTCGAGCGCCAGAAAAGTACCCAAAAGCTCAAGGTTTTCACGTGTCGGGCCCTGGGAGACACTCGTCCGACACTGTTTCGACACTCTTTCGACACTTTTCCGGGTGCTCGAGATTATTTCTGGGATGGGGTCTTTAAGTACGATGGGAGCAACAGAACTCTGGGGCTCCCTTCTCGTTCCCCCCCCCCGCGTCGGCCACGATACCTCTTGCTCGTGCTCGTCTTCCTGCTCTTTCTCATGATCTTGCTACTTATCCCTCTGTCTCTGCCTCTTCGTCTCTGTCTTCATTCCTCTTCTCCGCCTCCGCCTCTTTCCGCTGTCGGCGATGCCAGAGCTGCGGCAAAGGAGCCCTCGCTTGGCTCTCGGGATACCTCCTGGTCTCCCTGCACGCGTCGTGTTGCGAGTCTTTTTGTCCGCAGGAGGCTCGCTCAGAGCGCACAGACAGATTCGTTGACACTTGTCCTCGATCCTCCCTTGGACCTGCGTCCTCCCTCTCCCTCCGAATCCGTTGACGTTCTCCCTCCTCCCTCCTAAAGTTTCTGCACCCCTGATTTCTCTACTCCATAACCTTGCTTGCTAATATTTCGCCAGGGTTGCTGGGCATGCCGATGCCAATACGATAGGCCTCTTGCCCCTCAGGGAACTGGCATCCATCTGATTCGCCGTCGTCCCCGTCGCCTGCCCGACGGAGTGCGTTGGTGCAGGTGTTTGTTGAATGGCCTTCGTCCCATCCCGCCACCGTGCCTGGGTTGTGGGTATGAAACCTATTGGATGTTCGTTGGGATCGCGCAGGGAGGCCTCTCGGGGGCCTCTTGAAGGCAGTTTTGAGGCCTCTTGGGGGCCGTTTTGGTGCCTGTTGGGGCTTTCGGGGGGTCCTCTTGGGGGCCTTTTGGGGTCCTCATCAGGCCTCTTGGGCGCCTCTTGGGGCCATCTGGGGGCTCGGATTTTCGGTTCGTGTTCCCTCTATTGAGCCCCTTTTGGGGTCCTCTTGGGCCATTCTATGCGCTTCTTGGCCCGTCTTGGGGCGCTCTTCGGCCGTCTTGGGGCGCTCTCGGGGGCCTCTTGGGCCGTTTTGGGGTGGTCTCGGGAGCCTCTTGGGCCGTCTTGAAGCATCGGAAAATAAAAAATGAGAGACCGCCCAAATCCATCCAAAGCATAGGTAAAATCAATGATTCGTGCTTCTTGGGGCCCTCTGGGGGGGCCTCTTGGGGCGTCTTGGAGACTTCTTGGGCCATCTTGAGACCGTCTTGGACGTCTTGGGGCGATCTTTCGGCGTCTCGGGACCCTCTTGGACCGTCTTGAGGGCCGCGGTCACGCGAGAAGATGCCCAAGAAGATTTGGCAATGTGCGGTCCAGGCCCCATGAAGACTCTTCCAGAGCGAGGACTGCGGCTCAGAGGATTCGGCAAAGGCCCTGAGGGCACGCCCACTCCGTGCCAAGAGTCACGGTTGCGGATAGTAGGTGCCCTCCGATGAGGTGTTGTTCGAGGTGACTTGGCGCGACGACGGCGACGAGGACGACGAGGACGACGACGACGGCGGCGGCGACGACGACGACGACGACGACGACGACGACGACGACGACGACGACGAGCTTTCGAGGGTCTCGAGCGGCGGCGCCGTGCACGTCCCCTGCCAGGTGCGCTGCCTGGAGGGCCTCCGCCGCCGCCGCGAGGCGCCGCAGTGCGCCGCGACGGCCCCGTTGCGGCCCGCGGCGGCCTTCACCGGCCCTCGCTGGCCCTCGCGGCGGCCCTCGGCGGCCCGCGGCGGCCCGCGGCGGCCCGCGGCGGCCCGCGCGCGCCGCCGGCCCGCGGCGGCCCGCGGCGGCCCGGAGCGGCCCGCGGCGGCCCGCGGGCGAGGTGCTGTGCGAGGCGCTGCAGGCCGCGGGCCTGGCCGTGGTGGGCGGGCGGCCCCGCGCGGGCCACTGGCTCGCCGCCAGGCTGCCCGAGGACGTCGACGAGGCGGGCGGGCGGCGGGCCGCGGCGGCTCCCCCTCCTCCGCGTCCTCCTCCCTCCTCCCTCCTCCTCCTCTCCTCCTCCTCCTCCTCCTCCTCCCTCCTCCTCCTCCTCTTCTTCCCCTTCCCCATCCCCATCCCCGCCTACTGCCCCGCGCGAGGGGTCGACTAGACGTAAGAGTGACCTTTCGCCGGAGTGACCTTTGGTGCGGGCACTGATGGGCCCCCAGGTTGCTGAAAGCGAAGCAGGAGCAGCGGCTTGCGCGCCCAGGCTTGGTCCCCCCGCGGCCACCAAGAAGCCGCACACCAAAGGTCACTCCTTGCCCAGGGTCACTCTTACGTGTAGCCGAAGGGGGTACAGCCTGGGCGCTGAAGAGGGAGCCCTTTTCGTTGGGGAGGGGATCCGTGTTCGGTAGTTGTTTTACAGTTTGCCTCAGGTTTTTTTCAGGCTTTCGATTGGGAGTCGAAGTTTTGACTTCTGGAGAAAAGGGGCCTCGTTCCTTACTTGGGGTTCCTTAGGTCACCGCCCCGACTGTAGGGGGAGGGGGGGAAGGCCTCTCAGGAGCACCCCTGCTTCTGAGAAGGCGCGGGCAATGTCTGCAGATGTAAGGCTGGCGCCTTCTGAGAAGCAGCCTCCTCCCTTCCCCCCTCCCCCATTACCCCCCTGTGCGCGCCATCCAACGGCCAGAGGAGGTCGATCGAGCACGGTCGGAAACTTGGCTCCGGGTTTCGTGCCGCCGGGTCTGGCCCACAAGGCTTCTGCGCGGCCTGCTAATAGGGGAACGGAAAATTACATAAACATAACAATTCGGAGGTCCGCGCGGATTTCTCGGATCGGCGCTGGGGCCCCCCCGCGGCGCCTCCGAGAAATCCGCGCGGACCTCCGAGTTTTTATATTTATGCCACTTTTCCGTTCCCTAGCTAATCATCCACCTCGCATGCCCCACGCGTCAGCGCTGCGAGCTTTTTGTCCCAGCCGCGGAGCGGCGCGACGTGCTGTCCGCAGGCACGGCATGGCGTCTCGCCGGAGCCGCCGACGCGGCCGCGAAGCGGGTCAGATCCCGGCCGTATCTCTGAGCGCCCGGGATGGGGAGAGAAAAGAGGAGTGGGATTCGACTACAGTCAAAAACCCTAAGAAGGACGCGCGACTTTGCTCAGGGTACCCTTGCGTCCTTGCTCTTCCTTGCTCTTGCGGCTCGTCCTTGGCCTCTTTCGCATGCCCGCTTGACGACAAATCCCAACTTCGGCTTCCAAGGGTCTTGCGTCCTTACCGCGCGTCCTTCTTAGGGTTTTTGACAGACGTAGGAGTGACCTTTCGCCGGAGTGGCCTTTGGTGTGGCCCCAATGGGGTCCCCCCGATCGCAGAACGCGGTGCGATGGTAGCGGCTATAGCGCGCCTGGATCTGGCCTCCCCGCGGCGCCCCAAGAGCCGCGCACCAAAGGTCACTCTTGCCCAGGGTCACTCCTTGCGTGTAGCCGAGGGGTGCCCATCAGCAGCGCCTGTACACGAAGCACAAGGTTTGCAGTGCGCCAGGGTTCATCGGACAGCAAAGCGTAACCTTTGACAGCAGCTCTTCTCCACGTGGCTGCAGTGCTGTTCACGCGGGCACACATACACGTCAAGAATGGTTGAGAGAAGGGGCCCGACATGCGTGGAGCGCATCGCCGTGAAGCATGGCGCAGACGAGTCCTGACGGAAACCGGTCATGAGGTTCGCCGTCCTTTATATGTGTTGTGTGCCGTCGAGGAACGGCGCAGGTGAAGATCCCGTCCTGCGGAGGGCCCACGGAATCAGGGCTCGCTTAAGAATGGGCACCAGCGTAGGCAGAAGCAATAATAGACACAAGATCCTTGGTTGCCCCGTGCCCAGAAAGAAAACAGACTTCAGACACAAAGTGTCAGACCCTGAGGCTGCGTCCTCCTGGCTTCCGGGCTGCTTCCCGCGTTCGCGGTCGGGGAGTTTGAGGCCGCTCGCATCGGGTTGGCCAAGACTCGAGGAACAAGAAACGGCAAAGACTTGCTCTTGGGTCGGCGCTGGACCCCCCCTGCCTGGCGGCATCTCCATCGCCGAACCTTGCGCTCCAGGAGAGGTCCGGCGGGCGACGTCGGCGGCACCACGCTTGCGAGGTCACGTCTGCGGCTGCGTCTCGTCGACGTGACGCCGACGTCTTCGATGTCCTGTCGACGTAGACGACGTAGCGTCGGCGACGTGTTCGCATGTGCCTTTGGCTTCTGTCGGTCATGTACCAGAGGTTCGGGGAGAGATCGAAGTGAAACGGAGACCCCCTGGAAATCGGTTGCGGTTCCGTGTTCATGTCTTGCGTGCGGGCGAGGCGAACATGCGCGGACGGCGGAGACGAACGAACCACCGTTGATAGGGCGAAGCCGGGCAAGGTTCTTCTCCGCCGGCGGTGGCCCAGGGGTGTCCTGTCGGCTGGCTGGCGGCTTGGGGGTGTTCCGACGGTGTCTCGATGGTGCCCCGATGGTGTCTCGATGGTGTGTCGGGATGGTGTCCCGATGGCGTCCCGATGGCGTCCCGATGGTGTCCCAACGTGCGATCGACAGGTGAGTAGTGGGATCAACCGTGAGATGGATAGTGGGGCCGATTGGTATTGATTTTGGCAGGTTAAGAGAGTGAGATCACCAGTGAGATCGGTAAACAGAGACCAAGACCGATAGTTATATTGTGCGGACGATCGTGAGACCGATAAGTCGATAGTGTGACCGGCAGAGAGATCGAGAATTGGATAGTGAGATCGATAGTGAGATTGATAGCAGATCCGATAGTGAGTTCTGTAATGGGACCGATATTCGAAATCCCTTAATAATCGACCCCCCCTATGTAACCAGACCCCCCTGTCAATGGTAACCTAATTGTCTGGACTTCTTTGTCAACGGGGGGCCTTATTTTCCGGACCCCCTCGTCTTCGGTTTAAAGAACCCGCTCTCATAAACCGGACCTCCCCGCTTCCAAAAAGAAACGCCTTGAAAAACCGGACCCAGGGGACGATTCTTAGGGGATCGTGAGTAGTGAGATCGAGCAACAGATAGTGAGGTCGATATTGAGACTTATAGTGAGGCCGACAGTGAGATGGGTATACAAATAGTGGAAGTGGACGGATGGGCGGCAATGGTCTTCCGATGGTGTCCCAATAGTGGCACCTACTTGTTCCCAGGATGTTCCGATGGTGTCCCGTCGCAAGTGTCGTCAGCTGTTTCCCCCCCGCAAGCTCCTTATCACCCGAAGGGTGAGTGATCGTATAGGTATACCTCACTGCGCAGCCGACGTAGTGGTGCCAGCGCAGGCCAGTTTGCATGGACAGGTCAGGAAGAGGGAAGCACGCCTGCCTCTCAATGGGCAGCACCCTTGTGGCTCCCATGCAATGTGAGTTTTTTGGGGCGCGCCCGTGGTCTGACTCCTTGAGCGGTGGTCCACTCAACCCGTGCAACAGATTCCTTTTGGAAGGGCGTGCCCTGTGTGCCATCCGCGCCTCCATCGAACCCCTTCCTAGTGGCCCCTGTTCCTCGTCTTCCTGGTGCCTTTCCCACGACGCCTCGTCTTCCTTTCCGCTGAGCCACCTCGGCTCAAGATGTCAGGGTGCCGCCCTCTCCGCCGAGAAGGCGCGCTGCAGCCATGTCGCATTGGTCCAGGCTCCTTGAACAGCTGGACTCCGGCGGGGAGGGCGTCGCCTCCCGGTCCGAGTTCGCCGCGGCCGGCCCAGAAGGCCGGTCGAGGTCACCGCTGGTGGGCACAGGTGGCCGCTCTCCCGCGGCGGTGGCCATCGCGAGCAACAGCGGCGTCACCGACGACATCGAGGCCATCGAGGCGATGAAGTCCGAGCACTACGCGGCCCAGATGAGTCTCAATAAGGAACAGGTTGCGATCTTCAGCCAGGATCTGGACCAGCTGCAGCAGGCTGTCGCCCAGCTGAGAGACTTCATCGGCCTGGCATCCCCTGGCGGGTCCTGCGCCAAGCTCGTCGACCGCGTCGCTTTTCTGGAGAGGGACGTTCGCGACTCGTTCGAGAAGCACGCGAAGGCGCTGCAGGAGTTGCGAGATTCTTTGGAGGCGCAAATCGGCGGCGTCGGGAGACACCTCGCGAGCGCGGAGGAGCGCCTGACGTTCGTGGAGAAGACGCTGGGGGACTCGGTGGACACGCACGACAGAATGTGTAGTGACCTGCGCAGGGCCCAAGACACCCACGCCAGGGAGGTTGGCGAGTTGAAGAATGCTCACCATTCTCATCATACCAGCATTCTGGAGCGCGTCGACTTCTTAGCGAAGGAGTTCGGCGAGTCTGCTGACAAGCACGCCAAAATGCTTGCAGACCTTTCGCGGTCCCACGACAAGCAATCCCAGGAGCTCGCAATCGTGAAGGGCGCATACAGCTACCACGCAACGTTCGAAGAACGCATTGAATACATAGAGAGGGTCGCTGGGGATTCAATTGACAAGCACGCCAAGGCCTTGGCCGACATGAAAATTGCCCACGACAAGCATGTGAAGGACATGCAGGAGCACACGTCGATCCACGCGTCCCTGCCAGAGCGTGTCGTACTTCTCGAGAAGGAACTCGAAGACTCCGCAGACAGGCACGCCAAGGCGCTGGCTGTCCTGAAGAGAAGCCACGACAGCCTCTGGGCAACCCACGAGCAGAACCACGCCACGCTGCCAGATCGCGTTGGTTACCTGGAGAAGGAGTTCGGGGACTCTGCCGACAAGCACGGCAAGCTGTTGCTGGAGTTGCACACGAAACACGAGCAGCTGCTGTCTGATCAATGCGGGAAGCACGCCTCTATCTCAGACAGGGTGGCGTTCCTGGAGCAAGAGGTTGGTGACACCGTTGAGAAGCATGCGAGGCTGACGAGCGAGATGACGTCCTACGGGGAGCTCAAGCGTTCGCACGCAAAGCACGTGACATCTTCCGAGGCTCGTCACGGTTCCATTGAGCAGCGCTTAGCTCGTCTGGAGCAGGAGATGCGCAACTCGTTCGACAAGCATGCGAAGCGACTGGATGCGGATGCGCTTGACGCGCTTCGGCAAGCCCATGGCAAGCACGCTCGGGACTTGGAAAGCGTAATGGCCATGCACGACAAGCATGAATGTCTCGCCGATCGCCTCGAGGCGATTGAGGTGAATCACAGGGACTCAATAAGCCAGATCGGCGTCTTGAAGGCAGGGTGCGACAACCTGGCGAACGACCTCGCTGCCCTCCGAAATCTGAAGGGCTCCAGCACGATAGAGGAGCGGTTACTGAACGTCGAGAGGTTGATTGCCTTCGTCGGCGCCGACAAACTGGACGTACTGACGCAGGCCGTCCAGGGAGAGGAGCAGACCAAGCATGAGCTCGTCCGAGGCACCAGACAAACCGACGCCCATGTAATGCAGGTGGTCAGGTCTATCTCGCCCGATGGACTCGCGGCGCAGTCGTACTCCAGGGACGGGAGCTTCGCCGCAGTGCCACAGCCAGTCGCGTCAGGTGCAATCGTGATGGCCGCCACATTGCCAGCCGCGAGGGTGGGGTCGCCTGTCCAGGTTCTTGTGCCGACCGCCGTGATCCGCACTGAGCCCCACGCCTCAGTGCGGACCGACTACTGTGGTGGTCAGGTTGACTATCAATGCGCGTTGGCGGGGTGCTCACAAGGGGTGCAGCTCGTGCCCAACAAGTGTTGTTCCTGGTCCTCCTCGTCGTCGACGTCCTCGTCCTTCCTCCCCACGCACTCGTCCTCCACCTTGTCCTCCGCCTCCTGCGTGCCGTCTTCCTCCTCATGCCTCCCCTGCTGCTCTGCCGCCTCCTCCCCTCCTCCTCCGCCTCACTGTCCTTAGCCTGTCCCGTGCCTCCGCTGCTTCCTCTCCGTCTCTGTGCGTTGCGCAGCTTGCTGCTACTCCTGCTGCTGCTGCCGCGACCGCCGCTGCCGGTCCTGATTCTGCTGATGGTGCTGTTCCTGGTCATCCGCCGCATGCTCCGTACTACACTTGTCTGTTGGGCAGTCGCTCCGTATCGACCTCATCGCCATGCGCAACGTTGTACCTCTTACTCCCCTCCCATCCCCCCCCTCCCTGCCCCCGCAGGTGGACTACTGCGATGCGCTGGACAGCTACGGCGTTCGCGCGGTGGCCGGCGCACCCTTCGGTGTGCCGGGCTGCGTGCGGCTGGACTTCGCCGTGCCCTTCGACGCCCTCGAGGACTCCCTGGGCGCCTACGCCGCCGCGGTGCAGGACGTGCGCCAGTGGCAGCGGGACGGCGGCGCCAGAGGGCCCCGCTACATGGCCAGGAAGCAGTCCGCGCGCAACTCGATGGCGCTGGCCGTGGCCAAGGGAGACGTCCACGCGCTGCGCGCCTCCGTCGCGGACGCCGAGGCCGCGCGACTGGGCGCCCCGGAGCTCGCGGCCGCCAGCGAGGCGCTGGCGGTGCTCGTGGCCCAGTCGGACGGCGCCGAGGCCGCCGCGGAGGGGGCGGCTCCTCCTCCTCCCCCTCCTCCTCCTCCTCCTCCTCCTCCTCCTCCTCCTCCTCCTCCTCCTCCTCCTCCTCCGCCTCCTCCGCCTCCAGGAAGCGGGGGCGACGCCCGCGGGCTCGCTCGCGGACGCGGCGGGCGAGTCGCTGCGGTCGGAGACCCCAGACGTCCAGGCGCTGACGGCGGAGCTGGACGCGGACGCGGAGGGCGGCGAGGAGCTCTCCGAGGCTTGGTTGCCTCGATACGCCCGTTTTGAAACGCAACACGTCCCGCGTTCAGGACGTCCGTGTCCATACGTTGCGTGTTGGCTCTACGCATTGGCCCACGTTTTGGCGAACGTATCGCGTCGGACCTACGCTTTCAGCCTACGTGTTGAGCTCCGTATCAATACGCCACGTGTGGCGTGCTGCGCATCGGGGCAGCCAAGCTCCGGGGAGGCAAGCGGCGGCGCCGAGGCGCCTCGCGAGGCAGAGGCCGACGTGGAGGCCGACGCGGCCGACGTGGCCGCGGCGGAGCAGGCCGGCAGGGCTGCGCACCTGGGGGCGCAGCTGCGCCGCGGGGCGCGCGCCCTGGCGTGCGTGGTGCAGACCACGGGCAGCATCACGACCGAGCTGATCGCGCAGGCCGGCTTCGAGCTCAGCGCGAGGAAGGCAAGGCGGCATGTGAAGAGAAGCCTTCGGGGGTCCTCGCGGATGTCTTGGGCCTGCGCTGGACCCCCCTGGCGGCGCCGCTGGCGCCGCGCCGGGCGCGCCCCGCGCGCCAGGGGCGGGGATCCCGGCGCAGAGGCAAGACAGCTGCGCGCACCGTCGGAAGGCTGTGTGTTACGCCGCTCTGTTTTTCCTCTGCCGTCGTCGTGGACCACGAGAACGGGCCCGGCGACTTCGGCGTGGCCGCGGGGCTGGTGAGGTCGGCGCTGGGCGCGGGGTCCCACGCGGTCTTGCGGCTGCCCGAGGCGGAGGCCATCGGCGGGCCCCTGACATACTAATACAAGATGCGCGTCGCCCCCGCAGTAGATCCTGCAGTATATGCACCGAGAAATCCTGCAGTATATCCTGCAGTATATGCATCGTGGCGGGCGATTTCTGGCCACACCGCTCGGGAAACGATATACTACAATATGGATATACTACATGCTTGGGTCGGACGCGTGTCTCCGAGGAGGCCACATAATACTAACGCGTCTCTGTGCGTCCCAGGTCAGCCTGGTGAGCAGGGCTCTGGACGCGGGCGCCGAGGGCGTCCTGCTGCCCCGGGTGGCGTCGCCCGGGGAAGCAGAGGCCTTCGCCGCGCTGGTGCAGGAGGCTCGCGACCGCCTGCGCGGAGACGACGCCATCGAGTGGCACGAGGAGTGCGAGGAGGAGGAGCCTGAGGCGCCCGCGAAGCAGGCGGGGCAGCAGGCGATGGTCGACCCCGCCGTGCCTCACGCGACGCCGCCGCCGCCGAGGCCGCTGGTCGCCGTGGAGCTGGACCCCGCGAGCGGGCTCGACGTGGCGGAGGCCGTGCTCGAGGTCGCGGGCATCGACCTGGTGCTCGTCGACCCCGACCGGGCCGCCGAGCACATCGCGGCGCGCCACGGCTGCACGTACCAGCCGAGCTCTCGGGGCGCGGCCCTCGTGGAGGACGGCCACGCTGGAGACCTCGCCGCGGGCGGGCCGCGGGTGCAGGCCGCGGACGGCGACGCCGCGGCCGCCGAGGAGGACCCGCCCCGCGGCGCCTCGCCCACCGCGGAGGGCGAGATGCAGCCCACGGCGCCGCAGAGCGCGGCCCCCGCGTTCCGGCGGGGCGTCGGGGCGCGGCGCAGCATCACGGAGGAGCTGAAGGCGCCCTCGATGGGCCCGCGGCGGCAGAGCGCCGCCGCCGCGCTCTCCTCCAGGGCCTCCGAGGAGCTGGCGCAGTTCTGGGCCCGCTTCGACGCGCTCCCCGCCCGCGCGGCCGAGTGCCAGAAGCTGCTCGGCTGCTGCGCGCACACGCGCTCCTCTCCCGTCCAGCTGCTGCAGGCGGGGCACTGCGTGGTCGTGATCGCTGTCGACACCGCCCTGCTTCGAGAGGGTGCCGTGAGGCACGCAGCCGAGATGAAGACGGACAGGGACAGCACGCAGCGCCTCTTCGTGACTCCCCTGGAGAGCGCGCGGGCCAGGCTGGCCAGCAGCGCGCTGGTGGCCCAGCTGCGGCGCCACAAGGTCGCCCTGGGTGCCTTCGTGCACCTGAGCGACCCCCTGACCACGGAGACGCTGTCGCTGGCCGGCTTCGAGGCCGTCGTGCTGGACCACGAGCAGGGGCCCGGCGACCTGGTGAACGCTGTGGGCCAGATCCACGCGGCTTCCAGCGCGGGTGCGCACACGCTGCTGCGAGTGCCAGGACAGGACCAAGCGTACCTCCGCCGTGCGCTGCAGCTCGGCGTCGACGGCATCATCCTGCCGCACACGGAGAGCGCCGAGCAGGCGGCGGACTTCGTGGCCCTGGCACGCCGCTGCTGGCCGTCCGCCGCGCAGCGCAGCGGCGGGGGGCCGGTGGCCAGCGTCCTGCGGCCGAACGCTGGCGCGGCGAGCATGCAGCACCTGCGGAGGCGTGGGGAGGAGCTGCTCCTGAAGGCCTGCCAGGTGGAGACCGAAGCAGGCCTCGCGGCCGTTGCAGACATCGCGCGGGTGGAGGGCGTGGACATGGTCTTCTTCGCGCCCGTGGAGCTCGCGGCGTCCATCTGCCGCGGCGCGGAGGCGGGCACGCTGTCCGCCCTGGAGGGCGCCGAGGCCGAGGTGAAGAAGGCCAAGAAGCTGCTGGGCGGGATGCTGGTGCCGGGCCGCTCGGCGGAGCAGATGTTCGCCTTGGGCTACGACTTGATCTGCACCACCAGCGACGTCATCCTGCTCCGCAGCGCGGCGGAGAACGTCATCCGCGAGACGAAGCCGCCGGCGTCAGGGCCCACGGCTGGCTGCGTGAGCTGGGTGGCCTCCGGGAGGCGGGGCCGCCTCGCGCGCGACGAGGAGACGCTCGTCGCAAGGCTGAAGAAGAGCAGGGACGCGCGCGCCCTGGGCGTCATGGCAAGGTTTGGGAGCCCCAGCGCCGCGGAGCTCGTCGCACGCTGCGGCTTCGAGGTGGTGGTGGTGGACCACGCGCGCGGGCCCGGGGACCTGCTGGGCGCGGTGGGCCTGGTGCACGCCGCAGCGAGGATGGGCGCGCACGCGATGATTCGGGTCCCCGGCATCAACCCCGCACACCTGCGGAGGGCGCTGCAGCTCGGCGTGGAGGGGGTGATATCTGCAGGGCTGGCGCCCGCTGCCGCAGGTCTTCGAAGGAGGAGGTGTCGGCGTCAGAGTCAGAGTGTTACTGTAGGGTCAGGGTGGATGTTCGGGCTAGGGCTGCCTAGGGTGCTCGGGAAGGGTGCTTTAGGATAATTCCCCAAACAGTGTTTGTAATTAAGCAGGGGTTCTTATGAAGAACTGGGCCTGGATGGTGGTCTGGCGGCTCCTTGCTCGCCGTCGCCGCCCCGTCGCGACTCCTCGCCGCCTGTCGTCTGGGCCTGGCTGGCGGTCTGGCGGCTCTGTGCTCTCCGTCGCCGCCACGTCGCCGCCACGTCGCCGCCCGTCGTCTGGGCCTGGCTGGCGGTCTGGCGGGTCCGTGCTCGCCGTCGCCGCCCCATCGCCGCCTCGTCACCGCCCGGCGTCTGTGCCTGGCTGGCGGTCTGGCGGTTCCGTGGTCGCCGTCGCCGCCCCGTCGCCGCCACGTCGCCGCCCGTCGTTTGGACCTGGCTGGCGGTCTGACGGCTCCGTGCTCGCCGTCGCCGCCTCGTCGTCGCCCCGTCGCAGTACCTAGGTTCTCCTTTCTAAAAAGAGAATAGACTCTACCCCCCCGGACTTATCGGTTCCCCTTGGGATCGTATGATTTCGTTTACATATATATTCCTATCTTAATAATCTCACACCAGGAAACTGACACCGAAGGGTCCCCCCCCCCCCAATAGGATTTGGCGGCCCACTGGAGCCTCCTGGACCGCCACGGGGGCCTCCCGGACCTCGACTTCGGCCCCCCAGATCCCCTTGATGGCTTCGAGCAATTGCCGAGACGGCCCAAAAACGCTCCAAGACTGCTCAAGATAACCTCAAGACGGCCCCATAGGCAGCCAACGAGCCCACAAGGGCTTCAAGCGCCCCCCGGACAGCCCCCCGAGAGGCTGAGATCGATCAAAAACCTATAGGAAATTGATAATTTCCGCCTTCTAACTTGATCGCCTCCTATCAGCCTCCGCGGCCTCAATACGGCATCCAAGCAGCCCCCAAAGAGGCCCAAAAGGTCCCCAACAGGCCCCAAGAGGCCCCCAAAGGCCCCCAAGAACACCTGCAAGGATTCCAGAAGGCTCTGAAAACACCCCCCAAAGCCCCCAAGAGGCCCCCAAAAGGCTCCCAAGAGACCCCAAGAGGTCCCCTGGAACGCCCCGAAGCCCCGTAAAGGCCCCCAAAGCCCCCCTACATATTGCAAGAGGCCCCAGTGCCACTCCGAACCACCCCCGATCTCCCACAAAAGCCTACCAGCTCTCCTTCCTGCTCTTCCTAACCGCCTCTCCCGAACGCTACCTCGCACCGCGAATCCCAGACGGACTTCCACCTCCAAAATACCACAAGCGCCCCAACATGTTCATCTAGCCTTCATACTCAAATGGTGGTCCGTATCCTTCCGAGACCGTCTTCAGAGCCTACCGGCTCTCCTCTTTCCCTTCTTACTACCCCTGCCCATTCCCTCCCACCTCCCCACACCGCTCCCCCGCACTCTCCATGGTCCCTCCTGCCATGCCGGCCGCTGCTGCAGGCTCAAGCCTTATCGCGCGACGGCCGTCAAATGCCACCGAAGCGCTCAACCTTGACTTGCACGCAATGCCATCGATGCTTGGACACGTCTGCCTTTTCCGCCACGCAGTTGCACTCTTCATCTCGGACAGCCCGATGCAAGGAGTGCTGCTCCACCGCTAATGCCCCTGTACTTCTACGGCCCTGCGCCAGCTGCGGGACAGAGCTCGCGCAGGCTGAGTACGCGCCGGACCAGTGGCGACGAAGTACCCGCAAATGTTTGACCTGCACAAGAGCCGCGCTTCAGCGTAGCGGGCATTAGACAGCATACCGACATCGTCTGCTCCAGGTGCGGCGTCTGCTGGCCCACCGACATGTTTCCACAGCGGGCCCTGAAGCGGGTTGGCCCAGTTTGCTTCAACTGTGCCGCGCCCGCCCCCCACGGCGGCCGCCCACCGTCGACCCTCGCCTCCATTTCTTTGGGGGACATGTCCACCCAATGCGACCACTGCGGCGCACTTTTGTTCAACTCGGAGTCCAAAACGTTCTGTTGTAATGCCGGGAAGTACTTCGTCAACTTTGACACCTATTTCCAATGCCCCGACAAACCCCTCTGCGAGATCTTCGCCTCCCATTGGCCGCTCACAGACGACCGCGGAGACAAGATGTACGACACCACCACCAACGAGCTTCGGTGCACTGGCTTCACGGCGCGGTCCAGGCGGCACAACAGCCTCTTCGCCCTCGCACAACACGAAATCCAGTGCAGCACTGGAGACAAAGAGCTCCGATTCGGAGACGCCCGCCGGCCAGCAAACATCATCCGTATCCATGGGACGATTTACCGACGCGTATTCTCTATGGCAGACCAGGTCCCTCTGCGATACCTGGTGCACGATCCGCAAGACCGCTTCGTCACCGCCGCGGCGCACGGCCTCAACAAGCAGACCACCAAGCAACTCGAACAGCTCATAGTGCCGAGAAATGCCCACATGCGTATGATTCAGCGTTTGGCCCGCCAGTCCAAACAAGCAGCAGACGCGAATATCATCTTGGAGTGGCACGAGGGAGTCAACGAAGTGGCTGGAATACTGGACGTCGACCCCACCCCTGACCGCAACAAAAGGTCCATCGTCTTCACATACAAGCGCCACGACACGCCGTCCTACTTGCACCCGCTGAGCCCGTTTTACGAACCCTTGAGTTACCCCCTGTGGTACCCGTTCGGCGGCCGCGGCTGGAGTACAGACGTCATCAGCGCCACCGGCCACAAGGTAACACAGATGTGGTGGTATCGCCAACAATTGCTCCGACTCCCCCACATGCACCTTTGCGGACGGCTGCTCAACGAGCGGCTCATCAACATGTTCACGCGCATGGAAGACGAGAGGTTCTCCCACATCCGTCATCAACAACGACAGCGTAGCGCCACTCGCCAGGAGCTCTGCGAGGTGCTCGCCAACGACCCCGCCAAGGCCGGAACGGTTGGCAAACAGTACGTTCTGCCATCGAGCGTCCCAGGATCACCTCGCCATCTTCGCCGACTGCGCGTTGACGCCCTGGAGCTGGCGCGACGCAAAGGCCCGCCGTCGTTCTTCATCACGTTGACTTGCAACCCCTACTGGCCAGAGATTGTGGGTCAACTGCACCGCGGACAAACCGCCGCCGACAGACCCGACATCGTCGTCCGCGTCTTTCACGACCGGCTGCAGAAGATCTTCGCTTTCTTGAAGGATTCTTTCCGCGGGGCTCGCCGTTACCTCATCAAAGTGATCGAGTGCCAGCTCCGCGGCCTTCCACATGCGCACATCGCTCTGGCTGTCCTCAACCCGCCCGCCACTCCGGACGAGGTCGACCTTCTCATCTCCTGTGAGCTACCCCGCGAAGACGGACGACTCCGCGAACTCGTCCTTCGCCACATGGTCCACAGCTGCAACCGTTCTTGCCACCCTCAAGACCCCGCTCAAGACTGCGTGAAAGGATGCCCCTGGCCGTTTTCGGACGACACGGTCTTCGACGCGCGCGGCTGCCCCCACCACCGGCGGCGACCATGCGGCGGCCACTGCCCGAATTGCCGATCTGGCCGGGCCATGTACGGGAAACGCGACGTCTGCCTCAATCGGCTCATCGTCGAATACAGCCCCGTGGCGCTTCAACTCTGGGAGGGGCGCGCCAACGTCAAGTACGCAGCGACGGTGGAACTCTTCGAATACCTATACAAATATTTGTTCAAAGGCCCTTCCAAGACGAACTACGACGTCACGCTAGATGCGAAGATTGCCGACGAGATTTCCGAGTGGCTCAAAGGCAGGTATCTGTGCGCAACGGAGGCAGCATGGCGCATGTTCGGATACAACACCTACGACAGATGGCCGCACGTCGTCTGCTTGCCCGCGCACCTGCCCGGACAACAATGGATTGTTTTCGCGGAAGGAGAGGAGGCCAATGCGCTTGAAGCCCACGTGTCACCACTTCAACGGTACTTCTACCGACCCGCGGGTCCACCGTTCGACGCATTGGCCTACCGCGAGTATTTTGAAACCTACATGACGTCCCCATCGTGCCCATCGCAGGCCGCTGCCGTGTTGGACCGCGCCCCATCCGCCAAAACAGTTCTTCGTGTACCCGAGGCTGCGTGGCGAGCCCCCGTTGTGCCGCCTCGAGATGAAGTTCCCGAAGCAAGGCGACGTCTTCTACCTCTGACACATCCTGCTGAACTTTCCCAAGGCGTCCCTTGCCGATTGCAGGACGCACAACGGCAAGGTGCATCCTACTTACGAGGAGACGCTACGGGCCACGGGCCAATTCGTCCGCGACGACGAAGCCCACGCCGTGCTCGACGAGCTCATTGCGCTCCGGTACACTGCAGCCCAACTTCGCTTCGCGTTCCTGGTTCTACTCGAACAAGATGCCGCCCCCGCGTCTCTCTACCGCAAGTACGAACGACCGCTTATGAAGGACTTCCTGGACCGAGGTCTCGGCGCCCGCGCCGCCCAGAAAAATTGCATGGTCCTGCTGCGAGCCACCTGGCTGCAGAACGGCAACAGCGACGAAAATTGGAAGCTGGGCGAGATCACTGACGGGGCTCCCGCCGATGCTACCGCAGGGCCCCCCTCAGATACTACAACGCCTACCCCCACCCCGACGACCGCTCTGCTCGCCCGCATTCGCCAATGCCCCGGGCAACGCACAGCTTGCGACCACATTCTCACTTGCTGCCGCCGGCGTCGCGAAGCCTTCGTGTTTGTGGAAGGCCGCGCGGGCACAGGGAAGACTACGTTGGCTACCTGCCTCACGCAAGCTCTCGAAGCCGATGGGCACCAGGTACTCAACGTGGCTACCACAGGGCAGGCCGCCCTCTTGCAGCCTCACGGCACCACGGCACATCCCGCCTTCGCCGTTCCAGTGCACGACGACGCCGAACTCACGTGCTCTTTATCAATGACGTCGGCCCAAACCATTACAATTTGCAAGGCCACTTTGATCCAGTGGGATGAATTCCCTTCTGCAAGAAAAGCAGCGTGGGACGCCGTTATTGCATTGCTGCGCGCACTCGCCGATCGTTGCCCGGACACATACGTCCCGAAGACCTTCGTCGGATACGGACACGAATTTCCTTTCTGCTGCGTGCTACAAACCTGCAGCCGGCCCATGAATGCTCTTACCGCCCCATGCGGGCCACAGTCGGGCCCACGCCCTCGGGTGCGAGGCCGAGGCCACACTTTCGAGTCGCCATCTGAGTTCGTGCACCGAAGCACCAAAGGCGTTCTGGACATCAAGAATTACGGGTTCAACAATTATGCATCAGGCTTCGACTATACCAACATATTCCTGGACATCGTCACTGGCGCGGCGTCGTCTCACGCGCAAGTTCTGCTCAACATATTCGTTTGTAAGGTATGGCTCAACCACGGGTCTTTTTTCGCCATGTTCTTGATAGCATACGCTTATGTGCAGACGCAACCGCGCCAGGTGAAACTTCCACGTTTGGTGGAGAGGTTCCGACAGCACCTTTCGTCTTACTTGTCGGCCCAGAGCCTTCGAGATGCGTTAATCGCCGCCGTGCTCACATCTGAGAACATGGATATATACATGATGCTCCAAGCCGCGGCTATTTGTTGGATTCTCCACAGCCGCAAACAAGCAAGAACCGGGTACAATATAGGATCTTTTGCGAATGAGACTCCGCTGGCACATCCTCGTGTCCGGTACATCAAGCTGCGAATTCGACGCAGGAATGGTTGGAAGCATATCCAATGGCCGGTCCTCGACGGCGTTCACATCCCTCGCAAATGTGTCTTGGTTCTGCCTCGGTTGGAACGACTGCGACAATTGCTGCTTAGTAAGACCCCATTTGAAATCGCATACGGAAGGCTGCCGCCGACGCGTCCCACACCCAGGACCCCCCGCGCTGATGTTTCCGTGGTCCGCCCGCTCGCTATGGCGAGCATCCCACAAGGCCCCGTGGCCCCTTCCCCGATGCCCTTAAGAAAGCTACGCAATGCCAAGCACGGCTCCCTTTTTCATTAGACATGTTCTCCAAGCCGCCATCGCGGGGGCCTGCGCGAGCGGGCCGCGGATCCACGCTGCCATGCCAGGTAGGTCCGTTTGTGGCCATGCAGATTCTCAATGCGTTCCACCGGAATGCTTTGTCGCGCAAGCTCTCAGGCACGTCTATCATCGCGCGGCTCTGCGAAAGGAGGCAGATATATCCTGGCCCTGGGACACGCGTTTTGCTAGGATTGCGCGGGTTCCCCAGCGGGCTCATGGGCAAGAAGAAGAAGACGCCATCCTCCCGCATGCAAAACACATTGGACCGGCGCGATGCATTAATGTGCGACGCCGCGTTCGCAGAAATGGCATCCCAGTGGGGGCCGACAGGCAAGCGGGCGGCCGAATTGATCGGCATGGCTCACCTGCGTAGCTGCGGCTTTGCCGAAGAGAGCATGGTTTGCGAGATCGGGTCCAATTTATCTCGGTCGCGAAAGCGCGCCCGTGCCTCGCACTGGCCAGACGATATCCGCGATGGCTTCGTGCTGTCATTGCGCGCACTGTATTTCGCAGAGCGTCGGGCTCTCTGGACGCGCTTGGCCCGGCGCAAGGTCGCCGAGGTCGTCTGAGCGCAGCCCCGTGCGCAGTTGTTTGCAGACCCGACAGACAGAATGACCCCGCAAACAAAAAAATACGCGCCTGCCGTGCACGAGAGAAAGGAAGACGGCAAAGAGGGCGAGGAGGCGGAGGAGGACGACGAGGAGGAGGAGGAGGAGGGCAGGCAGGAGCAAGAGCAAAGGAGAAGCAGCATTTGTAGGACAGCTTCCGGCGCAATCCACACCTTCGTGGACCATCGGACCAGACATGGCAACATGGTGCCGCTCATATGGGAATCGCTTCTCGGGAGCTTCCAGGCGAATCCGGAAAAGGAAGGGAAATGATACGAAGAAGAGGAGGGGGGAGGAGGAGGGAACAGGCAGGAGCAAGAGCAAACGGGGGGGGGCAGCAGAAAGAGAACGCAGCATTTTTAGGACAGCTTCCGGCGCAATCAACACCCTCGTGGAACATCGGAACGAACATGGTGCCGATGACATGGACATCGGTTTCGGGGGCTTCCAGGGGAATCCTCTTCCCCCGATGCCAAACAAAAACAACCCTCTCCATTGAGGCGCGCCTGGCTGTTTACACGGCCATCCCAAATGCGCTTGGCACGTGTGCCGCACGATTTTTTGGGCGCCCCACCTCGCGGGCAAAGGGGTACATAATCGTCAGTTGTTTTGTCCCGATTGGCATTGTCTGGGCGACTCCCAGGGCAGTAACCTACCTCCAGGACAGCCAGAGAAATTCCACGCCCAACGGCAAGGCAACTCTCGGGACAGCTTCCGGGGGATTTCACTAGCCAATCCCCCCCCCCTCCATGGCAGCCGAACGACAACTTGGACCCGCCTTGGGACAGCGATTTCTGAGACAGCTTCCGGGCAGATTCGGCGGGCGCACGTCTCCGGCTCGGGGCCCAAATTAATTTTCCTCCCTGCGCGATTGCAGGCAGCCCGCCATTCGATTGTTTTCCACCGATTCTGCCTGCGCCTGATTGTGCACTCCCAATGATGCAACCCCAGCGCGGCAATGCACAAAATCGTTGTGGCTCCCCGTGCGCACACACTGCCACAGACATTCTCCGGACAGCTTCCGCGCCAATACCAGTCGCCCCGCCGCCCGCGGACAACCCCGAGCTCCCCGCAGCATCTGGCCCGCAGCTCCTCAAGCAGCTTTGCGCTCACCAACGTCCGGCCGCCCACTCGGCAGCCCCCCCCCGCCGCGCGTCCCAGCTCGCCATGGCCCCGAAGAGCTCGAACGCGACTTACGAGTACGCCCCGGAGCAGACCGCAGCCACCACTGCGAAGGCGGCAGACGCGGGGAAGAACCGCGACTACGTGTCGCTCTACACGGAACACATCCACATCGAGCTCCTTGACATCAACAAGAAGAAAGCGAACGGGGTCCGCGTCACCATCGCCGACGGCGCGAGCTTGCGCTTCCGCGAGGAGCGCAAGACCCACGGCCTCACCACGCTGTGGAAGGGCGCCGTCGCCGTCCACGACTTGGACGAGGCCCCCGCTGGCGCCCAGATCGCGCAGCGTGGCTTCACCAGGGCGCTCAGCAAGGGCAGCCCGAATCCGAGCTGGGCCCACGTCCACGCGGCATTCGGCCAGTCCGCCCGCGCCACAGCCAACGCGCAGAAGCACGTGCTGCAGACCACCGCAGACCTACTCCAGCACAGCTACATCGAAGCCGATTTCGTCGTGCCGCCGACGGGGAAACACAACGGTTTCACAGTCTCCAGCGTCCGCAACCAGAACCGTGTCCAGCTCGCTCGGTCCTTCAAGATGCTCGACGGCACCGACCGCACGGTCAAGGAGTTGCACAACTTCTGCGTCGTCGTCGCCAAGAACATCCCCGAGAAGATCCTCGCGCCGCTGCGCAGCCTGCAGAAGAAGTGCCCGCAGTTCATCACGTGGACCACGTGTGACCCGAACACGGCCATGGTGGACACCGTCCCTTCTGCCCTGACCGCCAAGGCGCCGGCCGCCCCCGCGTCCGTCAAGAAGCGCCCGGCGGCGGCCGCCGTCGGCGGTGCCGTCGCGAAGAAGCCCGCCAAGAGGGCGAATAATTGACGTGCGGTCTGCAGCACGCCGCTTCCACGCGCATCCGCTGGCCCCTGCTAGCCTTCCTTTTTCTCGGCACTCGTGCCGGTGCGATACTTGCCCGGCAACCGCTCCCTCTACTCCCCCCCCGCCAGTAGGATCGCCTGCTCAGCGAGCCCGCACCGCGCTCGCTTGCCAGTACCGTCGTGGCCACTTTTTGTGCGCCAGAGGACCGATAAATGACCCTCGCCGCAACCCTCACTCCTCATCTCTCGCATGCGCGTTCCCAGAGCATCCCTCTGGACACCTTCAGAGGCAATCACGGCGCCCTGAAACGACAGAGACGAAGAAGTGTAACACACATTGAAGGAGAAACTTAGGACAGCTTCCGGGCTAATTCTTCCTGTCGTTAGTGATGGCACCCGCCCTTCTGTACCCTCGCACGCGCACGCCCACCCGCGCGCGCGCGTGCGCGCGCGCGCCCCCGTCGTCCTCGTGCCGGCGTGTCTTGCGATGTTCGTCCAGTTCTCGGCCCTGCGCACACTTCCTTGCACAGCCCAACGGCCGCCTTCGGCCAACGCCTCACTCCCACCATGCACTATACCAAGACTTTCAAGCGAAGCGCAGCGAGCTTCAAGTCTTGTATGTATATATATATATATATGCACACTCGTCCATCCTAAATATGAAAACATACCATCCCAGCTAGGCCGGTTTCCCCCCCCTGAGGTTCCCTTGTAAAAAACACTATGCGGTGACATTTTTTTCTAACATAACACTTGTTCACGAATCCCTTGTCGAAAATGGGACGAAGTGCACACGCGCGCGTCGTCGCGCGCGCATGCCGAAATCCTTCAAAAACCTTCGGTGCCGGAAGGATTTCGCAATCGAGTTTCCTTTCCAAAAAACATACAAAAATTATAGGGTTTCGTAACACTGATTTGCTAAAAAAGCTTAGGCGCGAGCTCTTGCGATATCTTAAGAAAACCATTGGTTTTGTTCAAGATTTTCACTACCAAACGGGCGTCGCGCGCGCATGTCGAAATCTGTCGAACGCCCTTGCGCGTGTGCCGTCGCGAGAATCCCCTGCAAAAAACGGGACGAAGTGCAGACGCGCGCGTCGTCGCGCGCGTACGCCGAAATCCTTCAAAACCCATCGGTTTCGGAAGGATTTCAAAATCGCGCGTCCAAAAAACTCACAAAAACACAAGGTTCCGCAACACGGATGTTCAACAAAAGCGTGCGCGCGCGCTCTTGCGGCGTCGTCGTCGTCGTCGTCGTCGTCGTCCCTCCTCCCGCGTCGTCGTCTTCGTCGCCTACGTCGTCCTGTGTCTTTCCTCGTGTTCGTCGTCGTCGTCCTCTTTGGCGTCGTGGTCGTTTCCGTCGTCGTTGTCGCCGTGGTCGTCCTTCCTCTTCCTCCCTTGTCGTCGTCGTCGTCGTCGTCCGTCGCCGGCGTCTCGCCGTCGTCCCTCCTATTTCGTCGCCGTCGTCGTCGTCGTTGTCGTCGTCGTCTCGTCGTCGTCTTTCCTCCTCCCTCGTCGTTGTCGTCGTCGGCGTCGCCGTCCTTCCTCCTTCTTCGTCGTTCGCGTCGTCGCCGTCCTCCTTCCTCCCTCGTTGTCGTCGTTGTCGTCGTTGTCGTCGTTGTCGCCGTCGTCGTCCTCCCTCCTCCCTCGTCGTCGTCTTCGTTGGCGACGTCGTCGTCGTCTTCGTCGTCGTCGTCGTCGGCGTCGGCGTCGTCGTCTTCGTCGTCGTCGTCGACGTCGGCGTCGTCGTCTTCGCCGCCGTCGTCGTCGTCGTCGTCGTCGGCCGTCTTGCTTCTCCGGCCTTCTTGGGGCGCTCTTGAGACGCCCCCGAGGGCTCCAAAACGACCCCGGAGCGATATCTGTGCTCGGTCCCGCATGGGTTTTGCAAACCAAGTTGCGGGTGGGTGGGTGGGATGATTGCGCGAGCAGTGGAGTTGTCAATTTCAAGTTCGGCAAGTGAGTTGCACCACATAGATTGCCCCACATAGATTGCACCACGTCGATTGCACCACATTGATTTTCAACATAGGTTGCACCACCGATATGGCACCACATATATTGCACCACATGTATTGTCCTGTATTGTTTCATGAAGAGTGTACAGCATATACTGCACCACATAGATCGCACAAGGTCGATTGCACCGCATAGATTGCACCATTCATGCTGCACCACGTCGTCTTCACTACATAGGTTGCACCGCGTCGACTGCACCACATAGATTTTTGCACACATCGTTTGCACCACATTGTTCGCACCACATATAATGAACCAACTGTGGCACGACACGTATCTCACCACAGAGATCGCATCAGGTAGATAGTTGCACACGTAGTGCACACCCAATAGTGCACAGCCTAGATTGCATAGCATGATTTGCACAGCATCGGCTGCACCATGCAGATTGCAGCGCATAGCTTGCTCCACCTCGATGTCACAACATATGCTGCTAGAAACACACTGTTTGGGGTCCACGCTGGTCAACATGGTGCTTAAGGTTGGGCTGTGAGCGTCAGGGGGGCAGGACCACCACACTGCCTGCTCAAGATCATCCCCCCCGCCCTGAGCCCTTCTCATGAGGTCTGCCTATCCTCGCATCGCGTCAACGCGGTCTTGCACCCTCTGCATCCTCGGAGCATATCTGGGCCGTCTCAGGGCGATCTTGGGGCGTGCCTGGGTCATGCTTCTATCCCTCGACCTCCTTGACAAACTGATCGCGTCAACGTGATCTGATTCACCTGATCCTTGACGCCTCTGGCGGCGACGAGGACGGTGAAACGAAGAAGATGCGGATGTGGATGTTGCTGCTGCTGCTTGTGGCGAGGGCGAGGTTGGGAACGCGTGGGGACCGATTGGAACTTCTGGGAGCGCTTGGGAACGGTTGGGAGACCCTGAAGCGCGCTGTGAAGATCAGCCGATGCCCACCAATTGTATTTGCTACTAGGGTCGTTGGGGTTGGATGAGTGCGAAGATCAGCAGATGTGAACCGAATGATGTTTGTTTTACGGGATGGTGAGTGTTGGGTCGCTGTGAAGGTCAGACGATGCCCACCAAATTGTATTTGTTGCTTGGGTTGTGAAAACAAGCGTGTGTGCACCGACTGGTATTTTCTGTTGCACGGGGCGGTAGGTGTTCGGCCAGTGTGAAGATGAATCGGCGTCCACCAGATAGTACCTGCTGCAGGAGATCGTAGGGGTTGGGTAGATGCGAAGATCCGCAAATGTGTACCGAATGTTGTTTTTAGTGTAGGATGCAACTCAACATGAAACGAACATACGGTGGTTGGTGCGGAGCAATCGGGGATGGCGTTGCTGCCAGGGCGTGGTAGCATTGGGGAAGAGCGCGAGAGATGCGGCACCCCGGCGAGCGTGCGCATGCCAACGACGACCTGCAAAAAGTTGTTTCAGGATGCTGCATCTACATGCTGACCTCCAATGGGGGCACAATGGCATACGGAATAAGGATAAGCCGACACTTCATGAAAGCGCCCTCCGTGCCGCTATGCCGATAAGTGAGCGGGTAGCGGAACGCCAATTCACTGCAACAGAGCACTGTGGGACGGTGGGAGGGGCGCTTGGTGGTAGGGGGGAAGGGGGTCTGGGCGGTCGGTCGGAACAAGCCAGGGAGGGGAACGTCCTTTTTGTGGCCCCCACCTCGCACAGCCTTCCCCCCGCACGTGCGCCCCTGGAGCCCAAGCTAAGCGCGGCGCCAGGCAAAAACACACATAAAACAACAAACAACAAGGAAAAATATTTAAAAAAAGAGTCCTGTGCCACCCATCCGCCCGTCGCCACACCCAGGCCGCCGTCCCCACCGCTGGACTCCAGAGGACGCCAGCCCATCCTGCACCCGCGCGCTGCTCGGCGCTCCTCCTCCCGAGCCGCCGCCGCCGCAGTCGCCACCTGCCGAATCCACCCCTGTCCTCCTCCTCACGCCACCTCCGCCGCCTCCGCCGCCGCTGGTCCCCCAGTCCCCGCCCACCGCCCTTGCATGGTGGTTCCCTCCATGATCAGGCCCGGCGCTTCTTCCGCCTCCGTCGCCTTCGCCGCCAGCCGACCCTACCCTGGCCGCCAGCCTGGCTCAACCTCTGCCGCCACCGCCGCCGTTCACTCCCCCCCCGCGCGCCACACAGACACGATAGGTCCCTCCATGGTCAGGTCCGGCGCCACTCCAGCCGCCGCCGCCGCCGCCTGCCGAGTCCACTCAAGCCGCCATCCTCACGCCTCCTCCTCCTCCTCCTCCTCCTCCTCCTCCTCCTCCTCCTCCTCCTCCTCCTCCTCTTCGCCTGCTTCGTCGCGCCCCTCCTTCTCCTCCTCCTCCCCCTCTTCCAGCGGTGGCTCTCTGCCCCGGATCCTCCGTCGGCGCGCCCGGCAAGCAGTCGCGCGGCCCGGGGCGCCAGGCTAGTCAGCACGGCCCACGCCATCGCTGTCCGTCTGCGGAGGATGGTCACCTGCACCTCGTGCTTCCAGCGTCGTTGCAGCTGTTTCGCGTCGGCAGAGGCGCCGCCCTGGCCCGCTGCCTTGGTGGCCGCGCAGGCCAGCGTCCGCGTCACGGTCGGTCACGGCGTGTGGCCGCCCATCAGCGGTCTACTCGAGGGGCCTGTACGCGATGCCAGCTGCTGAGAACTCTCGTATCCCCCCCCGGTACCGCCGACGTTTCCACCGGAAAGCCGCCTCCGTAGCATCGCCCTGGGCGTTGGCTGCTGTACGGGGCCCTCGATGCACACATCCAGTGCCGCGCTGCGTCCTGGGACAGCAGCGGTTGTGAATGTATCAGCCGGCCATGCCTGTGCATTGGTGAGCCCCCTTGGCTCTGTCGTGACGGCCGCGTCAGCGAGGCGCAGTCCATTGACCAGTGCGTGCATGCACGCGTAATGGCCTCTCGTTGCTTCTGCGGTGGGGCACACCTCACTGTGCTCGAGCTGCGGATCGAGCGGCGCGCCGCAGATGCGACACGGACCTTCTGCCTCGTAGCAACGCCCGCCGAGGCGCTTCACCGCGTTGGTGGCGTAGTCGCACGCCGCCAGCACCGCGCCGGCGAGCGGGTCCAGGTGCCACATCCAGTTGTGCCAAACGTCCTGGTGCCTCAGCTTTCTCAGCCGGTCTAGCTGCGGCCAGTTGCGCTGCCTGCGCAGCTTGCCCTCCAAGGCACGCAGGCGCGTGCAGTCTTGAAGTTTTGCCAACTCTCCTTGCAGTAGTGGCCCCGTGCATTTACTGCCACGCCCTTCGAAGTTTCCTTCGCCGCAGTCATGCGTGTCACCGACGGCGTCGGCGACGTGGTCGTCTTGCCCCGCGTGTGCCGCATCTGCTCTGGGCGCCGCTTGGCCAGCCCCGCTCGCGCCTGCCTGGACACCTTGCCACTGATCCTCCGCGGCCTGCTGGGCTCTTTGCAGGGACGTGCTCTGCCTTGACCCAGGAACGCCCCCTCCACCCTCTGCGTCCACGCGGCCAGTCTTTCCTCGAGTTGCCCAGCACGTAGGAGGCCAGCATGAGCAGCAGCCGCATCCATGCCGCGGACCCTCAGCACTGCTGCCACCAGAGCTCCTAGGTTGGCGGGCCGCGCCGCGTCCTTGGCCCTTCGCCAGCCCAGCCTCCCTAAAGCGGGCGTGTCCTTGAAATAGTAGAGATAATCCTGGCGAAGGACCCAACCATCATGGCACGGTTGTGAGTACCGCAGTTGTGAGTATCTTCTTCGGTGGAGCTCCCCATGGGGCCACGAATCGCTGCACTGGGTGGGGGGGACGCATGCGGGCGGTAGCATTGGGGCCGTCAGTGGAGCTCCGTATGGCGCCACGAAGCGCTGTACTGGGTGGTGGGGACGCAGGTGGGCCGTAGCACTGGGGCCGTCGGTGGATCTCCCTATGGGGCCACGAAGCGCTGTCCTGGGTGGGGAGGGACGCATGCGGGCGGTAGCACTGAGGCCGTCTGTGGAGCTCCCTATGGGGCCACGCAGCGCTGTACTGGGTGGTGGGGACGCAGGCGGGCGGTGGCACTGGGGCCGTCGGTGGAGCTCCCTATGGGGCCACGCAGCGCTGTACTGGGTGGTGGGGACGCATGCGGGCGGTAGCCTTGGGGCCTTCGGTGGATCTCCTTATAGGGCCACGAAGCGTTGTCCTAGGTGGGGGGCACGCAGGCGGGCGGTAGCACTGGGACCGTCGGTGGAGCTCCCTATGGGGCCACGAACCGTTGCACTGGATGTGGGAAATGCATGCGGGCGCAAGCGCTGGAACCTTCGGTGGAGCTCCCTATGAGGCCACGGAGCGCTGTACTGGGTGGGGGGGGCGCATGCGGGCGATAGCGCTGGGACCTTCGGTGGAGCTCCGTATGGGGCCACGACACGCTGTACTGTGTGGGGGGACGCAGGCGGGCGGTAGCATTGGGGCCTTCTGTGGATCTCCTTATTGGGCCAAGAAGCGTTGCATTGGGTGGGGGGGACGCATGCGGGCGGTAGCACTGGGGCCGTCGGTGGAGCTCCCTATGGGGCCACGGAACGCTGTACTGGGTCGGGGGGGACGCATGCGGGCGATAGCATTGGGGCCTTCTGTGGATCTCCTTACTGGGCCACGAAACGTTGTAATGGGTGGGGGAAGCGCACGCGGGCGGTAGCATTGGGGCCTTCTGTGGATCTCCTTATTGGGCCAAGAAGCGTTGCATTGGGTGGGGGGGGCGCATGCGGGCGGTAGCACTGGGGCCGTCGGTGGAGCTCCGTATGGGGCCACGAAACGCTGTGCTTGGTGGGGGGGACGCATGCGGGCGATAGCATTGTGACCTTCGGTGGAGCTCCCGATGGGGTCACGAAGCGCTGTACTGGGTGGGGGGACGCATGCGGGCGGTAGCGCTGGGACCTTCGGTGGAGCTCCCTGTGGGGCCACGAAACGTGTGAGGAGTGATGACGATAATGATGGAGGAGGGAGGAGGGGAGGAGGAAGGAAGGAAGGAGAGGAACGCGGGGCGCTGTCCCTTCAAAACGAGGACCCAAAACCGCAGGATGGTTGGGAAATCTCGGGACGATGTCTCGTTTCATGTTAACTATTTGTGAGTCTGTTTTGACTAGTGCTTACGTTTCCTTTAACATCCGCCTGTCGGAGGACACGCCCGACCGAGCTCTGCGGTGAGGCCCATGCATATTCTGTCCATGGCCTCGCGCGTGGCCCCCTCGAAGCCAGCCAGGGCGCCGCCCATCTGCATGGAGCTGGTCGGCGTGCACCAAGGGGCGCCAAGGCATTTTGTTCCGGGACGGCTCCACGACACTCTCCCGGGGCGGCGCCGGGGCATTTTCTCCAGGGCGGACGCCAGGGCGAAGTCCAGGACACTCTTCCAGGGCAGAGCCAGGGCACTCTCCCAGGGCGGATCCTCCCGGGGCACTCGCGGATATCCCCGGGCGGAGTGCAGGGCACTCGGCCAGGACAGGTCCGAAGGGCGGAGTCCAGGGTGCTTCTCTTCCAGGACAGGCGGGTGCCAGGGCGGTCCCTCCTCCAGGGCAGATCTGGGGCGGAGTCCAGGATGCCAGGGCGGCCGCTCTCCCACGACGGAGCCAGGGCGGAGTTCCGGCCACTCCACTCTTCGAGGACAGATGCCAGGGCGGTCGGACGGATGGTCGAAATGATGCAGTGCGAGATCAAGCCAGTAGGCAAGGTAATAGTTACAGCAATATAGATTTAGGGTTAGGGCAGCGTCGTTTTAGACTTCGGGATCGGTTAGAGCGTTAAGTCAGTATCGTTTAACCGATCCCCATCCCCATCCCCATCCACATCTCGAGTCCCACCGTCTCACCACCTCAGATGGGGATATGCCTTTCGAAACGCGACGAGAGCAGCCTGGATCCCCATCAAGGGGGGTACATCGGCACGTGGGGCCCAGCCCTCCCTGGCGGGGATGGGGATCGGTAACACGATGCTCGTGAAGATGTTAGGGTGGGGGTGCCGGTGTGTGTTAGGAGGCGCAGCTTTCCTGAGGCTGCGCTGCGGTCAGGAGCGTTGGCTTACAGCGAGCGGCCTGAATAGGGAACACTTACTTTTCAAAAGGGGCTCGGTCGTTCCTCACTCTTGCATGCGTGATTTACAGTTCCTTCTGCGTTATTGGTTATGTATCGTTCCTTATGTGTTATTCCTTGGGGTAAAAAAAAGGGGCTTCGTTCCTTATCGTTCCTTAGGTCAGGCCGATGACTGTAGCGTGTTGCGCCGCCGGTCCTAACTGGCCCGCCACGCGCCGTCGAGGCGCGCCAGCCGCGTCCCGGTCCCCGAGCGGCGCGGGCGCCAACGTCCCGAGCTCTCCCCAGGCTCCCACGCCGCGGGGCGGAGCGAGACTCTGGCCGCTTGCACGGGGCGTAGCGTGCGTTGCCGGAGCCGCCGCCGCGACGCGCGGAAGCCACAGCCTCTCACAGCAGGGGAGCGTATAAGACCCTGGTCTGCCAGGACTCGGGTTCGCCATCGTTTCTTGACGACCGCGCCTCGGATTGTGACGAGGAGGAGTTTCGTGGGATGTCTGCAGCGGGAGGCCTCGTCAAAATGCAGGCTCGGCCTCGTCATTTTTTTGACGACCTCGTCGGGGATTTCCGAGTCCACTGTACCCAGGTCTTACGTCCCCCTGGCTCACAGCAGGGGGAGGTGTTGGGCCTCCCTGGGTCATTGTCTGGGCTGGGAGCCTCTCGGTGCCCCTTCTGCCAGCTCGGAGCCCCTGGGGAAGTTCAGTCAGCCCGCATGGGAAGTGTGGGCGACATTCCCAAGGGTACGCCTTGCATCCTTGCCTCCTCGGTCCGTCCTTGGCCAGTTTCGTGGGCTGCGCCCCGCTCGGAACGCTTCGAAATGGGCGTCCAAGGCCCTTTGCATCCTTCTCGCGCGTCCTTCTGATACGGGCCGGCTGTGTCTCTCGGCGCCTTTCGGGGAGGGCATCCTAGGGTTAAGTCGGGCCTGTCCCTCTACAGGGGAATATCCATAAATAGTCAAAAAATTGTCCTGGGACGATTTTTTTTGTTCCCCCCCAATTTTGGAGTATTTTTTCCCAACCATCCTGTGGTGTTGGGTCCTCGTTTTGAAGAGACGTCGCCCCGCGTTCCTCCTTCCTCCTCCTTCCTCCTCCTCCCCTTCCTCCCCCCTCCTCCCCCTCCCACACCCACTCTGGCACACCCCTCACACGCTTCGTGGCCCCATAGGGAGCTCCACCGAAGGCCCCAGTGGCTGCGCCCGCATGCGGTTCCACCTCCCATTCTGGCACACCCCTCACACGTTTCGTGGCGCCATAGGGAGCTCCACCGAAGGCCCCAGTGGCTGCGCCCGCATGCGGTTCCACCCCCCATTCTGGCACACCCCTCACACGTTTCGTGGCCCCATAGGGAGCTCCACCGAAGGCCCCAGTGGCTGCGCCCGCATGCGGTTCCACCCCCCATTCTGGCACACCCCTCACACGTTTCGTGGCCCCATAGGGAGCTCCACCGAAGGCCCCAGTGGCTGCGCCCGCATGCGCGGTTCCCCTCCATTCTGGCACACCCCTCACACGTTTCGTGGCCCCATAGGGAGCTCCACCGAAGGCCCCAGTGGCTGCGCCCGCATGCGGTTCCACCCCCCATTCTGGCACACCCCTCACACGTTTCGTGGCCCCATAGGGAGCTCCACCGAAGGCCCCAGTGGCTGCGCCCGCATGCGGTTCCACCCCCCATTCTGGCACACCCCTCACACGTTTCGTGGCCCCATAGGGAGCTCCACCGAAGGCCCCAGTGGCTGCGCCCGCATGCGGTTCCACCCCCCATTCTGGCACACCCCTCACACGTTTCGTGGCCCCATAGGGAGCTCCACCGAAGGCCCCAGTGGCTGCGCCCGCATGCGGTTCCACCCCCATTCTGGCACACCCCTCACACGTTTCGTGGCCCCATAGGGAGCTCCACCGAAGGCCCCAGTGGCTGCGCCCGCATGCGGTTCCACCCCCCATTCTGGCACACCCCTCACACGTTTCGTGGCCCCATAGGGAGCTCCACCGAAGGCCCCAGTGGCTGCGCCCGCATGCGGTTCCACCCCCCATTCTGGCACACCCCTCACACGTTTCGTGGCCCCATAGGGAGCTCCACCGAAGGCCCCAGTGGCTGCGCCCGCATGCGGTTCCACCCCCCATTCTGGCACACCCCTCATTTCGTGGCCCCATAGCACCGAAGGCCTCTGCGCCCGCATGCGGTTCCACCCCCCATTCTGGCACACCCCTTTCGTGGCCCCATAGGGAGCTCCACCGAAGGCCCCAGTGGCTGCGCCCGCATGCGGTTCCACCCCCCATTCTGGCACACCCCTCACACGTTTCGTGGCCCCATAGGGAGCTCCACCGAAGGCCCCAGTGGCTGCGCCCGCATGCGGTTCCACCCCCCATTCTGGCACACCCCTCACACGTTTCGTGGCCCCATAGGGAGCTCCACCGAAGGCCCCAGTGGCTGCGCCCGCATGCGGTTCCACCCCCCATTCTGGCACACCCCTCACACGTTTCGTGGCCCCATAGGGAGCTCCACCGAAGGCCCCAGTGGCTGCGCCCGCATGCGGTTCCACCCCCCATTCTGGCACACCCCTCACACGTTTCGTGGCCCCATAGGGAGCTCCACCGAAGGCCCCAGTGGCTGCGCCCGCATGCGGTTCCACCCCCCATTCTGGCACACCCCTCACACGTTTCGTGGCCCCATAGGGAGCTCCACCGAAGGCCCCAGTGGCTGCGCCCGCATGCGGTTCCACCCCCCATTCTGGCACACCCCTCACACGTTTCGTGGCCCCATAGGGAGCTCCACCGAAGGCCCCAGTGGCTGCGCCCGCATGCGGTTCCACCCCCCATTCTGGCACACCCCTCACACGTTTCGTGGCCCCATAGGGAGCTCCACCGAAGGCCCCAGTGGCTGCGCCCGCATGCGGTTCCACCCCATTCTGGCACACCCCTCACACGTTTCGTGGCCCCATAGGGAGCTCCACCGAAGGCCCCAGTGGCTGCGCCCGCATGCGGTTCCACCCCCCATTCTGGCACACCCCTCACACGTTTCGTGGCCCCATAGGGAGCTCCACCGAAGGCCCCAGTGGCTGCGCCCGCATGCGGTTCCACCCCCCATTCTGGCACACCCCTCACACGTTTCGTGGCCCCATAGGGAGCTCCACCGAAGGCCCCAGTGGCTGCGCCCGCATGCGGTTCCACCCCCCATTCTGGCACACCCCTCACACGTTTCGTGGCCCCATAGGGAGCTCCACCGAAGGCCCCAGTGGCTGCGCCCGCATGCGGTTCCACCCCCCATTCTGGCACACCCCTCACACGTTTCGTGGCCCCATAGGGAGCTCCACCGAAGGCCCCAGTGGCTGCGCCCGCATGCGGTTCCACCCCCCATTCTGGCACACCCCTCACACGTTTCGTGGCCCCATAGGGAGCTCCACCGAAGGCCCCAGTGGCTGCGCCCGCATGCGGTTCCACCCCCCATTCTGGCACACCCCTCACACGTTTCGTGGCCCCATAGGGAGCTCCACCGAAGGCCCCAGTGGCTGCGCCCGCATGCGGTTCCACCCCCCATTCTGGCACACCCCTCACACGTTTCGTGGCCCCATAGGGAGCTCCACCGAAGGCCCCAGTGGCTGCGCCCGAACGCGGTTCCACCCCCCATTCTGGCACGCCCCTCACACGTTTCGTGGCCCCATAGGGAGCTCCACCGAACGCTCCAGTGGCTGCGCCCGCATGCGGTTTCCCCCCTCCATTTCGGCAGACCCCTCACACGCTTCGTGGGTGGCTCCATGGGGAGCTCCACCGAACGCCGCAGTGGCTGCGCTCGCATGCGGTTCCACCCCCCATTTCGGCACACCCCTCACACGGTTCGTGGCCCCATAGCGAGCTCCACCGAAGGCCCCAGTGGTTGCGCTCGCATGCGGTTCCACTCCCTTTTTCGGCACGCCCTTCACACGTCTCGTGGCCCCATAGGGAGCTCCACCGAACGCCGCAGTGGCTGCGCTCGCATGCGGTTCCACCCCCCATTTCGGCACACCCCTCACACGCGTCGTGGCTCCATAGGGAGCTCCAGCGAAGGCCCCAGTGGCTGCGCCCGCATGCGGTTCCAGCCCCCATTCAGGCACACCCCTCACACGTTTCGTGGCCTCATAGGGGGCTCCACCAAAGGTCCCGGTGGCACTGCCCGCTTGCGTCCGCCACCACCCAGCACAGCCCTTGCTCCCTGCGCTTCACCCGCCCAGTACAGCGCTTCGTAGCCCTATAAGGAGCTCCACCAAAGGTCCCAGCGGCACCGCCCGCATGCGTCCGCCACCACCCTGCACAGCCCTTGCTCCCTGCCTGCGTTTCACCCACCCAGTACAGCGTTTCGTGGCCCCATAGGGAGCTCCACCGAAGGTCCCAGTGGCACCGCTCGCATGCGTCCGCCACCACGCAGCACAGCCCTTGCTGACCGCGTCTCACCCACCCAGTACAGCGTTTCGTGGCCCCATAGGGAGCTCCACCGAAGGTCCCAGTGGCACCGCCCGCATGCGTCCGCCACCACCCAGCACAATTGCGGCATTCACAACTGCATATGGTTGGGTCCTTCGCCAGACTAATTATATTTGTGATTTTTCGTCGAAAATCCTCCTGTAGGGGGGCACGCCCGACTTAAGCCTTGTTGGGCCATCCTGGGCGATCTTGAGCGGCATCCTGGGGCCCTTGCGGGGGCCACCTTCTCAGGGCCGTATGCGGGGCCGTCTCGGGGGGGGGCCTTCCGGTGGCCTGGGCGGTCTTGGGACCCGTTTTGGAGCAACACACCGTGACCAACAGTGCACAGTGATCGTTTGCTTGTTCGTTGTTTAGCCGATCGGCGCGGGCCCTCCTCCTCCTCCTCCCCCTCCCGTCCCCCTCCTCGTCCTCCTCCTCCTCGTCATCCTCCTCCTCCTACTCCTCCTCCTCATCCATCTCCTCCTCCTCCTCCTCCTCGCCCCCCTCCCCTCGCCCCACCCCCGGTGGAGTGCACTTCGGCTGTTTCTGGCACCCGTTTCAGGCAGGGGGGGTCCTGCCCACAGGACGCACTACCACAAACAGTAGCATTGAGTAGAGGGCCGGAGCCAGACCCCTTCTTCCCTCCCCCCTTGCGCCCAATTTCGAAACCCCGCACAAGAAGACGTTCGTTTGTTCTAAATTCAGAGTTGCTCTCCCAGGGGCGTCTTCGGGCATGCTTGAGTTTCTTTTGAGGCGGGGCCGCGTCTGGCAGTGTTTATCTCTGGAGGCACTCGTCAGGGCCTCCAGGGTCCGTGCTGGAGGTTTCGAGGTCCCTCCTGGCCGTCTGGCGGCGTCCCCGTGGGAGCCCCCGGGGCAGTAGGGAGCGGCCAGGATGCTGAAGGGCTTCCCCCCTGGGTGTCTCTCTTAGGCCGCGGGCCCTCCTACTAGACAGCCGAGAGGCGGAGACGCTGCAGAGGCAGCGTACTGGAAGCAAGAGCCAGAACCACTAACACGATACCGCAGCCGAGCAGGGAGTTCTGCAGCCTTGCGCCCCCCAGGGGAGCTGGCGGACTTCCCCACGTGGAGAGTGCGCAGGATGCCCATGCCCTCGTCGAGCTCTGCCTGTACCCCGCGCGCAACTACCGGGAGGATGCCCACGCGGCGGAGGCGAGGCTCAAGAACCAGCCGTTCCGGCGCATGGACTTCAGCTTCGCCCCGCCCCTCGTGGAGTTTTACGGCCAGCGCGTCGCCGAGTTCACTCGGCGCCAGGGCGAGGCGGTGCTCATCGCGGCGCAGGTCGACACCGCCGTGGGCGCGCAGAACGTGCGCGAGATCGCGCAGGTCCCCGGGATCGACATGATCTTCGTGGACGCCACCAGGCTGTCGGGGTCCGACGTCGAGCGCAGCGAGCAGGCCGCCAAGAGCGCGGGCAAGCTCCTGGGCGGGCTGCTGGTGCCGGGATGCTCCGCGGACGACATGTTCCGGGCCGGCTACCGCCTGGTGTGTGCCGCCTCGGACGAGGGGCTGCTGGCAGCAGGAGCGCGCGCCTGCGTGCGGTCCAGGCGCACCGCCAACGCCTCCTGAGGAGGCGGCGCGGCCTCCCGCGCATGCCCCCGCGCCCGCGCTGCTAAGAACCCGCCACGATGCCTCGCCCCGAGGCGCCGTGGACGGGTGCACCCCCCCGCCTCCAAGTCCCTGCCCTCTCCCCTGCGCCTCTTCTCGGCCACTGTCGAGTGGCCACGCGGGCCTCAAACATCTCGCGGGGCCCCAAACGGTGTGGTGATCACACCGCGTGGTGAGTCTGCAGGGATTCGGGTCACCGCACGGTTTTGGGTTTCGGTTCGTTCTTCGAGGACGTCTCAGGCGAACGGGGCCTCCGAGGAACCAAGACCGTGCGGTGACGGACGCGGGGTGAGGTCGTTGCGGGTTCCGAGGTCACCCCGCGGTCCGTCGCCACACGTTTTTTGGTGCCCCGGAGCATCAGTCTCGGAAGAGAGGGGCGCTTCCGAGCAAGCGCTCGGCGAGGCATGAGGCGCGCCCAGGCCAAGCGCTCGAGAGTCCACGACGCTCCTCTGCGTCGTGTTGATGCCGCCCGTCTTCGCCAGGCCGCGCACGCACAGATAGGCCGAATCTGTGTCCCAGCGTTTGCCCCATGACCCAGTCTATTGTAGCAGACCCATGTTGGAATCCAATCGGGTGGGGGGGGGGAGGGCGGCGGAGGGAGGGTCCAAGTGCTGAGGGGGGGGACGGGTGGAGGCCCCCTGCGGGTTGTGCGTGGCTCTGGTCTTTCTCGTCCCCCCCCTTCCATCCGCCTCCCCCAACGCCCTCCCCAACCCCCCGCCCCCCCCCCTTCTCTCCTTCGCCCACCCTCATCCCGCTCTTCGTCCCTCCCCGTCCTTCTGCTCCTCACCTCGCGCCCCATCCCAGCTCCCACTGTCCACTGGTTCGCCCCCTCGCTTTGCATCTCCCCCTCCTGTCCCTCCTTCTTGTTCTCCTCGCCACACTTCCTCTTGTTCAATCAACCAATCAACCAACCAAACAATCAACCAACCAAGCAATCAACAGAAAGGCAAAGACGTGCGTCGCCTGCCTGTGCAAGGATCGAGGCGAGACGGACAGGGGGGGAATAGGGGAAAAGGTGAAGCCATGCAGCAGGTGGAACTGGGAGGCCGATACCTGCGAACCCAAGCCCCCAGTGAAGGGCTCAGGGAGTAGCGTCAGGGGTTCTCGCCCCGTGAACCATGCAACCGCTACCCATGCGGAACTGCATGAAGGGATCGAGCGGGGCGAAGAAGGGTGCGGCCCAATCGCGCATGAACCACGCATCGCATGCACCATGCACAGCAGGGACGGTGGAATGGACGCCAGAGAGGATGGCAGCAGCGAGGGTGCGACCCATGTGTCTGGGACAGGCGCTGGCAGCCGAGGTGTTCTATCCCCCATCCGGTGCTGCGCCCGTGCAGAGACATGTGCGCAGGATGCCCCCACATTGCCCCCGCGTGTTCGGCATACCGCTTTACCTCGCAGAGAAGGGCAGCGGACGGCTAGAAGCCTCGTGTGTTTTTTTTTTTTGCACATGACCCAAACTGACATTGGTCGGTATCGACCACATCGACCCCTGGCGCCCGCGCAAGTTTTCCTGAGCCCCCTGGCGCCCGCGCAAGTCTTCCCAAGCTCGGGCAGGTGCCACCTGGAAGGGACGTCAGGATTCGCATGTCTCGGAGCAGGGTGCTCCATATCGCACGGGATGCGGAGAGGCCAGACAAGGTACATGAACCGACTCGTGGCTCGCATCAACTCGTTGCCCAGTTCCACTTGCCTAGCTTGTTTGAAAGTGAGCCAGGGAAGACCCCACGGGGACTGAGGCGAACGAGGGGGGCGAGGAGGTCGGGCGGTACCCTCAACAAGGGGATGCCTGGCGGCACTCCACGTTTTTGCAAGGGGGTCCACGTTTTGTAAGGGTTGCCCATCCTCGCGAACTCAGCCCAACGGCGAATACTTATATCGCATGGAAGGTCCCGCCTACTGCGGAGTGCGCGTCGCATCAATGTTGTGATCGTGAACTCTCATGGGGCGTCTCATCCACAGCCTTCGGAAGTGATCCTGGAACTCTTCACTGCGGCGGTGGCCAGATAAGAGAGGAAAGGCGTTAGCCAACAGGCTCACAGGGCGGCAGGGCAGGGGAGAAAGAGGGGGATACAGTGCAGGCGCGGCCGCAAGAAACCCTCGCAAGAAACCCAACCCTGAAAACCCGCGCGCGAGGTGCAAGTGAGGGGAAACCTGTAGCACCCCGAACGCAGCAGCTCCTTTGACGGCCGCGGGAAGTCACCGCGCATCGCGCGGAGCGAAGGAACCCAGGGCACCCTGACGAAAAGTGGATGGCTTCTTGATGCGCAGCCCCACTGCACGACGTTCGAGCCATGGAGATCCACACGAGGGAGGTCCATCTCCGGCTCGGGAGGGGGAGATGCGCGGCACGGGGGGAGGGCAGGCCCAACGGTCCGGCAGACGGAGCGGGCCGCGCACTTCTATCTTGAGCGCCCCTGCGTCGGTCCTCGCGCTGCCAGAGCGCCGCTCCCGTCGATTTGACCGGCGATCTGGTCCCGAGTGGGCTGGGGCCCCCCACGGGGTGAGACTTCCGCACGCGCTTTATCGGGGGCGGCAAAGAGGGGGGTGATGACTAGGGGGGGGGGGATATCATGGCGCGGGCCATGATATTTCCCCAGATTTCATGGCGCCTCTTCTTATTTCGATACGTCCCTGGCCCCTCCGCTGGGCCGCGCACATGCCGCCGGTCATGATTTGCACCCCCCCCTCTTAGACAGCCCCCTCTTGGCCGCTCCCGACTTTATGATGCTCCAACCTACTTTAGCCTTGATCGCCAGGAAGCATTTGGAGCGCCCCCAAAAGTACCAAAGCTCAAGGGTTTTCACGTGCTGGGCCCTGGGAGACACTGCTTCGACATTATTTCGACGCTCTTTTGACACTTTTCTGGGTGCTCGAGATGATTTCTGGGATGCGGTCCTTAAGTAGGACGGGAGCAACATCACATGCGCTTAGCATTCCCACGCATGTGCTTGACTGAGCGAGGGTTGCCCACGAGTGGACCATGCAGAGATTGCACTGGGCGCCGATCACTTGCGCCTCAGATGCAGTGTTGTGTTGCTTGTGCTGGTTAGAACGATGAACTCTCAGTTGTCGCGCAGAGGCAGTCGAGACATCACGCTCACAGCAAACAAGGAACATGGCATGGGAAGCATTGCGGTCGGCGAGAATGGACCCGGAAACCATGGTGTCCAGTTCTGTCATCCAGACGCGATGTTTGGAGCCCTCCCTTTTCTGCTGGGCGGCCCTTCTGAGGACCATCACTGACCGCAGTTTTGCATTTTGTCCGTGCGCCCGCAAGGCAGTTGAGCCACGCGGGAACAATTCTTCAGTCGTGACGAACTCTAGGATCCGTGCGTCCGTGAAGCAATCTGATGACAAAGGCCACAATCTACCCCGGGGACTCTTCGTCCTTCCAGGTGGCACCAGTGCGAGCCCCCGAAGCATGGGCGGGGCAATGGCAGACAGCTCAAGCCAGGCGAGAAAACTCCGACGTCTCCGTCCTCTTTACCTCCTCTGCTCTGCCTTCTCCGCCTCTTCCGCCTTCTTCGCGTTTCTCGCCCTTTATGTTTCTTCTTCTATGCTTTCCTTCCGCTGCCTTCTACGTCTCCTCCGTTTCTTCTTTCTCCTTCTCTTCCTTCTCCTTCTTCGCCTCCGTCTTCTTCACTCGCCCCCTCCGCCTAGCGAAGGCGAGCGATAAGCAAAAACAGTCTGGTCCCAAGGGAGTTCCCCAGCAAGCCCGAGGAGTCTCGCGGTAAGCGGCTTGAGACTCGGCATCGCTGGCTCTTGGCAGGGCAAGAGGCGTGCACGGCCCGGCACGGTATCGGGTGTTGCTAGAAGTGCCCCGGGCCCAAGGTACCCCCAGCTTTTCGCTCCATTTTGGAGCCCCTGGAGCCCTCTAGGCATCGTGAGGGGTGGCCTGGAGGCCGCCTGGGCCACCCCGAGAACCCCGGGGGTACCTTGGGCCAGGGGCACTTCTAGCAACACCCGACGGCAAACGGCCTCGTGTGTCGCCCCCCTTTTTTTTCGGTACGGAGACGAGTCGTGAGTTTCATCCACGTGGCAGCCGAGTAGATCGGGGGCGGCAAAGAGGGGGGTGATGACTAGGAAGGGTGGATATCATGGCGGGGGCCATGATATCTCCCCAGATTTCATGGCGCCTCTTCTTATTTCATTACGTCCCTGGCCCCCCCGCTGGGCCGCGCCCATGCCGCTGGTCATGATTTGCACCCCCCTCCTCTTGGGCACCCCTCTCTTGGCCGCTCCCGACTTTTTTTTCAGTACGAAGACGGGTCGTAAGTTTCATCCACGTGGCAGCCGAGTGGAGAACAGACGCATTCACGGCTTCAGAGAGGATGCTTGTCGATTCAGTCGTGATCGATGCGTGGACCCATGGTGGGCCCATGGTTTATGTTGCTCCCATCATACTGGAGGACCGCATCCCAGAAATGATTTCGAGCACCCAGAAAAGTGTCGAAACAGTGTCGAAACAGTGTCGGACGAGTGTCTCCCAGGGCATGACACGTGAAAACCCTCGAGATTGGGGGTACTTTTCTGGCGCTCGAAATGCTTTCTGGTGGTCAAGGCTGAAGTAGGTTGGAACATCATAACCCATGGTTCCGTCCTGATTCATCCTCACCCCAAGCACCTTATGCACTCGGACAACAGAGATTTGCACTCCTCAGCGAGGCGAGATAATGGTGGGCACATCATTAGAGAAGAGCTGGAGAGCGATGGCCTTGGAACCTTTGTGTTGAAACTTACGCATTGCAACAGTCTTACCGGCATGCAGTTTCATGCGTAATCACGAGACGGTTTCGAAGATAATGTCTAAAGTGTGCTTCGTAGTTCCAACGAGGTCCCCTCCTTTGTCAGCAAAAGAAGTCGAATGGGTTGGCCTTATCGCGATCACCTCGGCGATCAATATTTGGTTCAACAGGGATGGGGTTCCACATAAAGTCATCTTCCTCCATGTTACTGTGGGCAAAATCTCTTTTTCCTCCCCCTCCTCTTCCCCTCTCCTTGCTCCCCCTGGTTCCTCCTTATCCCCCTCGACGCCCACCCCCTTCCCCTCCAGTCTCCCACCTCTTTCCCCTAGTTTTAAGGGAGCCTTTGTTGTCCCGGCTTCGGCCCCAGCACCCTTGCATATCGACCCGTGTCGGCACACGATACACGAAGGTCGGGTCGGGAGCTCCAGTCGTGCTTACTTCCACGACGTCGAGTGTCGAGTGTAGCCAAGGCTTGCCCTGACCAGCTTTCGAGAAGAGACGACGTCCCTTTTGGGCCCCAGCTGCGTCCGGGTGCACGACGAGCACCAGGGAACGATCCACAGAAGGATCGGGCGCTTTCCGGAACCAGAGCGGACAGGAGTCCAATGTCTTGAACGGCAGGGTCGCAGCGCGTTGACGCGACGGCGAAGCCGCCGCGGGCGTTCGGGTTGAACGCCGCCGGTCGCCAGTTGCCTCAGATCGGCCTGTATCGAACGAGCTGCGCCATCGGAGAGCCGTGAGCGGCCGAGTTTGGGCGATCAGCGCAGTGTCAGAAAATGCAGCGCCCACGTTGATCGTAGGGCGAACCCCCCGCCGTCCCAGGCAGGTAAGTCTTCATCCAGAACCACCGCCCGGGGCACTGCTCTTTGGAGGCCTCGGCAGGCGGTTGGATGCATTTGTCTCCTCTCTGGGCTCTCTGATGTTCCAACGTACTTCAGCCCTGATCACCACCAAGAGAGGACCGACACTGGAGGGCTTCCACGCGTCGGGCCCCAGAAGGCGATGCTCGTTCGACGCTGCGTCGATACTTCTCTCCGGGTGCTCGAGTTTACCTCTGGGGCGTGGCCTTTGAGGACGATGGGGAGCGACAGAGGCGCCCGCCGAGGCGCCATCAAAGGAGGAGGAGGAGGAGGAGGAAAAGGAGGAGGAGGAGGAAGAGGAGGAGGAGGAGGAGGAGGCATGTGAGCGACAGAGCCCTGGGCGCGCCACCGCGCTCCTCCCCTCCCCCCCCCCCCCGTGCTGCTCCGCGGCTGCTCCGCGCGAGACGTTTGCGCGCGGCGGGCGGAGGGGCTGTCAAGACGGCGGCGCCTCCCCCGCGCGCGGGCGGGCAGACGCCCAGCGGCGGGCCGAGCGGCCATCCGAGTCCAAGAAAAGGGGGGCCGGCGCGGCGCGGCAGGCGGGCGAGGCTCGGGCCGGGCGAGAGGGGGGGGGATTGGGAAAGGGGGGTTACGAAATATGCTGCATGCAGCCGGTTTCGGCCTCACCGAGGGGCCCATTCCTCGATACATAGCCGCCTCCGGCGCCGGGAGGCGCCGGGAAGGTCAGCTACGTGAGCTGATTTTCAAACCCCCCCTTTGCTATCCCCCCCTTTCGCCCGACCCGAGAGGCGTGCCTGCACGTCCTTGCCTGCATCGGATTGCGACTGCTGTCGGGAGCGGCTCGCTGTGCAGCACGCGCGCGCACACACATACACGCACACACACATACATATACACACACACACGCACTCACACACACACACACCAACACACACACGCACGCACCCACGCACGCAGGCACGCATGCACACACACACACACACACACGCACGCACACACACACACACACACATACGCACACACAGACACACACACACACACACACACACACGCACACAAACACACACACACAAAGACACACACGCATTCACACACACACGCACACACCCACTCACACGCACACGCGCACGCACATTCACACACATACACGCACACGCCCACGCACACAGACACACACGCATTCACACACACACACACACGCACCTACCGTGCACACGCGCACCTACCGTGTGGTTTCGCAGCCAAGCGCGCGGGCTGGGCCAGCCAACGCAGCATGGAGAAGCTGATGCGGACACACGCACACGCCTACGCACACACACATACTCACACACACACACACAAATACACACAAATACACACGCACGCACGCACGCACGCACGCACGCACGCACGCACGCAAGCGCCCCAGAAAACTCAGCGCCGATGCGGACGGCCCCGCCCCCCCCCCCCAGGTTCGACGCCCACGGCTGGGCGGAAGCCGCCCGGCCCAGGGACTGCACCCCCTGCGGGGGCACACGGGCCGCCGAGGCAGCGCAGCGCCTCGCTCCCGGCGCGCGGACGGTGGCGACGGGCCCCCCGTTTCCTCCGCAGGACCGCCGCGCTCTCCGTCGCCCGAGTGCGAGCGGCAGCGGCCCCAGGTTTCGGGGGAGCCTTCCCCGGTCCACTCGGGGGCGGCAGAGAGGGGGGGGATGGCTAGGGGTGGGTGTGTGGACATCATGGCGGGGGCCATGACATCCCCCCAGGTTTTTCATGGCGCTTCTTCTGATTTCAATACGTCCCCGGCCCCCCCCCCCCTGGGAGTATCGGGCTGGTCGAAAGGGGGGATTGGGAAAGGGGGGGTTACGAAATCTGCTGCATGCAGCTGGTTTCGGCCCCACCGAGGGGCCCATTCCTCGACACATAGCCGCCTCCGGCGCCGGGAGGCGCCAGGAGAATCAGCTACGTGAGCTGATTCTCAATCCCCCCCTTTGCTATCCCCCCCTTTCGCCCGGCCCGAGAGTAGCTCTAAGGAGTTCTCCGGGAAATTGCCCTGTCGTTTCCAGGGCCCGCTGCAGAGCCTCGGGACAGCATGGTCGCCACGGCGGCCCCAGCGAGACGCGGTGCCCTGCGAGCGGACCGCGAGCCGTCCTCCGCGGGACGGGGATCTCGGAACATCTCGGCACGTGGACCCCTCGGGGCCGCGAAGTGGACTGCGTGGGCCCCGCGGGGCCGCGAAGTCAAGGGCTCCCTCGAGGGCGCGAAGTTATATTCGCGCTTCGCGGTCCTCGTTCCTTTTCCCCCGCCTCCTCGTCCTCCTCATCTCCCTTTGGGGGGGCGGCGCGAGAGCGCGAAGTTATTCGCGCTCCTCGCTTCGCGGAGCGCGAAGCGCGAAGTTGGGAGCCCTTGGAAGTGGATTGCGTGTCGCACCGAGGCGCGGTAGACCAGAGCCGGCGCAGCGACACACGATTCACTAGTTCTGACCGTGAGGCCGACTGCACCCTCTTTAGCGTTGCCTCTCATCTCCCTCCGCCCCTCCCTTCCGCGGCGCGCATCGGCCTCTTGGAGCCCGGCGCGCGTCGGCTCGGCGGCAGCCCAGCGGTTCCTGGGTCACGCTTGGGGGAGGGGAAGAGGTGGAGGAGGAGGAAGCGGAGGCAGCGGAGGGGGAGGATGCGACGAGGACAAGGGGGAGGGGACGGGACGGAGGAGGAGGAGGAGGAGGAGGAGGAGGAGGAGGAGGAGGACGACGAGGACGAGGAGGAGGAGGGTGGGGGGTTGGAGAAGGAAGGGTCGCTCACCCCGCTCACCCGAGCCCCTGAGACGGCATCTGCCGCAGAAGCCGGCCAGCAGGAGGCAAATGCAGCGCGGCAGGGCGGTCCTCTTGCTTCCGGCCCGAGCGCCGGACTCGACAACGAGGCTCTCCAACCTGCGATCGACGTGAGCGCAGGGGATCGGTTGTGCCAACATTCGCGCCGTAAGCTGCCCGCGTGGGGTCGCGAAACGGCGCCCTCGTCTCCAGGTGGTGTGCCGCGAGAACGGCGTGGACAAGCCGCCGCGCAATGCCGCTGTGTCGGCTCGCGGATATCCCTTCTTTTAAGACAGGCATGTCCCTCTACAGGAGGAATACTCAAGAATTGTAAAAAGATAGTCCAGGTACGATGTTCTAGTTCTGGACTATTTCTTATGATGGTCGTAAAGATGCAAGTTTTTAATTTGTTGCCTGGTGCAGACAGGGCAGTTGTGGAAGGCATGCCCCTCCTCCCCGCCCAGCTGCTGACCGTCAGCGAGCAAGCACATGAGCAAGCCATGCACCAACGCTTCAGCAACGTCTGTCGAACCTTGACTTCTCTGGTGGCAACGCCGTGCGTGCGCATAGGAGGAGGAGGAGGCGGAGGAGGAGGAGTAGGTGGAGGTGGAGGTGGAGGAGGAGGAGGAGGAGGAAGAGGAGGAGGAGGTGGAGGTGGAGGTGGAGGAGGAGGAGGAGGAGGAGAAGGAGGAGGCGGCGGCGGAGGAGGAGGCGGAGGAGGACCTGAGGGCCAGAGGGCCGGAGAGGACCGAGGGGAGAGGAGGAGGGCCCCCGTCCCGCCGCCCCTTGCTCATTCCTTGCCTGCCAGGACGGCAAGATGAGCCTCGTGGCCAAGACGGCGGAGAAGCACCCCGGGTGCGCTGCCCCGGCCGCCCGCCCTGGTCGTGTGCGCCCCGCCTCTGCGCTCCTCGGCTCCCGCCCCCCCGCCTCCGTTCCCCTCCGCGTGCCGTCGTCGTCCCCTCGCCCCCCAGATCTGGGGGTCATGAGGAGGATGAAGAGCAGGAGGAGGAGGAGGAGGAGGAGGAGGAGGAGGAGGAGGAGGAGGAGGAGGGGTAACCTGAACGAAAGGTTTCCGTTTTTCTTCCTCCTCCTCCTCCGAAGGAGTCCTCTTCCTCCTCCTCCTCTCCTCCTCATCCTCCTCCTCCTCGCCATCATCATCATCATCATCATCATCATCATCATCATCATCATCATCATCATCATCATCATCATCATCATCATCATCATCCTCATCCTCATCCTCATCCTCATCCTCATCCTCATCCTCATCAGCATCATCATCAACAGCATCATCATCATCAGCGTCAGCATCAGCATCATCCTCATCCTCATCCTCATCATCTTCATCATCATCATGATCATCATCATCGCATCAGCACCACTGCCGTTCATCATCATAATCATTATCAGCATCGTCACCATCACCATTGTCATCATCAGCAGCATTTAAAACAGCATCATAATCAACATCCTACTTATCATCACCGTTTTCATTCCCATCATCACCAGCGTCCTCATCTTCATCGTCATCTCCATCTTCATCAGCATCAGCATCCTCCATACAATCATCATAGCCGTACTCAGACCATAATCATCATCATGATCATCAGCATCGCCATCCTCTTCAGCATCACCATCAGCATCAGCATCAGCATCGTCGCCATCATCATCCTTCTCATCGTCACCATCATCAGCATCAGCATCAGCATCAGCATCAGCATTATCATCATCATCATCATCATCATCATCAGCAGCATCATCATCATCATCATCATCATCATCATCATCAACACCATCATCATACGCATCTTCCTCATCGGATTCCCCTCTCAATTGTTCTATTCCTCGTCCTCCTCCTCCTCCTCCTCGCCCTCCCGATCTTTCTTGTTGAGCTCCGTCTCGCCTCCGCGTTCGGCCCGCGTCTCGGAACGCCGCGGCACCGTCGCGGCTGACTAACAGTCGGGGATGGTGCCCATGAGGGCTATTGTTTCGCACCCTTGGCGGGCTTTCTGACTGGAGGCGGTTAGGTCGCTAAGGCATGCATGAGGAGGGTGGAGGGGGTGGGATACGAAGAGGAGGAAGACCCCGAACGATGCGGAAAAGTAGAGCGGAGACGTCCGCCTCCCCAAGAAGGGCGGCCATTTCCGCAGAGGTATAGCGAAACCAGCGACGGCAAAGTAGAGCGGAAATTAGCACCAAAGGAGCTCGAAAACTAGGGCGGGAACGTGCGCCGTATTCACGAACCCGCCCAAAGTACTGCGGATCTGGAGACCTCGGAGCTGGCAGGGGGAGCGCGACCACGTCGGCCCTGGCGCAACATGGGCGCGCGCAGGCATTGCCCCGCAGGTGAGCTGCCCCGGTAAACCCGTGTGGAGACGCAGCACGTACAGTGTTCACATCGTCCGTGGTAGTACGCCGCGTGCGGGCCCGGCACGCGTGTTGGCCCACGCCTGGGCGAACGTGCGGCGCCGAGCGTACCTTTTTCCGATCTGCGTGCTGAGCTCCGTGTCAACACGCTCCTCGCCGCGTGTGGCCTATCGGGGCTGCTCGCCGCGAGGCGACGGCGAGGGCCGTGCGCCCCCAGCCTGTGCGAGTCCACGGTTCGAGTCGCGTCTCGGGCATACCCGTGCCGCTGCTCCTCTTCTTCTTCCTCCTCCTCCTCCTCCTCCTCCTCCTCCTCCTCCTCCTCAGGGAGAAGCCCGTTGGGCACCTGCCCTGCCGAGGCGACGCGCTGCGCGAGCGCCAGACCTGGAGGGATGGCTCCTGGAGCCGGCTGGGGCTCTCAGGTGGCCCAGCACTGCTTCCGCCCAGCGTTGGTTCAGGGCTCAGGCCCGCGAGACGAGGGGGAAGAAGTTCGAGGATCTAGGTTCGGGAAGGTCCTTTGCACGCTTCGGCCTCCGGGTCAGTTGCCTGGCCCCAGGACCGTCAGACACGGATCTGGGGTGAAAATCTGCTCCAGATGGACCTCGAGAGTGATCGGGGAACGGATTTTGAACGGATTTGGTTCCATCCCCCTTTCTGGCAGTGCTTTCTGGGGTCCCAGCCAGTTCGGACCTCCTGGCCGCCACCAACACGGATCATTCCCCCACAATAGCCCCGTCTGTTCTAGGCTTTCTAGATGGGATCGGATCGGAGGATCGCGCCGCATCGCCGATGCATCGCCAATGCGGCTCGATGTGGAGACCGATTTGCTTCACGTCGACGTCGCCGATGCACCGCCAACATCAACCATCATCGCCGATGCATCGGTGATGCATCGGCGACCTGGCGCGATCCTCCGAACCCATCTACTCGGACCCCATCTAGGAGGCCTATAGCTGTGAGGAGGCCATGTGCCGAAGTATTCGAAATCCCCTGATAATCGTCCCCCAGGTCTATTTTTTTAAGGCGTCTTTTTGAGAAGCGGGGGGGTCTGGTCTATTAGGGCTGCTTTTTTTGAGAAGCGGGGGGGTCCAGAATAATAAGGCCCCCCGTTGACAAGGGGGTCCTGAAAATCAGGTTGCCACTGAAGGGGGGTCCGGTTTTTTTGGGAGGGTCGATTACGGTGGAGGCGTTTGTTCAGGAATGATCCCAGGTAGGCCCCAGACCCTGAAGGATTCCTTGTCCAATGAGGGCGGCGGTGATATCCATGGTCCATCCACGATTGGCTCTCCACTGGCTTCAAGACCCTGGATTCCTTATCGAAGGTTTCCTTCTCCAGTGCCCCCACCGTATCAAGGGTTCTCGAGTACCCTTAAGTCGGGCCCGTCCCTCTACAGGAGGGATATTCAAAAATAGTCAAAGAATAGTCTGGGGACGATTGGTTTGGCATGTTTTTGCAATTTCGGTGTATTTTTGACTTGTCTTATTTTCCTCAAAACAATCCCCCTCTAGGAGGACAGGCCCGACTCAGCTCCAGTGCCCCCGCCGTATCAGGGGATCTCGAGTACCCTCTGCGCCGGTACGGCCGCCGATCTGCGCGGCCCGGTGAGCGAGGGCGCAGGCAGCACGGGCCCAGCGTTATGTCGGGCGTGCCCCCCTACAAGGGGATTTTCGACGGACAAAAAAAGTACCCCCCAAATACCTCCAAAAAGGTCCAAAGGTACTCAAAGAATAGGCCCTGGACTACTGTTTGATTATTTTTGGAGTATTTTTTATTTCTCGTCGAAGATCCCCCTGTAGGGGGCAGGCCCGACATGAGCCCAGCGTCCTCACCGGGGGGGAAGGGGCCGCCTCTCGGCCGCGCAGCGGCGGGGAGGCTGGCGCCCGGCGCCGCGAGGTGCGGGGGCGCCTCGAGGGCTGTGCGCGGCGGCTTTTCCTCTGGGCGGCAGGGGTGGGCAGGCTCCGTCTCTCTCTGTCTCTGTTCCTCTCTCTCTCTCTCTCCCTCTCCCTCTCTCTCTCTCTTGCTCCATCGCTCTCTGTCTCGCTCTCTTCTCCTTCTCGGTTGCCGTTCTCTCTCTCTCTCTCTCTCTCTCCCTCTCTCTTTCTCCATCGCTCTCTTTCTCTCTCGCTCTCTCTCTCTCTCTCCCTCTCTCTCTCTCTCTCTCTTTTTCTCTCCCTTTTTTTGTTTGCTCGCCCTCTCTCTCTCTCTCTCTCTCTCTCTCCCTCTCACTGAGGCAGCGCAGCAATGCAGACGCCCATCTCGGGATGGGGCGTGCCTGTGCAGCGCCGCAAGACGGTGCGGGCATGGGTGCTCCGACTTTGGCGGGCTCTGGTGCAAAAGCCGCACCCCCTTCCGACAGCAACGCTTCCGTGGGGGTTCCATGCGCACTGGGAAATTAATCGAGTGGCCAGCTGCGCCCCCATCTGCTAACATCCTGCGTGGGGGCTGAATCCCGTTGTCGTTGATCTGGGCCCAGTCTGACACCAAGATTCTGACTAATTGGATAAATGTGCCGTCAGAAGAAGATGATGAGGAGGAGGAGGATGAGGATGAGGATGAGGATGATGATGAGGAGGAGGAGCAGGATGATGGTGATGATGGTGATGATGATGCTGATGATGCTGATGATGGTGATGCTGATGATGCTGACGAGGACGAGGACGAGGACGAGGACGATGACGATGACGATGACGATGATGATGATGATGATGATGATGATGATGATGATGATGCACAGTAACGTGATAAGAAAAGGAAGAGGCGGCGGAGGAGGAGCAGCAGCAGCAGCAGGATGGTGGCCGAGGAGGCAGAGAAGGGCGGATGGTGAGGAGGTGGAGTAGGGTGAGTGTGGAGTCAGATCAAGATGAGAAGGAGGGTGAGAAAGGATGGGAGGTTAAGAGCTGGAGACGGGAGGATGAGACCTTTCTTCTGCCCGTTTCGCAGGACCAGTGAAGAATCTCCTTTGTTCCGGCACCTGCTGCATTACTCGATGCTTGGACAGCCCTGGGCTGTCTGCAGGTAGCCTTGAGTCGGGCCTGTCCCCCTACAGGGGGATTTTCGACGAACCAGAAAAAAACACCAAAAATGCTGGAAAAATAGTCCCAAAATAGTCTGAGGACTATTTTGGAGTATTTGTTTGACCTTTTGGGGGTATTTTGGGGGTATTTTTTATGTTTCGTCGAAAATCCCCCTGCCGGGGGACACGCCCGACGTAAAGGTCGCCTCCGATGCCCTCGGAGAGCCTCGGCTTCCTTGGAGAGCGTCGCAGGCCCCCGACTTCGGACCGCATGCCTACTGCCGGGGGGCCGGGGCGGAGACCACCGCCCCCCCCGCCGGCTCGGCAGCACACCGTGCGGGCGAGAGGCGGCACGCCCCCGTGAGGGCCAGCGCCGTCGGACCGCTCTCCGGACACGACGGGGGCCTCTTCCCGCGGGAAAAGCAGGAGCGAAAGAAGGACGTGCATGTGCATGAATCCACGCTGGTTTCGAGAGCACGCATTGCACAAATGTTCGTATAACGCGGCCGGTCTCGCGAATCGAGGGGCCGTGTTCATGTACATAGTTGGGCGCGTACATCCTTTGTGGGCTCCCTAGGGAAAGGCACAGGTGGCTCTCAGAAGAAGAAGAAGAAGAAGAGTCGAAGAAGAGAGAAGAGAGAAGAGATCTTCGACTTCTGCAGTCGAAGAAAGGTCAGGTGGCTCTCGCAGGACTTCTGCAGTCGAAGCAGAAGAACGCCATCAACGCAGACGTTCTTGGCGGCCCGCACGGATCCGATGCCCCTCCCCCCCCGGCGGCGCCTCCGGCGCCGCCCCTGGCGCGCCCCGCGCGCCAGGGAGGGAGGGGTGTCCAGCGCAGATCCAAGAGAGCCGCGCGGAGCGCCAACAGTTTATGTTTCTGGCGTGTTTTTCTCCTCGTCTAGGATCGCGGGGCCGAGGAGGACGTGCCCCGTCCGCGCGCCTCGACGTCAGGTCGAGCAGCGTCGGGGGCGCCACGCTGCGGGCGGTTCGGAGCAGCGCTCCTCCGTGCTAGTCGGAGGCGAGCTCCGAGGAAACGGGGACGACATGGCCTCACAATGCGCGTGGATCCGCCGCTGCTCCTGTGCCCACGCCGTATCGACGCGCTGCGTGGCCGAGTCGGGCGGTACGGGCTTCGCTTGTCGGATCGCACTCCTCTCCGACCCTGCAGAGCTGGCGCACCCTCGCCAGATCCACCGAGCCGTCATCGATGTTAGTCTTAAATCAGGCACGTCCCTCTACAGGATGAACATTCAAAAATAATCAGTTAATAATGATGGAACGATTCGTGTAGTATTTTAAACTTTTTGTGGCAATGTTTGATTATGTTTCATTTGTCCTTCAAAATCCCTAATGTCAGTCTGTGCCCGAGGGTTGGGGATGGCTGCCGGTTGGGGATGGCTGTCCTCAGTCGGAGTTGACTGGACGCGACGGTGGGCACGGTCGCGCCGCGAGGTACAAGTTCTACGCGTGGCTGGACGTGGGCATGCACGCCTACAAGTACCAGATCATCAAGAACCACGGCCCCGCCGAGCCCGCGCTCGCCACCTGCGCCCCGGCACGCGGGTGCCATCCCACCTGCAGCGAGCGAAGGTTGGTATAAGATAAACTTTCCGCCGTCGGAGACACCTGCCCCTGGGCGGCTGGAAAGTTTATACCCCTACGGTGCCACCGTAAGGGTATAGATTTTCCAGCCGCCCTGGGACAGGCGCCCCCGACATCGAACAAGTTTATGTTACACCGTTCTTCGCCCGTTAACATCTGGCGTGCTTGCACTGCCCCCCCCGCCCTCTCCCTCCCCCTGTCCGCCCGCGAGCGCCATACTCCAGAGCAGCACAGCGCGGGTGCGCTGCGAACTCGCCAGCGTGCCTCCTCGTGGCGACCTTCGCGACCAGCCCCGAGCACCCTGGCGTGCCGTCCCCCTGCGGATCCCCCGCTCCGGCCCTCGAGCCCTGGAGCCCTCGATCAGAGGGGGGAGCTCCTCCTCCTCCTCCTCCTCCTCCTCCTCCTCCTCCTCCTCCTCCTCCTCCTCCTCCTCCTCCTCCTCCCCTTCGCTCCGTCTCCTCCAGCTCCGCCCCTCCTCATCGCGCCATCCGTGCTCTGTCGCTGCCTCCCCCTCGACGGGCCGAGCGAGCCTGGCGAGGGGCAGGGCCCCGAGAGGCGGCTCCGTGCTGCCTCCTGGCGGGTGCTGCTTTTCCGCGCGCTGGGCCCCACGGATGTCCTGGACTGCCCCGAGGGGCGGAGCCCAAGATAGGGGAACAAAAAGTGGCATAAACATAAAAACTCGGAGGTCCGCGCGGATTTCTCGGATCGGCGCTGGACCCCCCTCCCTGGCGCGCGGAGCGCGCCAGGGGCGGCGCCGGAGGCGCCGCCTGGGGGGCCCCAGCGCCGATCCGAGAAATCCGCGCGGACCTCCGAGTTTTTATGTTTACGCCACTTCTTGCTCCCCTGCAAGAGGAGAGGGGGAGAGGGCAGGCACGGCCTCGCGGTGCGGGGCGGCCTCGGCGGTCTCGCGGCGCGGCGCTTACTTGTAAATTCCCAGGGAGGGGCTCGTGTGCGATCTTCTCCTTTTCGGCCCGCGCGGCTGTGCAAGTGGCCAGGTCCCAGGTACGGGGGCAACCTTTTGAGCATCCTGCAGTTGCCGATCGCTCTCGAGCGTCCTGGATGCGCCGCGGGAAGTGCTCCATCAGCTGCGCCTTGGCAGGAGCTCCCTGGAGCCGCTCACGTCCGAGGCCAGGGCCACGGCCTGGGGCATCCGTGAATGCCCAGGCGGGTGACACCTGCCCTGGCCCTAGCGCCTGAGTGGGCAGCCCAGACATGCCATCACCCACCCTGGCACCCACACCCTGGCACCCCTCGATACCCTGGGATCCAGCGTTGCCAAAAAATGCAACATCATCGTAGAAAAATCACACCCGCAGCCCCAGACCCAATCTTTCTGCGTCATCTTTCGAGCCGCATCGCTCCGTGAAGGCCACGGGGTCCAAAACCGGGCGGACAAGTCCGGCTCGAGAAAGTTGCGACGCCAGTTGATGATGATGATGATGATGATGATGATGATGATGATGATGATGATGATGATGATGATGGTGATGATGATGCTGATGCTGATGCTGATGCTGATGCTGATGCTGATGCTGCTGATGCTGATGAATGATGATGATGATGATGATGATGATGATGATGATGATGATGATGATGATGATGATGATGCTGATATGCTGATGATGATGATGATGATGCTGATGCTGATGCTGATGCTGATGCTGATGCTGATGATGATGAGGAGGAGGAGATGAGGATGAGGATGAGGATGAGGATGAGGATGAGGATGAGGATGAGGATGATAATGCTGATGATGCTGATGCTGATGCGATGCTGATGATGATGGTGATGATGTGATGATGATGCTGATGATGATGATGACGATGATTATCATGCTGATGACGATGATGATGATGCTGCTGCTGATGATGATGATGATGCTGCTGCTGCTGATGATGATGATGATGATGATGATGATGCTGATGATGATGATGATGATGATGCTGATGCTGCTGCTGCTGCTGCTGCTGATGATGATGATGATGATGATGGTGATGATGATGATGATGATGATGATGATGGTGATGATGATGATGATGATGATGATGATGATGCTGATGCTGATGCTGATGCTGATGGTGATGGTGATGGTGATGGTGATGCTGATGAGTGGTCATGGTGAACGAGGGGGAGTGGCCCCCCTGCCCCCCCTCGGCAGCCTCCGCCCCGCGCCCCTCGGCAGCAGGACCTCGCCCCTCGTCGCCCGAGGCTCGCCGAGGAGGCGCGCCCTGGCCACGGAGAGCGCGGAGGGCCGGCGGCAGTGCCCCGCGGCGCGCCGCCGCGGGGCCCGACGCCCCCGGGCGAGGCGCGCTGCTGCGGCGCCCCGCGCGCGCGCGGCAGGCGGCAGGCCCTGGCCCGACGCCGAGAAGCTGGCCTCCCTGCCCGTCGACCGGGCGGGGCGGGAGCATCGCGGGAGCGTTTTTTTTGGGGGGGGGTTGTCTCTCTCTCTCTCTCTCTCTCTTTCGCTCTCTCTCTCTCTCTCTCTCTCTCTCTCTCTATATATATATATATATAGAAATATACAGGCAGGCCGCTGAATTCGTGGTCGATGAAGGAGAAGAGAGTCGGCACAGCCATCAGCTTCTGGCGCTCCGCGCGGGGTTCTTGGATCCGCGCTGGGCCGGGCCGCTCCGGCGGCGCCTCCGGCGCCGCCCCTGGCGCGCGGAGCGCGCCAGGGAGGGGGGTGGATCTAAGAAGTCCGCGTGGAGCGCCAAAAGTTTATGCTTGTGCCGCTTGCATCGCGGGACCGTTCTCTATACAGTCTAGACGCTGAAGTAGGACAGTTTTGGGTTCGGAAGGGGGCTCGCTGCTCCTCAGGTCATTCTGTGGTGGTTCGTCTAGCCCTCCTCTTGCACCCAGGTACTTCTGGTGCAAAACGGGGGCGTCCTTCCGTTACGATGCGCGCCTGCGCCGACTGGGATTGCGAATCGTGACGCGACCACGGGGGGGAGAAAGGTGGGGGGGAGAGTCACGAGTGTTATGGCGAGTTGTTCATATCTGTATCTATATATATATATATATATATATACACACATACATAGATATATGGGGAGAACAGTGGGGCAGGGTCACGGACGTTATCGCGATGTTGTGTTTGTACGTCTTTTTGAACAATGAAAAAAAAACAAAACACAAACAAACAAACAACAAGAAACAACAAAAAACAAACAAAGAAAAAGAGAAAGGGGAGGGTCACGGGTGCTATCGCGAGCTCTGCCCCGTCGGTGCGGGTGGCTGCGCGCCGTGCGGGCGCGGAGGCGAGACGCATGCTTGGCCAGTCCGCCGGTCCCCCCGTGGGGCCGCAGCGCAGCCACAGAGAGCTCTGGGTGGAGAGCCTGTGCCGGGGCAGGGGTCCTCCTCCTACTCCTCCTCCTTTTCCTCCTTTTCCTCCCCCTCCTTTTCCTCCTTCTCCGCCTTTTCCTCCTCCTCCTCCTCCTCCTCCTCCTTGTCCTCCTCCTCCTTGTCCTCCTTTTCCTCCTTTTTCTCCTCCTCCTTTTCCTCCGTCTCCGCCTTTTCCTCCTCCTCCTCCTTGTCCTCCTCCTCCTTGTCCTCCTCCTCCTCCTCCTCCTCCTCCTCCTCCTCCTCCTCCTCCTCCTCCTCCTCCTCCTCCAGGCCTCTGGGGGTCCACGCTGAGACAGTCGTGCGGCGTCGGAGGTCTGGGCACGCTGCTGGAGGGACGAGCGACGGGAGTCGAGCGGACGGGGCTAGGACGAGGAGAAATCCGTCCCGCAGCGTTCCAGAGCGCTCTCATAACGGCCTCTCGCCCGGGGGGCCCTCGCCGGGCCGCGGGAGCGTCAACAAATGACTGCGGATGAAAATCTGGTCCCGGGGAATGGGTCGATGTTGCGAAAAAGTCAGGGCGTCAAGAGTCTGGGCTTCGCAAGTGTTTGTTCACTTGTGTCTGGGTTCCTTTGGAGCTGGATAAGGGCAAGGACCTGGAGAGGGAAACCGACTACAGTGGAGACCCATGCCAAGAAACACCCTGCTTGCCTCCAGGGTTCCCTGGGTTTCTTGGGTTTCGCCGGTTTTGCGATGGAAAGCATGACGTTCCCACATCAAAATTCAATGGACGTCTTGGGGTCTCATGGTTGGGTGTCTTGTGGAAGGTTTCTTGTGGTCGAGCCCCTGCTGTAGCTCCAGCAAGTCTCGACAGATGCCGCCTGAGCCCTCACCCTGACGGGGTAGCGGCCCCCGGGCAGGCCTGGAGGCCGCATCCACGGAGGTGGTGGTGCGCGGTCTGTAATGGCCGTGGTTTGTTGAGCCGCGGTCTGTAGAGCCGTGTCCCAGGCCTCCCTCTCTTCCTGCTCCTCGCTCCTCCTCCTCCTCCTGCTCCTCCTCCTGCTCCTCCTCCTCCTCCCCCTCCTCCTCCTCCTCCTCCTCCTCCTCCTCCTCCTCCTCCTCCTCCTCCTCCTCCTCCTATTCCTCATCATCATCATCATCATCATCATCATCATCATCATCATCATCATCATCATCATCATCATCATCATCATCATCATCATCATCATCATCATCATCATCATCATCATTATCATCATCATCATCCACGACATCCTCACGACGTGAAGCAAGATCACGGCGGAAGGCTACTGGCTGGTGTCGGCGATCGTGGGCCTTCCTTGGGGCCCCGGGGCCGCCCGGAAGGACTCGGGACGGACCGTCGCTCTTCTCACGGGCAGGGACCCCGACCTCGGAAGAGCCACGGTGCGAGGAGTTCACGACGTCGGTTGTCTGGGAGCTGAGGAAGCACAGTCAGGAGACTCAACATCAAGTCGGGCGTGTCCCTCCACAGGAGGAATTCTCAAACACAGTTCTAAAAAGGGTGACGATTTTGATGTGTGTTGAATCGTTTTCGGACTAGTTTGAATTTGTCCTACAAGATCCGCCTGTAGGACGACATGCACGACCTAAACGTCGGAGGCAGTCGCCAAGCCCTGTCTGGCGACGTTCCTGCACCTCCGGAGCCCCGCGGGGCAAAGGCGGGCACGTCCTTACCTCGCCCCCCGCTTTCAGTTTATAGCGAAAGTTGCTGAGAGGGGGCCTGCGAAGGGGAGGCTGGTGCCAGAAGTTTCCGCGTCTGGCGGAGAGGAAGATGAGGATCATTTCAGATCGGCGACGCAGATAAACGGGGTCGTTTTCACCGACATTGGCGCGTAAGTTGCCCGCGTAAGCTCGCGCGTAAGCGCCCTCGTCTCCAATGTAGCGTTCCGCGCTTACGCGAGTTGACATATCGACCTGACGCGGCGGCTTACGCGGCGTAAGACCAGTTCCTCTTCGTCGCTCATATGGTACGAGTGCCGCTCGGTGCCGACCCCTACTGTTTGCAGTCATGTGCCGTCTTTTGCCGTTGCCGGCGCTGTAGAGGCAGAAGAGGCTCGAGTTGTGAGAGACGGGGGTCCATTCAAGCGGGGTCAGCCAGAGCGCCGGAGCTTGCAGGATCCGGCAGAGCCAGGGGTGCATTGACCCAGGCTATGGCGCGCAGGATCCTGCAGCATCCTGCGGGATCTTGCAGCATGCTGCAAAGCCCGACTGACCCGGGTTTGCATGGATGGACCCAGGCCAGTACAGTGGGGGCGCGCGCCAAGAAACCAGTTGGATTTTGCCAGGGTGCCCTGGGTTTCTTGGATTTTGATGGGCTCCCAATCAGATCTTGACGATTTTCGATCGACACCTGTGGATTATCATTGAACAAATCGCGTATTTCAGGGTTAGGTTTCTTGCAGAGGTTTCTTGTGGCCGAGTCCCCACTGTATATCCCCGAGAGAGGGGACTTCCGGCGCATAAAATATGGGCCCAGACGTCATCCTGCCTCCCGCGACCCCCGGGTCTTTCTCCTGGGGGACCCTTCGACGTCCTCCCCCTCGCGGCCCTCCGCGTTCGCTCCTCCCCCCCCTCCCGCGAGCTGCCAGATGGCACCGACGTCCGCCGCGACGCTTGCGGTAAGTCGGGCCTGTCCACCTCCAGGGGGGCTTTCGACGAATTATACAAGAAATATTCCTAAATAGTCAAAACATAGTCCAAGAATAATCTGGGGATGATTTTTTCGTATATTTTCGACTTTTTTGGAGTATATTTCTCGAGTATCCTTAATGTTTCGTCGAAAATTCCCCTGCAGGGGGACACGCCCGACATAACTCTCGCGGTCGGCCCCGGCAGCCCCTCCCGCGACGCCCCGTGGCAGGCCCTCCCGCCGCACCCCCCGGCGCGCTTTCCGCTCGAAGGAGCCTCCAGCGCGGACCCTAACAAGATCGCGCGAAGCCGAGGAAGGATGAAGTCGGGCCTGTCCCCCTACACGGGGATTTTGGACGAAACATTGAACATACCCCGAAAATGCCAGCAAACATGGTGAACAAGGAGGTCGGAAGTCGGGCCTGTCCCCCATACAGGGGGATTTTGGATGAAAAGTTAAACATACCCCGACAATGCAAAAAAATGTGAACAAATAATCAAAAAATCGTCCCAAGGAAATATGACGTCGGGCCCGTCCCCCTTACAGGGGGATGTTGGACGAACAATTTTTTAAAAATAGCCCGAAAATGCAAAACATTAAATGTCAAAATATATTGCCAAAATCGTCCCCAGACTATTTTTTTGCATGTTTTTGAATATCCCCCCTGTAGAGGGACAGGCCCGACTCAAAGGAAGTAGCGTGTCTACGGTGCGCCAGGCACCCCTGGGGCCCCAGCGTGCCTGGCACGCCGCGCGCGCCAGATGCGCCACGTGCGCCACGTGCGCCGCATGGTCTGGCCGTGCCAGGTGCGACACGTCCGGGGCACGCGCAGGGTGTGCCAGGTGCGCCCGCGCATGTGACAGCACACGTGGGCACGTGGGAAACATGTCGGCGGCCCCCGCCATCCTTGTCGAAAACAAAGGAGCAGTCGCGGCTGTGAGGCCATCATGGTGTCTGGTGGGCTTGCATATACAGCACGCAATACGTGCCATCACCCCCGCGGTCCCTGTCAACGCCAATGGACAGGGATCGCCGGGGGGTCGCGCATGATCCAGATTTAGCAGCGAAGTGCATGTTGTATTCTTTCTGACAGGGATGGTGGCCTCGCGCAGCAGGCAACATGCGGGCATCCCCGCCGCCCCGATCAAAAGATGTTGCAAAGTGCTCGCGGGGCCCACGAGCGGAACCCGAGCCTTGTTTCCCCAGAGTGTGCTTCATCTGCTGCGGCCCGAGGATCCGACGTGGTGGCGATCCGATGCGGCCCGATGGGGCCCGGCCCGCGGTGGCCGGTGGCGCGGTGGGCTGGGCGAGGGGGCGCGGAGGGTGCCCCCCAGGCAGCCCGCTCCGGCGCCTTGGCGCCGGGGGCCCGCCTGGGGCCCGGCCGCGACGGCGGCAGAGCAGCCCGTGGTGCTCCTCAGGGCGTCGGCGCCCGGGGGCTCCGAGTCGCTCTGGTGGAGCTCGGAGGAGCTCCGTCCCATCGCTCCTGCCCGTGCCTGCGGGGTCCTGGGAGCGGTCCGCAGCGATTTTTTGTCTCAAGGGGAGGAGCTGTGCGTCCGATCAGCTGCCCGGTTCCAGCCGCTGGTTGGCCTCCGCCGCCAGCGGGGCCGGCCAAGCGGGCCATCTGAGCAACGGGAGAAAGAAAAGGAGTCGATTGTTCGGACGTTCGCGCGCAAGCTTCCCGCGTCAGGCCGCGCGTGAGAGCTCCACGCGGTGTGGCACGCTGACGCCCCGCGTAAGCCGCCGCTTGAGGTCGCTATTGTGTCCCTCCGCGTAAGACCCGCTTCTTTTTCTGGGGGAACAAACGATGACATGAACATAAAGACTTGGAGGTCCGCGCGGATTTCTCGGATCGGTGCTGGACCCCCCTCCCTGGCGCGCGGAGCGCGCCAGGGGGCGGCGGAGGCGCCGCCGGGGGGCCCCCGCGCGGCTCCGAGTCATCCGCGCGGACCTCCGAGTTCTTCTGTTCATGTCCTGGTTCGTTCCCCTGCTTCCGTCGCTCGCCTCGGGCCATGTGCCTCAGCAAGCTGCTGGCCACGTCCGTGCAGTACGCCCGCGACGCGCGCGCCTGCGACGCCTGGTGCCGCCGCTTCGTGCCGGGCGGCCGGCGCCCCGCGCCGGTCGCCCTCGACGCCGAGTGGGTGGTCTCCTTCCGCCGCGGCGCGCCCGCGAGGCCCACCGCGGTGCTGCAGCTTGCGGCCTGGGAGGAGGCACCGCCGCCGGGGACCTCCGTCGCCGCGCTGCAGCAGAGGCTCGTGCACGTGGGGGTGTTCCACAGCTCGGCCGGCGGCGAGCGAGGGGAGGAGAGGCGAGGAGGAGGAGGCCTGTTCTCTCGGAAGGCGGCGGGGCTTCTCCGAAGCCCTCTCGCCTTCTGAGAGGTTCTCCGTGTCTTCGGGGAGGGCTTAGGCTATACGAGAACTCCCCAGAAGGCCGGGGGACGTCCGAGCCTTCCGAGAAGGCTCGCCCCTTCTCACCTCCCCCCCTCTCGCTCGCCGCTGGCTCGGGGAGCAGAGGGCGGCACGGGTATGCTTTCTCGGAGGTCCGCGCGGACTTCTTGGCTCGGCACCCGGCGCCCCTCTGGCGCGCTCCGCGCGCCAGGGGGAGGGAGGGGGGGGGGCCAGCGCCAAGAACTCTGCGCGGAGCTCTGCGGAGTCTTGTCCGTGCCGCTGTGTGCCCCTCTGCCATTTGCCACGTGGCCGGCGGGCGGCTGCCCAGCGCCGTCCTCGAGGTCCTCCGCGCCGCGGACGTCCAGAAGGTGGGCGTGAAGGCCACGGCGGACGTGCTGAAGCTGCAGCGGGACGGGCTCCTGCCGGAGGACGCGGCCACAGACGCGCTGAGCTCGACGGTGGACCTCGACGAGGCGGTCCGCAGGCACGACATCCTCGGCGCCGCGCCCCCGGCGCCGATCTTGCCTGCGGCTGGCGCGAAGGGCGGGGGCTATTCGCTGTCTGCGCTGCGCGCGCGGTTCTGGCCGGAGCTGGCGCCCATGGACAAGCGGCCCCGCGGGCCCCGCTTGTCCGACTGGGAGCGCGGCGAGCTGACCGAGGCGCAGCTGCGGTACGCCGCCGCGGACGCGGCGTGCTCCCTGCGACTGAGCGCAGCGATTGCGGACTTGCCGGAGCCACCAGCCTTCGAGCTGCCCGTGGAGCTCGCCCTGGGAGCAGACGTGGCACAAGAGGTGGGCGGGGCATCGTTGTACGTCCCTCCTCGGCCACCAGTCAAGCCGCTGGCTCTCTCCAAAGAGGCCGTGTGGCGCAGCGTGTTCGCCCTCGGCGGCTCGATCAACCGCGCTGCAGAAGCGGCGGGCCTGAAGCGCACCACGGTGGCGGGGTACGTGGTGGAGGGCATGCAGGCCGGGAAGCCGTACGTGTGGGGGCCGAGCCTCTCCGTGCCAGCCGATGCGCCGCAGCGGGTGCACAGAGCTGCAGTGGCCGCGGCTGCGGGGGGCAGCCGCGGATTTGGCGACCTGGCCGCCAAGCTCGGGATGGAGCCTTGGATGGCCAAGGCCGTTCGCGGGGGGTGACCTCCATCTCCTCCATCTCCTCCTCCTCCTTCTCCTCCTCCTCCTCCTCCTCCTCCTCCTCCTCCTCCTCCTCCTCCTCCTCCTCCTCCTCCTCCTCCCTCGTGTCCATCCCATCCTGACTGCGGGGGGGATGCGTGCGGAGCCTGTGCGGAACTCGAACAGCTGTGCAGTCGAAGCGGGCTTCGTGGCGGGCAGAGTCTGCATCCTCGTGGCCCTTGACCGCGCTCTGCGCGCGGCACGCCGCGCGGGCTCCGTGTGGGGGAATACGTATTGTTCAGGAGGAGGAAAAACACACACAGACACAATTAATCGTCGATGCCCCAGAAAATACGGGAAACTACGGGAAGTGGGGGGGAAGACAAAAACCCGGAAAATATGGGAAAATATGGTGAAATCCTTTGATTTGTGTGCATTTATTTGTGTGTCCCAGGGCCCCTTCAATGTTGTGGCCCGGCAGCCCTCGCCGGGCTCTGCACGGCCTGCGTTGGGCATATCGACGCCTGCCTGGCACGTGGTCGGCGCCCAACTGCGTTGGCTCAGAGGGGCCAGGCGCCCCTTGCCCTCGACGCGTGTGCGCCGCGCTCCCTGGTCGGCCAATGGGCCAAGGAGCTCGGCGAAGGCCTTCAGTGTGCGGACGCCCCGCAGGTTGGGAAGCTGTGGCGTCTATAGGGAATAAAAAGTGGCATAAACATAGAAACTCTGATGTCCGCGCGGGTTTCTCGGATCGGCGCTGGGGCCCCCTGGCGGCGCCTCCGGCGCCGCTCCAGCGCCGATCCGAGAAATTCGCGCGGACCTCCGAGTTGTTATGTTTATGCCACTTTTTGTTCCCCTAGTCTAGAGTCTATACTCCGAGCTCCTTGGCCGACCAGGCGGCTTGGTGTATACTTCGAGCCGCCGCTCCCATTTGCCCCCCCCCTTCAAACGCTCAAGCGCTTGCCACGTCTGGGTCGACCAGCGGCCCGGCCGCCGTGCCCGAGCGAGAAGCAAGCACGCCCCGAACGCCTGGCCCCGTGGGGACGTCCTCGCGCCCTTCGAAGCCAAGTGCAGTTCCCTCCTCCTCCTCCTCCTCCTCCTCCTCTTTCTCCTCCTCCTCCTCCTCCTCCTCCTCCTCCTCCTCCTCCTCCTCCTCCCGCCCAGGTCGCCGTGTCGCACCTGCGCGCGCTCCAGCGGGCAGCGGTGCCAGAGGGACTGCTCGGCCGTCACGTGGGCAGCGACCGCGTGGACGCTGCGGTGTGGAAGCTCCGAGCATACTAAAAAAAGTTGAAGCGCCGCGGCCGGAGGGGAAGAGTATGGGTGGCTGCTAGACAGAATCCAGCCTCTCCTCCTCATGCGCTTCGGTCTTACCTCCCTTGCCCTGCCGCTGCTCTGGCTCGCAGGGCCCTTGAATTACTTGGCGCGCGGCCACGCGGGCGCGCGCGAACCCCCGTGAAAGGAAAGAGAACGTGCTCTCTCTTAGCACGGCTCCCCTACTTGTATCTCGTGTCTCTGTATTCCATGCAGTTACATGTCTTGCCAGACTGAAGCGAATACCTTTCCTTATGCTTGGCACAACCCCTATCTCGATGCCGATGTTGCAGATCCTCCTGTTTCGGAGGGCACATGATGACCCAAGATCGTCATCGGCTCTGGGTTTGTCAATCTTTGGGTAGGGATAAGCGCGATGCCGGTGAATCTTGGAGGCAGGGCGAGGGGTGCTGGGCGGAACTGCGCCGCTCGGAAGCCAACGTCGGAGCCGAGAGCAGGCCCAGGTGCGCCACGACTCCCGCGGCAGTGCCGACGCAGAGGCCCAGGTAACCCTCGGCCGAGGCCTGGCCTTCGGAGGGCCGTCGCAGTTTCGGCGTCCGTGGGCCGCTTGCCTCGGGGGCCTCAGTTGTGCCCGCGGCGAGACACCGGTCCAATCGAGTAGGGTTCGGATCGGGCGGGGCTAACACCGGGCTGGATTTCAAGGGAGGAAGCAAAACACCCAGACCCGACAAGTTGCGTTTTCTGGGCGGCCCTGGGCGTTTACAGCCCTGCCCTGTTCGATTTCTTTTATGGGCGCGTTTACTACACGACTTCGCGTGTCGGGGTGGTTACTATGGGGGGAGGGGACTTCTTTACTTCTAAAATCGATCAAAGCCGTTCTGGAAGCCAGAGCAGTCCATAGCGCTGTGGACGGCAGCGGCGCCCCATACATCTTCTGCCAGATGTTTTGGAGATGCCCGATCTGCGCCCCGGTCCGATGTTGTGGTGATCTCGGCTTCGTTGTGTACGGGTTAGTGAGGGGGCCGTCTACAGGAAGGGGGGGCCACCCAAAAACGCTAACAGCCAGGCCGGGGGGCACAACTAAAATGTAATATTCAAAATTACGTTTTTGTCCGAAGGCATGGTTTGGAAAATCCAGAATTATGGTTTGTTGCTGTTTTTGCCCTGAAGGGCTGTGTGTGCTTGAGTTCAGAAATCGCGATTTTATTGTGGGAAGGCTTCGCCTCTTTCGCCCTTCTGGAAGCGTTGTTGCACGATGAACGCCACGTGCGAAACATGTTAGTGGGGCTTTCCGTGTGTAGTTTCATTGGCGGTTGGATGCGTAGTTGGTTTCGTTACTGTTCGTATCCATCACGGTCCACCCAGCAATAGTACCCAGGCGAAATGTCTTGATCAGGGAAGTGCGGGAACATTCCGTGTAACGAAGAGAAATTGATGGGGAAGCCGTCAAACTGAATTTCGTGGGTCAGCCTGGGCACGCCCGGGCGTGAATGCACATTCGCGGCCCTTGCCGAAACAGGCAGGGCGCAGAAGAATGATGAGGAGGCGGGGGAGGGGGAGGTGGGGGAGGAACACGAGGAGGACGAGGACTAAAAGGAAGAAGGGGGGAGCGACGGGAGTAGCAGGAAAGGGGCGAGCAGAAGTATGATGACATTGACTGCGCAAGCTTTGGGGGGGAGGAGGAGGAAGAGGAGGAGGAGGAGGAGAAGGAGGAGGGGGATGAGGAGGAGGAGGAGGAAAGGAGGAGGAGGAGGATTGGGCGAGGAGGAGGAGGAGGAGGAGGAGGAGGAGGAGGCGAGAGGAGGAGGAGGAGGAGGAGGAGGAGGAGGACGAGCGTACAACGCGCACGCGCGCGTGCGCGCGAGGTGTGATTTCTGCATTGTTCTCAGCGGTCTGGCAACGAAGGGGCCTGGGAACGAAGGGGTTCTTGGGCGGTGACCGAATGGGTGTTCCAGGTAGCGCGGGGCTGCAGCGCGCCGGCCAAGTTGCTCAGCGCGCAACGCGCCCGCGCGCGCGCGCGCCGGCGCGAGCTGTGAGTTCTGTATCACTTATAAGAGAAGTGCCGCAATGTTGGCATGGAAGCTCAAGTGGTCCCCTGGCGGAGACCGATTGGATTTCCGATTTACCATGGGTTTGTAGCGCGTCGGTGAAGTGGCTCAGCGCGCAGCGCGCCCACGCGCGCGCGCGGGCGCGAGCTGTGAATTCTGTGTTATCCACACAAGAAGGGCAGTCGTGCTGTCCTGGAAACTAAAGTGGCCCCCCAGCGGTGACCGACTGGATTGTCAAATTGACATGGGGACGTAGCATGTCGGCCAAGTGGCTCAGCGCACAAGTCGCCCGCGCGCGCGGGAGCGAGCCGCCACTCTGCGTTATCCAGAACAGAAGGGCCGCCATGGTGGCTTGGGAGTTCAAGCAGCCCCTTAGTGGTGGCCGATTTCTTTTTCCAATTTAACATGGGCTTCTAGCATGTCGGCCAAGTGTCTCAGCGCACAGCGCGCCCACGCGCGCGCGAGCTGTGAGCTCTACCCGCAACAGCAGGGCCGCCATGCTGGCCTGGGAAATCAAGCGGCCCATTAGCGGTGACCGATTGAATATCCGAGATAGCTCGAGTTCGTAGCGTTTTGGTTAAATGGCTCAGCGTGCAACGGGCCCACGCGCGCGCGCGCCCGCTTGCGCTCGCGCGCGCGAGCTGTGAATTCTGTATCACCAACAATAGAATGGCCGCCATGTTTGCTTAGAAACTTAAGTGGCCCCTTAGCAGTGACCGACGGACTTCCAAGTTAGCAAAAAGGTCGTAGCATGCCGCTAAGTTGTGCAGCGCACAGAGCGCCCGCGCCTGTGCGCGCAGGCGCGAGCTGTGAACCCTGTATTCTCCGCAATGCAAATACCGCCACGTTGGCCTGAGAACTCAAGTGGCCCCTTAGCGGTGGCCGATGGTATTTTCCATGTTTAACATGGGCTTGTAGCATGTCGGCCAAGTTGCCCAGCGTACAAGGCGCCTCGCGCGCGCGCCCGCGCGCGCGCGAGTTGTGAATTTTCGTGCTACCCGCAGTAGAAGGGCCGCCATGTTGGCCTGCACACTCAAGTAGCCCCTTTGCGGTGGCTTCCAGCATGTCAGCCAAGTGGCTCAGCGCGCAACGCGCCCGCGCGCGCGCGCGGGCGCGAGCTGCGAACCCTGATCCAAAGTAGAAGGGCCGCCGCGTTGGCTTGGAACCCCGGATTGATTTCCAGGTTAGCACTGGTTTGTGGCACGTTGGCCAAGTGGTCCAGCGCTCAACGCACCCACCCGCGCGTTCGCGCGAGTTGCGACTTCTGGATCACTTGGTTACCCATAATAGAAGGGCCGCCCCGATTGCCTGGAAACTGAAGTGCAATCCGATCGTCGGCTGACTCGATTTCCGAGTAACCATGAGTTCGCAGCGTGCCGATTAAGCTGTAAATTCTTTATTGCACGCCATAGAGTGGCCGTCATGTTGGCCTGGAAGCCATAGTGGCCCCTTAGCGGTGGCCGATTGGTTTTCCCAGTTTACCTAGGGTTGCCGCATGTCGGCCAAGTTGCTCAGCGTACAACGCACCCGCGCGCGCGGGCGCGAGTTGTGACCTCTGCATCGCTCACAACAGAAGGGCCGCCGTATTGGCTTGGAAACGCAAGTGGCTCTCTAGCGATGGCCGACTGGATTTTCAATTTAACATGGGGTTGTAGCATGTCGCACAAGTGGCTCAGCGTAAAGGACGCCCACGCGCGCGCGCGAGCAGTGACTTACGAACTATCCACACCAGAAGGGCCGCTATGTTTGCTTGGAAACTAAAAGTTGCCCGTTGCGGTAGAATATTGAATATCCTAGTTAGCATGTGGTTGTGCCATGTTGGCCAAGTAGCTCAGCGTACAACGCGCCCGCGCGCGCGGGCGCGAGCTGTGAACTCTGCATCATCCACGACAGAGGACCGCCGTGCTGGCTTGGCAATTCAAGCGGCCCCGTGGCGGTGGCCGAATGGATTTCCAAGTTAACATGGGGTTGTTGCATGTCGGCCAAGTGGCTCAGCGCACAACGCGCGCACGCGCGCGCGCGGGCTGTGCATCTTGCACTACCCAGAATAGAAGGGCCGCTGTCTCCTGGAAACTCATGTGGCCCCTGAGCGGTGACCGATTGGAGTTCCGAGTTCACATGGGCTTGTAGCATGTGGCTGAACGCACATAGCGCCCGCGCGCGCGCGCCCCCCCCCCGGCGCGTGCGAGCTCTGAAAGCCGTACTACCCGCAATATCGGGTCCTTTATTTTGGCATGGAAGCTCAAGTGGCCCCTCCGCAGTAACCGATTGAACTTCCGAGTTAACATGGGGGTTGTCGCGTATCGGCCAGGTGGCTCAGCGTACACGTCGCCCACGCGCGCGCTAGCTGTGAACTCTTTAATTTTCCCACCGTACAACGGCCACCATGTTGGCATGGAAAATCTAATTGGCCAATTCACGGTGACTGATTGTATTCCGAGTTAACATGGGCTTGTAGCATGTCGGTCACGTGGCTTAGCGTACAACGCGCCCGCGCGCGCGAGATGTGACTTCTGGGCTACCCACATTAGAAAGGGCCGCCTGGCCTGGAAACTCAAATGGCCCCTTAGCGGTGACCGATTGGATTTCGAAGTTAGCGTGAGTTTGTAGCGTGTCGGTTACGTGGCTCGATTTACAAAGCGCCACCGCGCGCGCGCGCCCGCGACCGCGCGAGCGCGAGTCGTGAATCTTGGGTTACCCACAAAAGAAGGGCCGCCGTGATGGCCTGTGAACGAAGGTGGCCCTGAGAGGTGACCGACTGCATCTCCAAGTTAACATGTGGTTGGAGCATGTCGACCATGTGGCCGAGCGCGCAACGCGCCCACGCGCGCGCGGGCGCCAGCTGTGAATTCTGTTGTGCCCACAATGGACGGGCCGCTATGTTTGCGTGGAAACTCAAGCGGCCCCTTCAGCGGTGGCCGAATGGATTTCCAAGTTAACATGGGGTTGTAGCACGTCGGCCAAGTGGCTCAGCGTACTACGCGCGCGCGCGGGCGCGAGCTGTGCATTCGGCGCGCGGCGGCCGCGGGCCTTTCTGCGTGGGAAATACACGCAATATGCGATCGCGGAAATGCAGCCACACGCACTGTGGCCTGGGCCACTACGTAGGTAGGCGAACATACGGTTGCAAGGGGCAATGCCGCCGCGCGTTAGGGCGGGGCACCATATTATGCGCGAGGGGAAAGCGCCGAGGCCATGTGCGGCCCGTGTTCAGCGCAGCCCGGTCGCCCCCGGCCTGGGGCCTGGCCCAGCAAGCAGCCCTGCCCACCCTGACCGGTACCCAGCGGGCTGGCCCCTCGCCCACCCAATAGCTCGGCTGGTGACCGGCCGTTAGCCCGGCCAGTAACTCCACGAACGCGGCGGGCAACCCTGCCGGTAACTCCACGAACCCGGCCGGTAACCCTGCCGGTAATTCTACGAACCCGGCCGGTGACCCGGCCCGGCCGGTAACCCGGCTGGTAGCCCGGCTGTTAACTGCGCGCCCGGCCGGTAACCCGGCTGTTAGCCCCAGCCCGGCTGGTAACCCGGCTGGTAACCCGGCTGGTAGCCCGGCTGTTAACTGCGCGCCCGGCCGGTAACCCGGCTGTTAGCCCCAGCCCGGCTGGTAACCCGGCTGGTAACCCGGCTGGTAACCCGGCTGTTAACTCCCAGCCCGGCCGGTAACCCGGCCGGTAGCCCGGCTGGTAGCCCGGCCCTTAGCTTGGCCTTGCAGCACATTCTGTAGCGGAGCTACAGCGCCGCTACAGAACGCCGCAGACGGCCGGCCCTTTGCCTGGCCGGCAGCCCGGCTGCAACTCCGCGCACCCGGCCGGTAGCCCGGCTGTTAATTCCCGCGCGCCCGGCTGGTAACTCCGCGCACCCGGCCGGTAATTCGGCGATTTTGGTTGGTGACCTGGCTGGGAATTCAGCGAACCCGGCCGGCAATTGCGCGAGATCGGGCAGTGGCCCGGATGGAAATTTTGCGCACGCGGCGGGCCCCGCAGCCGGGAATGTCGCGGGTTAACCGCAGGAGGTCACCCCCCCCCCGCCCCCCCGATTTCTTTGGGGCGAAAACATAACCCCGATGCCCCTGGCCCGCCCCCCGTGGATTCTTTTCCCGTGATTAGCCGTTTGGGCGAAATCTTCTTCGCGTTTGCACCCATGGCCCACTATTGGTCGTCCGCTGGTCACAGCAAGCCGCGGCAGCCGGCGCAGGAAAGCCATGGCGCGCTGATGGCCATGCACTTAACAGCTCGTGGAAAACCATTGGGCGCCGCGCATTTGTTAAGTGTCTGGCCAGAGAACTACATTTCAAATCGGGTTTTCCCTTCGGGTTTTCGCGTTCACACCGACGACAAACGCGCGGGAACCAAAGTGCGCAGCGCGCGCGATTTTGCGCTGCGCACTATGGTTTCCGCTTGTATGGTCATCTGTTGGGACGAGTATTAAATTGCGCATCGTTTGGTTTTCGCGTTCACATCGTTCACAAATTTATAGGGCGAAACCGTTGTGCGCACCGAAACGTCGCGCGCGCGACCTTGCGCTGCGCGCTGGCTTTCCCGCGCAATTATCAACTGCATGGCCATCTGTTGGGGCCAGAGAAATATTGTTTACATGATGCATTCCCGATTTGGACTTCGAGTTCGCATGCGTGGGAAGCCATAGTGCGCAGCGCAAGGTCGCGCGCGCGCGTCTTTGCGCTGCGCACTGTGGTTTTCCACGCATTTGCTAATCGTGTGGCCATCTCCTGGATTCAGAGAACTAAATTTTGCTTAGGGTTTCCCCTATTGATTTTCAGGCTGACATCGTTGACACATGCGTAGAAAACCACAGTGCGCAGCGCAAGGGCGCGCGCGCGCGACCTTGAGCTGCGCAATATAATTCCCCGCTCATTGTCCAACGCGCGCGCGCGACTTTGCGGCGCGCGCTGCGGTTTCCAACGCATTTGTCCATTGTACGGCGAGTCCTTGGGGCCAGAGAATTCAGTTTCACATTTGGTTTCCCCGCGCGCGCGCGTGGTGAGTTTTGGATTGCCCCCCATAAGCAGATCGTTTTGTAAAGCCAAAGACTGAATTTATTTTTGCCTGTGAAGTAGTAAGGGGGCCGACGGAGGCGCGCAGTTCTGCATAGCATTGTGGGCAATACAGAACTCCCTACGCGCGCGCGTGGTGAGTTCTGTAGTGTCCACATACAGAACTACGCGCTCCCCTCGGCCTCCTTACAGCTTCACAGAAAAGTCCAATTCAATTTTTGGATTTACAGGGCGATCTTCTTATTGTGGACAATGCAGAACTCACCACGCGCGCGCGCCGCGGCGCGGGCGCGTGTAGGAAGTTCTGGATTGCCCACAATAAGAAGATCGCCTTGTAAATCCAAAAACTGAATTGAACTTTTCTGTGAAGCTTTCTGGAGGCCGACGGAGGCGCGCACAGTGAGCGCCTTGAGTAAGGAACACTTACTTTTCAAAAGGGGCTCGGACGTTCCTTAGGTTTGCATGCGTTCCGCTGCCTTTTTGGCGGCGAGCCCCCCCGGTGTTCCTTGCGATTTTGGACGCGCGGGTTCGTTTTGTCGATCGGGGCGGACGGTCTAAGGAACGGGGCTCCACGGGGGGGCTCGGTTCCTTGCGCTTGCTCGACGCCATGCGACGGCGGTCGCGTATAAGCCCTGCGCCTCTCCGGGGCCTTCCCTTTCTTTGCGGGGCGCGCGCTGGAGCTTTCGCCCGTTCCGCGCGCCGGGGCGCGGGGCATTGAGGTCCAGTTCCTCGCAAGGGCCCCCCCGTTCCTTCGGCCGCGCGGTTCGGAGCTCATTGGCTCGACATAATTGAACGGTGGCTGCGGCATGGACCAGCTCTGTTCTCAGGCCCCCCCGTTCCTTGCGGGGCGCGCGCTGGAGCTGTCGCCCCTGCATGTATCCGCGTGCCAAGGTATGGGGCATTGAGGTCCAGTTCCTCGCAAGAGCCCCCCCCGTTCCTTCGGCCACGCGGTTCGGAGCCCACTGGCTCGACATAATTGAACGGTGGTTGCGTTATGGTCCAGCTCCAATCTCGGGCCCCCCCGTTGTCGCCCCTGCATGTATCCGCATGCCGAGGTGGGGGCATTCGTTCCTTATGTCACACCTTAGGTGAAGACCTTCACTGTACGCCTGCATACTCATTTTGTGCTTTGCATCCGCGGGTTTTCATATTTCTGAAACACGTGGCCGCCCAAGGCCTTTGCACTTGGTCACCCCTGGGGGCGCGAAGATTATTGCGCCTCGCGCGTCGCGGCCCGGGCAGGAGAGCCGCCCTTGTCCAGAGCGGCGGCGCAGGGGCGCGAAGTTCGCCTCGCGTCGCGCATCGCGGGGCGCGATAATCCTCGCCTATCTACAAGTTTGTACACGAGGCTCCGCGTGCGCCGGTTGGTTGGTTAAGTCCAGTGTGTTGGTTGGCTGGTGCGCCGGCTGGTAGGCAGGTTGGCTGGTTGACAAGCCGTTTAAGGAGGCCGACGGAGGCCGGGTCACCCGCGCGCGCGCGTGGGGAGTTTTGCATTGTCTACAATATAAAAGTCGACATGTTATTCCCGAAACTAAATCTGATTTTTTCTGGAGCCCTTTAAGGAGGCCGACGGAGGCCGGGTCACCGGCGCTTGCGCGCGCTGGAGAATTCTGCATTTTCCAGAATATAGAAGTCTACGTGTTATTCCCGAAACTAAATCTGAATTTTTCTTGAGCCTTTTCAGGAGGCCGACGGAGGCTGGGTCACCGGCGCTCGTGCGCGCGGGATAGTTCTGCATTGTCCAGAATATACAAGTCGACATGTAAGTGCCGCGTTTGAACATGTTTTTTTGTTTTGTTCTGTTCTGGAGCCTTTTGAGGAGGCCGACGGAAGCCGGGTCACCCGCGCGCGCGTGGGGAGTTCTGCATTGTCTACAATATAAAAGTCGTCATGTTATTCCCGAAACTAAATCTGATTTTTTCTGGAGCCCTTTAAGGAGGCCGACGGAGGCCGGGTCACCGGCGTTCGCGCGCGCTGGAGAGTTCTGCATTGTTCAGAATATAAAAGTCAACATGTTATTCCCACAACTACTTCTGAATTTTTCTGGAGCCCTTCAAGGAGGCCGACGGAGGCCGGGTCACCAGCGCTCGCGCGTGTGGGATAATTCAGCATTTTCCAGAATATAGAAGTCGACATATAAGTGCCGCAACTGAAAATGAATTTTTCTGGAGCCTTTTGAGGAGGCCGACGGGGGCCGGCTCACGGCCGTTCTTCGGCCAATGGCTTGCGCGGCGGTTAAGTTCGCGCTTCTCCAGGCCGCGCGCTGCTTTGTATAATGAGTACGTTTCTCAGTCCCGCACGTTAAGCTCCAAGCCCAACATGCGCGCGGATATTGTGGGGAAGCCGTCTGGCGGTCCAGAAAGCAACATCGCTTGCGGACCCGCGCGTTTGAGACGATGAAACCTTGCACTACGGGGAAGGGGGGGCGGTGGGGGGCCCTTTCGCGGCGCGGAAGTGCGCGTCGGCATTCGACAATTCTCCTTGCGGCACCCGTGGGGCGCGGAGCCCGTTCGGGTGCGTTTCCGGGCTGGCTGCTGGGCAATATACCGCGATCCGTTTTCTTTGTTTCCATTTACAGATGATATTGTATATATATATATGTAGAAAGAGAGAGAGAGAGAGAGAGAGAGAGAGAGAGAGAGAGAGATGTGTGCGCTGCCGTCAATTATGTTAGCCGCGCCCTGGTCTAGCTTGTACCCGTCGCGACTCAAAAGTTTGGCTCGCTACGTGCACGTGCGTGTGTGTGTGCGCGCGTGTGTGTGTCTGTGTGTGTGTGTGTGTGTGCGCGTGCGTATGCGCGTGCGTGTTTGCTTCGATTTTGGCGCGCCCGCGCGCGCTTCGGTTACGCGGCGCCGTCTTCAAAGTTGGGCGGAAACAAATGTGATTGCGACGCTCTCGAGTGATGTCGCGACAGGTGTGCGCATCGCCGTGCAGCGGACGGTTTTTCCCGCGCTCGTAGCGTTTGCGCTTGCGCGGTGGACGCGCTCGCACGTTGAAGCTTGCGTCCCCTCAAGGCGCGCGCTGCCCTAGAGAAGCGGCTGCTTTCTCACTCGCGTACGCCGCGCGCCAAATCCAACATGTGCGCTGTTTGTTTCGGAAACCCTTTGGGCGTTGTACCAATGAGCATCGCCTGGGGTTCCCCGCTTTGAAATCGATGACACATCGCCCCATGGCAAAACATGCCTGGCAAAAATCAATGCCCCGTGGAATTCTGAATATTGCAAAGCAGCCGATGGCAAAACAGGCCGTGCAAAAATCAGTGCTCAGCGGAATTTTGAAAATTTCAAGGCGCTTCGTCTGTCAAATTCTGTTTTTTGTGTTTTCATTCCGCGGGCCAAGAAGTTAACAGCCATGGCCTGCGAATGGTCGCTGTAGGAGACCCCCTCACTAATGTACGGGAGTTCCAGGGGGCACGTCGCGAAACGAACAAATGTGTCGGAGGTGTTGGTGTCTGTCTAGGGAAAACGCGCCAGGGACCACTGTCGCAAAAAAAAGAATGCTGCAGCTTCCCTGTGTGATCTATGCTGGCGGCCATGCCCGCCTGCAGGGTGCTTACTACCCACCACCCACCGAACCACCCCAACCCAACCCGAAGGCCACAATTTGCCCTCCATTCCCAATGGGGGGGGGCGCGGGGAACATTGGGACAAAAACGATAATAAAAAAGTGGAACCCGTACCCACCCCAACCCGAAACTCGGGTCTTCGGGGTAGCTTGGGGTGCTCGGGCAGGTAGCAATTGCGCAGTATTTGCGAGCCACGGCCCTTCGCTGCCCCGGCCGCGCCGCCAGTCCGCACAGGAATCGGGCCGGACGAAAGGGGGGGATTGGGAAAGGGGGGGTTATGAAATTAGCTGCATGCAGCTGGTTTCGGCCCCACCGAGGAGCCCATTCCTCGATACATGGCCGCCTCCGCCGGGAGGCGCCCGGAAAATCAGCTACGCGAGCTGATTCTCAAACCCCCCCTTTGCTATCCCCCCCTTTCGTCCGGTGCTGAGGTCCCTGGCCTCCCGCGCGGGGCAGCGTGGGAGGCCAGTCAGGGGGAAAGTCGGGGCCGAGCGGCCGCCACCTCGGAGCGGCCGCGGGCTCCGCGGAAGGGACGAGCGCGCGGCCGCGCGCTCCGCACGCGAGCCCGGCCGCGGTGCGTCCCCAGCTTCTTCGGCAGCGTCCGTTCAACGCAGTGAGCTTACCGCAGGTGCGTTGCCTGTTGTAGCTAATTAGCCTCGCCTGCTGGCCCAGACGACGCCTTCCGCTCCCTGTCCGCTGCCTCGGAGCCGCCGACCAAAAAATCAACGCAGCGAGCGTCGCGCATTCGACGTTGGCGCCGGGTTGGTGCGACGACCTCGCCCTCCCCCACCGTCAAGAGGAGGACCGGGTCCTATGGGACACTGCAGCCGCCGCATAGCTTCAGGGAGTGGGAAATGTCATCCCCGTTCTTTCCCACGGCAGCTGCGTTCTCACTCCCGCCTTGTCGGACAAGCTCCGCCTACACCTGTTAAGCAGGTTGGCGCCCGTCAGGCCGATACAGTGATCGCACAAGCCGCGCCTGGTCCATATCGGTTTGGTAAGGACTTAATCATTTATGGGGCCGAGGGGTAGGTCATGACAGAGATTATTATTGGGCAGGGATGCGGAGGTATTTCTCAGGAAAGTGCGTGGAACGGGAGTGTAGCAGGCTGGACCGCCCCGCAACCGCACGCGTTCCAGGATCGGTCTGGCTTGTTTCTCCCACCGCCCTTCCCCCGCTCCTTTGCGTACTTTTCAGAGGCCACCAGCTAGACTTGAATGGTAGGATGCTTGGTCTTGACTTGACTGTTCAGGTTGGCATCTTGGATTTCAGGCAGGACGACCCACTGGGGTGAGCCTGGACAGAACAATGTGCACAGGCGCGGGCGTCTGAGAGGAGTGCGTTGCAGTGGGGAGGTGTCGGTCGACCGCACGTTCGAGTGTGCGAAGTGCAAGGCCTCGCCGCTAGCCCCCCTCGCTTACTTCCTCACGGCCTCTAAGTCCCGGCGCTTCTGCTGTCGCGCCCGTCGGTGCCGCATTCTGAGTTCTGAGCTTGTGCCGCTGCCGCGCTGCCGCTGCCGCTGTCACGCCGGGCGGGGGCTTGCTGCCACCGATGAGTGCACCCGTTTGGGCCCCAGTGCGCGTCATGATCCAGGAAAGAGCGCTTGAGGGGAGAGGGGCGCTTGTGGCGCTGATCCAGGATACTTGTGGGGGCTTGCGCTGGGGGGAGAGGTCCTGACCGCTCCCCGCCGCGTAAGAGTCCACTTTTCGAGCCTCGCCCCCTACAAAGTGAGAGGAGGAGGAGGAGGAGGAGGAGGAGGAGGTGGAGCAGGAGGCCGTCGTCGCTGTCCCTGTTTTTTGCTTCGAGTCTTTTCCGTCAACCTCGCCATTCCATATCCAGCCCGCCCTTCCGCCTCACCACCCGCCCGCTCCACTGCCCCGCCCGAACGGCCCCGACCCGCCCCCTTGCATGTCCCGCCCGCACGACGTGCCAGACACCGTCGGTGTCCAGCCCTCGTTGTCGTGTTGGTCGTCGGCCTCCGGCCGTCCTCGTCTCACTCTTGGCGTCGGCGTTGTCACCGTGCTCGCCTTTTGTCTGCCGGCGCGCAGGAGGGGCAGAAAGGTGCGTGGGGGGGAGGTTGCAGTCAACCCGCAGGGTAAGGTCGGGCAACCCCCGTTGCATCCTTGCACCCTTGCCCCTTCGGCCCATCCTTGGCGATTTTCGCTGGCCCACCTCGCTCGGAAAAACGTTCACGTTGGCCTCCAAGGCCCTTGCATCCTTACCGCGCATCCTTATGATACGGGTTGACTGTACAGACCCCCTCTGACTTTCCGGGGGCGGGGGGGGTGATGAGCGGGGAGCTCGAATTCTCGTCGGACGAGGGGAGGTTTTCGAGGTTCGAGGGGGAGAGAGGGGTCCTGGTTCTGAGGCGGGGCGGGGAGATTTTGCAAAGCACAGTTCCCTTGAAAGCCTCTTGGAGGCGGTTTGGGCGCCTCTTGGTGGCCTCATGGGGCCTCGTGGGGTATCTTTTGGACTTCTTGGAGGCCTCTTGGGCGCGTCTTGGGCGCCTCTTGGGGCCTCGTGGCGGCCTCTTGGAGCCTCCTGGGGGCTTCTCGGGGCAAACATATCGAATGCTCGGTTCGTTGTCCCCTGCTTGGGCCCCTCTTGGAGCCGTCTTGGGGGCCCTCTTGGGCCGTCTTGAGCACTTCTTGGGCAATCTTGTAGCCCTCTTGAGCCGTCTTGGGGCCATCTTGGAGGCGTCTTGGGCAGTCTTGGGAGCTTCTTGAGCCGTGTTGGAGCGTCGGAAAGCCGAAAATGCGAGACGGCGAAAATCTTTTAAAACATTTTTGGAACATCTACGATGTTGGCCTCTTGGGGCTCTCTCGGGAAGTCTTGTGGAGCGCTCTTGAGCCCTCTTCGGGCCCTCTTGGGCTGTCTCGGAACCGTCTCCGGGCGCCTTGGAGCACTCTTGGCCTCGGCAATGCGGATACGGTGTAAGTTGCGAAGGTTGATGGCTTCGGGGACGCGAATAGGTATGGCATAATCTACAAAAAGGTTTGTTGCCTCGGGGGCGCAACACATGCGTATTTTACGAGGGCGCGTGGCCTCGGGGAAGCGACCACCGCGTACTCTAGATTTCGCCATAAAAGGGAGGGGGTCACAACCCTCACAGACGGGCAATTCCAGACCCCCCCAAACAAGCCATGAAGGGCGGCTTCTTGCCCAGACCCACTGGAACCCTCCAAGACAGCTCAAATCTGACCCCATCCCAAATCAGACCACCCCCCTTTTATTGTGAAATCTGGAGTAATTTACGAAGGATTCTGGCCTCGGGGGCGCGCATCTCATGTATTTTGTAGTGTCCTACGCCCCCTCCTCTGGAATTCGGGCGACGCGATCCGGGCGTGGTAATACATCGGGCGGTTTGGGGCTCCCCCCCTTCGCGCGAACTTCAACAGTTTTCCAGTCCGAGGCAGAAGGCAGGATTGTAACATCGGAGACTTGAAGCTGCAACCGGCGCAGGGAGCAGCACGCTTCGGCCAACAGCCTGGTGGCCCCACAAGGGGGCCGGCGAATACAGATAGCATTCGTTTCTTAGCTCAGTGTGCCTCTCTTTGTGTGTACGCGTGTTTCGTGCAGGTGCTTTTGGACCTGCGTGGTCGGTGACTTAGCGTGACGGTGCACTGCGTGAAGGCATCGTTCTGCGTGGGGAGTCGCAAGGAAAGCGGACTTCCAAGCCCGTTGTGCCGCACTGGTGCCAGGAACCTTTGCCGGCGCCGATCTCGCTGAGCCTTCCAGGGGGCTGTCTGAGGAGCGGTCTGAGACCCTTCTGGCAGAATGTCGTTCCGTGCAGCGTCGTTCTGGTGAGATGTTTTGGTGCCTCCGCCTGCGGGGTTGTCAGCTTGGGCGGCCTCGTGAAACTGGTCGGCGCTGCCCCAGATTCTGGAAGTTCCCTGGGGGTCTTCAATCTGGTTGACCCAAAAGGGGGTCCAGCGTCAAGGGGATAGTGCAGTAGCGCTGGTGCAATAGATTTGTAGGGTTGCAATCGATTTGGGGCGTGCAATACCTTCTGGTGCGCAAATGTACTGCTGGGTTTTCGTGAGCAATGCGTTAGTTGCAACACAGTGCAGTGCAATTCTTTGGCACAGTCCATTTGCAATACACTTGCATCGAACGTATTGCACCACCCCCTTTCAGTTGGACCCCCTTTTGCGTCAACGAATTGTAATAGTTGTCCGTGATTTCTCCAATGCCATCCGATGTTCGGTCGCAGTGTTGTTGGCGCCGCCAGGTGTTCTGCTAGGGCCGGTGCCGATGCCATCATCGTCGGGCTGCGGGGCACGGCGTGTTCGTTTCGGGGGGGCGTTTTGAATTCGAACAGGGCATGGGAGGAAGGAGGAGCGACACCAACACCAACAGGGGGTCACCTCTAGCGAAGAGGTCCACGACGCCTCTCCGAGCCAGGGAATAGGGGATGTCCCGAGCGAGAGGGGGGACCACACCATCAGGGAACGAATCCCTGGCTCCTCCCGCTGATGGTCCCTGGTGATGTTGGTGTTGTTTGTCAATGTTCCCAAGATCAGGGGCGCTGGAGCGGTCGGCAATTGCCGTGTGCCCCATTTTCGCCGCTCTAAGGGCCGCTGGCGCAGGGAGAGCATCTCCGCGCGCAGATGCGCTGCTCCGACGTGTCACGCAAGCCCAGAATGTCAGGCAGGAAGGAGCGATTGACAGGCTTTTCTAGATATGTTCTTGAGGTATGCTCTTGTGTATCGGGTCCGAGGGCATCAAGGAGACGAAAGAGTACGAGCACAGTCGCGTCCCCCCAACGTGGCACACAGCGCGGCGATTGGGACAACTTCTGCCACTGCATCGCGGCCACGTCCATGCTCATACCGGGCTCGATGGTGCTGGGGAGCGGATGTGGGACGGGAAGGTCGAACGTCTGTGACTTTGTGAGGGCGGCCGATTGCTTTTCCGCAGAAGTTATTGCCACTGGCATGCGCAGGCAGTCGTACATGCAGGAGTGAGAGCCACTGCACGGAGAAGACAGATTTCCGCAATCACGCATCACGCTCCCACGCCTGCCTCCAACCGAGATAGAGTCCAGGACTGCGCAGGTGAAGGAATACAGTGGAGACCCATGCCAAGACACCCGGCTTGCCTCCAGGGTGCCCTGGGTTTCTTGGGTTTCGATGGTTTTGCGATGGAAGGCGTGCCGTTCCCACACCAAACATCAGTGGACGTCCTGGGGTCTCAGGGTTGGGCTGCTCGTGGATGGCTTCTCGTGGACTGGCCTCCGCTGTAATGCGGAGGGGGGGCTAGTTCACCTCCAGGTTCCCTGTCCGATGTCCGCCGCTGTCCTGGGATGGGACCTCAGTTCATTCGTCCACTGCTGCCAGCGCACCCGCCAAGCATACTGCGTCACGGGGCATGTCCGACGGAGACGAGCTGCGGACACCGGGCAGCCCTTGCCTGACGAAAATATGGAACCTCCTCTGAGCCTGCCGACCGAGGGCAGCGGCGACGGGGAGCAGACAAGCGCGGACCTCCGTCCTGCCCGCATCTTCTTTCTCCTCCCTTGTCCCTCCTCACCCCCACGGGCAAGAAGAGGATCGCGTGCCTCGCAGCGCGCCGCAGGACGCCGGCTGACAGGCTGGCCTC
>CAUYUJ010009358.1:212819-275319 GCA_963575745.1 Prorocentrum cordatum | reverse complement strand
CGCCGGGCGCCGCCGCCCCTTCCCCTCTCCCCCCGCCGTCCCGGCACCCTCTCAGGCGGCATGGAGGCGGCCGCCGCGCCCCGCAAGCGCCGGCCGAACCGGCCCGCCGCCGCGCGCAGGGCCCAGCAGCGCCGCGCTGAAGGGCGCGCCGCCGAGCGGCTGCTGGCGGCCTTCGCGGCGCTCAGCAGCCACCGCGGCTCGGCGCCCACCCGCCTTGGCGCCGCCCTGGCCGAGGCGCTGCGGCCCGCGGGAACGCGCGCAGAGCGCCACGCCGCAGAGGCTGACGAGGAGGACCCGCCCCTGACCGCGGAGGCCTACCTCGACCGGCTGCGGCGGCGGCGGCGCGCGGAGGCCGAGCGCTACGAGACGGACCAGCGGCACCAGCAGCAGCGGGCAGAGGCCGCGGGCCGCGAAGCCTTCTACGAGAAGGTGGAGGACCAGCTGCAGGCGAGCCGGAGGGCGCAGGCCACGGCCGACGCGGGGCGCTTCTCGCGGCTACGCGCGCGCCTGGACCAGCAGGAGCGGCAGGCCGCGGCGGAGGCCCTGACGGCGCAGGCCGCGCCGCAGCAGACGCCGCCAGACGCGCAGCACGCCGGGGCCACGGCGCTGGACGACGGGCGGCCCGCTGCAGGCTCAGCCAGCGGGGGCGCGCCCAAGGGCGCCGACCCGCCGACGGCGGCGGAGCGCTCCACCCAGGCGAGGCGCCCGGCAGAGGCCGCGCGCGGCGCGAGCAGCGCGGCGGGGGCTGGGCTCAAGCCCGAGGCGCAGGCTGGGCAGCAGGCCGCGGCTGCCGCGGCGCTGACGGCCGCCCGCGCCGCTGGGCCTGGGCCGCACCTGGGCCAGCTCGGACGCGAGGGCGAGCCCGAGCAGCTGGCGGAGGCAGCGCGGGGCGCTCAGGCCGAAGCCGCGCGCCCGCCAGAGACGGAGCGGACAGCTGACCCGCCGACGGCGACGGAGCGCCGCGCCCAGGCTAGGCGCCTGGCGCAGGCCGAGAGGCTCCGCCCGAAGCCCAGGCCGCCGCCGCCTCCCGCTCGGCAGCGACGCGAGGAGCTGGCTGCGGAGCGGCGCTGGGCGGACCTGGCGGGCCTCGCGCTGCAGGCGAAGGAGCCCAGCGCACGGCTGCGACGGCTCCGAGCGGCCGAGGGCGAGGCGGCCCCCGCGCGCGGCGGGCCGAGGGCCGAGCGAACAGCCGCCGCGGCCGCGCCACGCGGGAGCTGCTGGCCGCCGAAGGACCAGCTGGCGCAGCTGGCGAGGGAGGCCGAGCGCGACGCGACGGAGACCGCGGCGCGGACGGCGCAGGCCGCGCTGCTGCGGGCGGCGGCCGCGCGCCAGGGGGCAGCTGAGGCCGCGAGGGAGGCCGAGCGCGACACGAAGGCGGGGCAGCTGGACGAGGGGGCGGACAAGAAGATGCTCTGAGTTTCGGCCTGTGGCCGTATAATGCTTAGAGCTGTGCCCGGCCTGTGGACCCCTAGCCCGCGGGGCTGCGCGGTGTGCGAAGATAGCTGCGCTTCCCCGGGGGTTGGCGTTCCTGGCCCGCGCCGCCTGCGCGCAGTGCAAGCACTGTTGTGGGCGGCCGACCTGCGCACGCGCGCCCACAGCGCGCTCGCGCAGGCGAGCCACGAAGTGGCGGCCTGAAAGAGCTCGGAAAGAGCTCCTCCTCCTCCTCCTCCTCCTCCTCCCCTCCCCCCCTCCCCCTCCTCCCCCTCCTCCTCCCCCTCCTCCCCCCCTCCTCCTCCTCCTCCTGCTCCTCCTCCTCCTCCTCCTCCTCCTCCTGGCGCTCGTCATGACGACGGTACCCAGACGCCGCGCGCAGCTCGGTGGGTCTCGAGCCAGCAGGTGCGGCACGAGCCTCGGCACAAGGACCGCGCTGTGTCAGAAAAAGAGGAGCTCGGGGGTTCGGATGCTGTTCCCCTCCTGTGCTCCTCGGGCGCTCCTCGCGGTCATGGGTGCCCAGACGGGGCTCAGCGCCGCCCATCAGTGATCGTGAGCGTGTCCCGCTTCGCCCACGGTGTCCCCAATTGCAGCGCATGGCTTGTGACATGCTGAACCCAGTGCATTGCCCCCTCCGCACATCGGGCCGGACGAAAGGGGGGGATTGGGAAAGGGGGGGTTACGAAATTTGCTGCATACAGCTGGTTTCGGCCTCACCGAGGGGCCCATTCCTCGATACATAGCCGCCTCCGGCGCCGGGATGCGCCGGGAAAATCAGCTACGTGAGCTGATTCTCAACCCCCCCCTTTGCTATCCCCCCCTTTCGCCCGACCCGAGCACACCATCATGCCCACGCCGCCTGACGTGTCCAGCAAGCGGCATCCTCACAATCGGTCCGTGGCCCTGGGGTCGGCGCAGCGCTGTGCCACGTAGATTGCACCACATAGGTTGCACACCATGCATGGGTAGAGACACACTGTTTTGGCTCCACGCTGGCTGATAGGTGTATGTCCATATGTGTACAGATCTATGTCCACGCACGATACACTAGTTGTTCAGATCCCCCTCCCTTTCTTCCACCTGTGCCTCCCCTTTTCACTCTTCTTTCTCCTCCCATTCCGCCGCTTCCTTTTCGTCCCCACCCCCCCCTCCCCCCTCCCGCCGCTGTTGAGTGGACTGCGTTCCTCCATCTCGGTTCGCTCTTCTGTTTCACGGCGCCTATCTTTGCTATTACAGGATCTACGTTTTCCTTCTCGTCCTTTGACTACCCTCCTCGACCCACTCTGCCTACCCCTCGTCCTTCTCAGCCCCATCAACGCTCTCGTCATGTAGTTCCTGATCGCTCGCATCCTGTACCGTTTCTGTGCAAGCCCAGCTCTGTGATCCCTGTACTCTTGATCCTTCTCGAGCTCGTCCTCAGTGTCCGGCTTTTCTCCTGTTCGCCTTCTTTCCGCTCCCCCCATGTGCTTGTTACTTCTTTTCTATTTTGTCGTCCATCTCTTCCTCCTCCTTGTCGCGCCCGCCTGTGCCGTCCGCCAGCACATTCTGACCCAGATGCACCTGGAGAGGCGACGATGCACCTCTCGCCCGCGCCCTCTCTCCGGCTGGCTGCGCAATAAAGTCCCTTCCTTCCTGGTAGGACCTGACCCACCAGAGCACAGCGCTCACAGACGTGCGCACGAGTAGACCACCTGGCCAGCGAACCACAGGCCACAATCTATGCCCAGGATTCCGCTAGGCGGCCAGGCGCGTCTCGTGCATCTGGAAGCGGCCCTCGCATGCAAGCGCCACCACTGCTTGCGACATTCCACTTGTCACAAGACGCGTGCTGTATCGTTAGGGCGCGTGCGTGCGCTCTCTGTTGCGTGGGTCGGACCTTCGGCCTGCCGCGAGCGATTTCAAGCCAGAGTCGATCTGACGCCCCACGATGGCGGTTTCTGACAAGACGCTCCGGCTTCAGAGGCTCGTGGAGGGGCACGTCGCAGGGGAAGAAGAGGGCTGATGGGGTGGCACAGAGGGGAGGGGGGGGGATTGGGAAGAGGACTGGCGCAGGAGAGGGGGAAGAGATGGGAGGGAGGAGGGGCGACGTGCGGAAGGGGAGGAGGTGAGGGGAATGGCAAGGGGTGGGGAAGGGCGTGAGGACGGGGGAGATGGCGAAGGGGTGGAGAGGTCTGTGCAGCAGCAGGGACGAGATTTTTCTTTCAGCAGGGAGACTGCAGTCGCTGCCTGGCCGCCCACGACTTGTGGGGGGTCTGGCGGAGGCCACACGCACGGACCGAAGGAGCGCACCGCGGGGCCAAGGATTCTGGCTCTCTCGTCAATGGATGCTGTTTTCCCCCAGGCTTCCTGGGCCAGAGAAGATGCACCGCGGAGCCAAAAACCGTTCGGCCTTGTCTTCTCGTGTCTGGGCCCGCGCCTTGATGCCAGCAGCTGTCTGCCTGTCTTTCCTGTACTCGTTCTCCCCTTCCTCGTCCTTCTGGGTGTCCACTCGCTCGATTGTGGGGCGGAGCCTACACCACGCAGCGCGCTCTTGTGGGGCGCAGCTTGCCCCACGCAGTGCGCTCTCATGGGACGGAGCTCGCCCCCACACGGCGCAGCAGCACACCCTCAAATGCAGCTTGCCTCCGCCACCCGCGTACGTGTTGCAGCACCGCTTGTGCGCACCAGCCTGCATAGCTGATGGGGACAGGATCACACACCTCCTCGATCCAGCGACGGGCTTAGCCTATTTAGTGTGCAGATATCTTTCGGCATGCATCCCCACTCCGTCGAGTAGAACCAGCAGGCCTCTTTCCGATCGCCACCCGTGTTCCGTTGCGCGCATTCGTTCGTCGTGGCGTTGTTGTTGCTGCTGCGCATGATATATAGACAACCCGCTTATTAAGGACGGGCAACCTTCCCAAGGGTAATACACTTATATCCTTGCCTCCTCGGTCCATCCTTCGCCACTTTCGTTGGTCGCGCCCCGCTCGAACATCTTCAAAATGGGTGTCCAAGGCCCTTGCATCCTTATCGCGCATCCTTATGATACGGGCCGACTGTATGCATCTGCGAATGGGGCCACGCATGCACGCCCCTTCTCAGCTCCCCAGAGCGTCCAATGATGGCTCTTCGTCTACGCCGTTCTCCTTTCCTTCCTCGTGCCTCCCTCCTCATATCACGACAGGTGCTCACTCAAGCCTGCATGACCCCTGCTTTGATCTATTCACCCCCGTCTTGTCGACCGGTCGCGCCTCCAAGCTGTGGTATAGCACAGGCTGGCATTATCAGCTATGCTTGTCGACCCGCGCCTTATCGCAACTCTCTCGCCTGATGCATGTGTGTCTCGAACGCCCTGCTGGAATACGCCTCAGACGCACGCATGCACATGTTCGGACACTGCGATCAGGGCACACGTTTCCGCACCTGGCCTCCCCCTTTCTCCTGTTCCTGCTCCTCCTCCTCCCCCTGCTCCTCGGCCCCGCGGTGAGCGTGGGGGCGCGCTCGACGAAGCCGCGGCCGACGCCTCACCACTCCGGGGCATGCGCTGGCCGGCGCTGTTGGGGAGAGGCGCGCGGATGCCAGCTAGCGCCCGGGGCCCCAGAGGAGTCTCCTGAGCCCTCGTGTGCCCCGCTTATCACCGAGGATACCAGAATCCTTACTCGAGATTCCCTAATGATCGTCCCCCGGGTCCGCCGGGTTTTCGAAGGCGTCTTTTTTTGGAAGCGGGGGGGTCCAGTTGATTGGAGCGATTTTTTTTAAACCGAAGACGTGGGGCCCCCCGTTGACAGGAGGGTCCGGAAAAATAGGTTGCCATTGAAGGGGGGGTCCAGTTTTTTTAGGGGGGGTCTATTCTTATGGGATTTCGAATGCTCTATCTTATGCAGGGAAAACCAGGGATGCTTCTCTAAGCGGGGTTTTCAGGAGGGGTTGTGCAGATCCCCGCTGGGTTTTCCACGGGTTTCGGGGCAGCCCGTCTAGTCGTCATGCAGCAGCACGGGCTGTCCTGGCTGTCCAGGGGGTTGTCAGGGGATGGTTCCTGATCTTATTGGACGCAGTAGTCCGAATAACACAACGGAGACGTATCCCAACTTTGAGACCCCACTCTTGTATTAGGGATAAAACAAATCTGGGTGGTGTGGTTTGCTACGCCCTTCGGAGCAGAAAACCTCTGGCCCTAGTTCCTGGTGGGGGCCTCTTGGCCCAGGTCCGCTCCCCGAGAGGCACGGGCACTGTTCAATTGCCTGTGAGCTCGGGGCCCTTCGAGCAGCGGCGCCGTCGCCGGTGCGAGCTCCCGCTCTCGCGCCAGCCGTATGCAGCCTCGTGCCGCGCTCCGCCGCGCGCGCGCGGGTGCATCCCAAGAGCGGGCCAGGCCCGGCCTGTTCCACTTCGTGGACAAGGGCTACGGCAGCATGGCGGTGCGCCGCCGCGGCGGAGGGGGGAGGATCGGTGGGAGGAGGCAGGGGATGCGGAGGGGAAGCAGGAGGACGAAGAGGTGGGTGCGGAGACGCCTCGGCATCCTCGCTCTTTGTTTTCCCCGGCCCTCCCTTTGTCGGGGTCCTCGTCTTGAACAGGGCACTGGGGCCTCCGCTCCTCTTCTCCTCCTGCTCTCGCCTCCTCCTGCCTCCGCCCTCCTTCTCACCTCTCCTCTGGCCTCCTTTTGCCCCCCGTGCTCGTATTTTCGCCACTTTCGCCGGCTCCTGGGGGGGCACGGCGGCGGTGCGGGCACCAGGGGTCTCCTTTGGAAGTCCAGCGGAGGGGAGGTCCGCGCGCCTCCAGCCGAGAGACCTCGCGGCTCCGTGGGGGTGCTGCGAACTGCGCATCTGTCGCCACGTCCGTGGGCGCTCCTCCTCCTCCTCCTCCTCCTCCTCATCCTCCTAATCCTCCTCCTCCTCCTCCTCCTCCTCCTCCTCCTCATCCTCCTCCTCCTCCTCCTCCTCCTCCTCCTCCTCCTCCTCCTCCTCCTCCTCCTCCTCTCCTCCCCCCCTTCTCCTCCGCCCCCTCCTGCTCCTCTCCCTCCTCCTCCGCCCTCCTCCTCCTCTTCCTCCTCCGCCCCCTCCTGCTCGCCCTCCTCCTCCTCCTCCCCCTGGGTGGTTGCAAATTGCGCAACCGTCTCCACGTTCGCGGGCTCCTGGGAGTGGGAGGTCCAGTGGAAGGGGGGGGTGTACGCGCACCCAGCCGAGACTCCGCAGCTCCGTGGGCGGCTGCGGACTGCGCAGCCGTCTCCTATTTCGTGGACTCCCTGCATGGTCCAGCGCAGTGGAGGTGTACGCGCACCCAGCCGAGACCTCGCGTCCCCCTGGGTGGCTGCGAACTGCGCGCCCGTCGCCATTATCGTGGGTTCCTGGGAGGTCCAGCGCAGTGGAGGTGCACGCGCACCCAGCCGAGACCTCGCGGCTCCCTGGGCGGCTGCGAACTGCGCATCTGTCGCCACGGTCATGGGCTCCTGCGAGGGGGAGTACGCAGACCCAGTCGAGACCTCGCGGCCCCCTGGGGTGGCTGTGAACTGCGCATCTGTCGCCCTTTTCCGCTGGCTCATGGGAGGCACGGCTGAGTGGGGGAGTGCGCAGACCCGTCCAAGACCTCGCGGCTCACTGGGGGGTTGTCAAGTGCTCAAGTGTGTCCGGTGACGTGCGTGGGCTCTTAGGTCGGCCGAGGCCTCGCCCCCCGTCGCGAGGTGTTCAGGATGTACACATACGTGCATGCATTCGTTTGGGAGGAAGCGGTCCTGATTGTAGTCGCCAAATTCTTGACGCGTCGCGTATCCCCACCAGCTCCGCGGAGTGTGTGAGCGGTTCTGTACCTGCAGTTCACCGACTCTCATCGTGGTCTAGTTGTGGCAGGTCCAGTCTTGGCTACACCTCTACGCCTTCCAGCTGGCTGCGGCTGCAGCGTACCTTGGCAACCCTCACCCGTTACCCGATGGCAGCAGTACTGACGCTTGGGCAGGCGTGTCCTATCATCGTGGTTCAGACTCGTGAGTGGTTTCGGATTCGCTGGCTGGTCGGCCCCACCATGGGCAACGGTGTGGATCGCGGAGTGAGCACTCTGTAGGTTCTTGCCTCTTCTGCCCCTGTCTTTGCCGACATCGATACGGCTGTGGCATCCTGGTGCTACCTGCCCAGGTTAGGTCGGCCGCGCGGATTGGCGCCCACAGGGCGACTCTCAGCTGCCGAATGAAGAGCATTTTGCTTATTGCACGTGCGTTTGCTTTCTTTGCATGTCTTACTGCAGGTGCTTGCCTGTTGTAGTTATGCGAGCTGGCTTGCCGATGCTGGCGGCCGTGTTCGCAAATTCGCACCGCTCCGCCGCCCCGGACGTCGCTCCCGCTCCTTGACCGTCGCCTAGGAGCCGCCAACCAAAAAAGTATCCCCACCAGCGACGCAGCCACCAGCACCACTCCGCCGCCTACGCCCCGTAGGCAAGCTCTGCAGAGTTGGGGTCATCACTCTGCGTTGTCGCCTATGGCTTCCCCCGCCGCCTTAGCTTTGTGCATGAGGTCGCTGGGACCCCCCCCGACCCTGGTCGCCGGGCTGCATATTTTTCCTTCTCCTCGCCTCTCTGAGCGCCCTGTGAGGTTGTCCGCATGCCCCTTCCTCGCGGTGCCCCTGGGCTCTCGGGCTTGCGACCCTCCCGTGGTCGCCACTTACGCCCGCCCTCCTTTTGGCGATCTGGAACTCCTCCGTTCAGCGCCTGCACGCCCGCTCGTCGTTCTCGTTGGTGACGCTTCCACCGTCCCCCCCCCTTGGCATTCCGGTGCCCTCCCGCCGTGCGCCTGCTTTTTTGTCCATCGCCCTCTACGGCCCCCTGGTGGTCTGTGAGTTCGACGTCATCCTGCTCTTCGCAGGTTTGGCGCTGCACGTGGACCTGGTGCTCTTGGGTCGCCCGCATCTGACGCGCTGCGTAGCTCGCTCCTGCGCACTTAGTGGTTAGTTTAGGCCTTTGCTAGCTGGCAAGTCCCTGACGGCGCCTGGCACCCCTGCGCGCTCGCGAACAAAAATCCCCACCAGCCCATCCAGAGACAGATCGCCGGGCGGTCTGCCTTGATCAGGGGAGTGTAGAAGCATGCAGTGCAACAGCCGCCTTAGAAGCGTTTTCTCGTCGGACTCTTGGAGCCTTCTTCGGGCTCTCTTGGGGTCCTCGCGGGGCCTCTTGAGGCACTCTGGAGGCCCTCATGGGTCTGTCTCTCTTGGGGCCTTCTCGGGGCCCTCTTTGGGTTCGTTGGGAGGTGTCTGGAAGGCCTCTTGGGGCCATCGTGGCCCCCATGATTCAAACAGAGAGGGGTAACGGATGCCCCCCCCCCCGCCATCGTGGCCCCCATGATCCAAGAAGAGAAGGGTAATGGATTGCCCCCCCCCCCCCCCCCTTCCCCCCTTTTGGAGACTCAAAAATGATGTTTTGGGGCCGTTCTGGGGCGCTCTGGGAGCGCCATTGGAAGCTCTTGGGGTCTTTTGGGGGCCATCATGGGCTCCTCTTGGGGCCATTTGGGGGCCATGTGGAGGCGTCAAAAGCCAATCGGAAGCGAAATGGCGATAACGCAGAACACGTTGATTCTCATCACGTGTCAGAATTAGTTCGGCTTCCAGGGGAGCTCTTTGGAGGGTTCGAAGAGCACTTGAATCCGTCTTGGGGTCGTCTTGGGGCATATTGGATGTTTGTTGGAGGACTTCTTGACCCATCTTGAGCTATCTGGGGCAATCTTGGATGCCATCTCGTGCCTTCAGAGACCCTTTTGGAGCCATATTGGGCCATTTTGGGCGCTCTAACCCCTCACGGGGCGCCCTTCCACTCTCAGGAGAGGGTGTAGGGGGATGTGTAAACACACGCCGCATTTGAACATCGGGTTGGGTACATTCCCGTGTGGTTTTCTCTCCGTTACTCGTTCTCTCAGTCCCTTTTTGTTTCTCTCTCTCTCTCTTTCTCTGTTTTTTTGTTTGTTTCTCTCTCTCTCTCTCTCTCCCTGTCTGTCTCTCTCTCTCTCTCTTTCTCTCGCCCCCCCGTCTGTCCCTCCATCGTTCTCTCTCCCTCTCTCCCTCTCTCTCTCTCTCTCCTTTTTTGTTTGTTCTCTCTCTCTCTCTCTATATGTGTGTATATATGTATGCATATCCCCCTGTGTTCTCTCCCTGTCTCTCTCTCTCTCTCTCTTTTCTCTCTCTCTCTCTCTCTTTCTCTCTCTCTTCTCTCTCTCTCTCTCTCTCTGTACATATATATATGTATATATATATATATGTATATATATGTATGTATATATATACATATATATATATATATATATATATATATATATATATTCCTACTCGTATATTTTCCTACGGCCGGGGAACTTGGAAAAGGCCCACCACCACCCCGGGTTGGCCGGACGCACTCCCTGGCACCGGGGGGCGGTCTAGCAATCCCTGCCGAGGCGTGCACACAGGCGGGTGGCAGTCGCAAGACGGTCGGCGCAAGGCCCATGGGACGCCCAAGGCGGTCGAAGATGGTTTCACGTTGCCCTTGACCCCCGCCAGACGCCCGATGACGGCTCGAATGTCACCCCCACGAGGCGTTCGACTCTAAAAATAGATGGATGTTGCATTGCTTTTCGATTGATGTTGGGATACTCGCTCACTCGGGCCTCCAAGCGTCCGGGAACGCTGGAGAGCCATTGGGTCCGCTCCGAGACGGCGCGAGCGGGCCTCCAGACACCCCAACACGGTCACATGAGGGCACAAGACGGCCGCCAAATTGCCCGCAGGCGGCCCCATGATTGGCCCAAAACGATTGCAAAGCAACCCGCACAAGGCCCAAGCAACTCCCAAAACGATCGAAGATGGCATCAATCGGCCCAGACCACCGCTGGACGCCCGAAGACGGCCCGAATGTCACCTGAAAGAGGCGCTCGAAACTTGGAACAACATTGATGTTTCATTGTTTTTCGTATGTTTCATTGTTTTTCGTATGATTTTCGGGTTCTCGCTCACCCGGGCCTCCAAGCGTCCGAGATCGCTGGAAAAAACACCAAAACCGCTCCAAGACAAGCCAGACGGGCTTCCCGACAGCCCAAGAGGGCCCCATGAGGACCCAAGACGCCCCCCAAACTGCCCACGGAAGGCCTCACCGCGGCCCGAAATTGTCTTCAAGACAACCTCCCCAAGAATGCAACCCGTGATCTGGAACCACGACTCCGGGCATGGTGGTTCGAGGACCTCCCCACTGGTCGCCGAAAGGCGCCACGGCCGCTTCCAGAGGCTCCCAAGGAGCCCTAACAATGCTTCCGCGAAGCTCTCCAGAGATCCGCCACGAAGGAGCTTCCGCGAACGAATCAGAAGAGGACGAAGAAGCCTTCGTGTGCCAATTCACTTGAGAATGAGGAAGAGAAAACGGACGAAGACAAAAATAAGGAAAGAGACGACGAACAATGTAACCACGGTGATGGCGACATCGGCAACCAGAAACGATTTCTGTCTTGATCGGCTTACCTCTCTCAGTCTGCCTGCACCGTCCACTTATCGGGCCAAGGTGCATGGCGCGAAGCGTCATTGCAGTCTTGTATATGTGTATGTGTGTATATATAGATGTGTGTTCTCTCTCTCTTTCTCGCTCGCTCTGCCTCTCTCTCTCTCTCTCTTGCTCTATCTCTCTGTATGGTCCCTCTCTCTTCTCTCCTCGTGCCGCGCGGGACTTGTGAGGGCAGCGTGCTGGTTGTGGGCGACGGCAAAGGATGGTTGTTGCACCTCGTGCTGTCTTTTATCTGTCTTTTATATGTTGTATACCCTCTGTGTTGTATTCTTGACGTTTCCCTCTTTAGCTCTCTCTATCTCTCTCACTCTCTCCTTCTCTCTCGCGCTCTCTCCATCTCTCTCTCTCTCTCTCCCGCTCTCTCCTTCCCCCTCTCGCATTCTGTATGTGTATATAGGTGCATATATTTGCATATCTAGATGTATCGATGTCATGTTCTCTCTCTCTCTCTCTGTCACTCTCTCCTCGCTCTCTCTCTCGCGTGCTATCTCTTTCTCTCCCTCTTTCTCTCTCTCTCTCTCTCTGTCCCTCTCGCTCTCTTGTTCCCTCTCTCTTTCTCTCTTTCTCGCTGCTCCTATTATGTGTAACGCTCCCCACCTTCTAAGGTCGGTGCGTGTGCTCTCTGGGGCGACCCCCGCAATCCTCCTCCCACCCTCTCCTTCTATTCTCCTCCCATACTTTTCAGCATCATCATCATCATCAACACCAGCACCATCAGCATCGTCATCGCCATTACCATCACCATCATCATCATCATCATCATCATCATCATCATCATTATCATCATCAGCATCGCCACCGTCATCGCTACCAACATCGCCACGACCATATCATCACCATCACCTTCAGCATCGTCACTGCTGCCATCCCATCGTGAGCACTGATCATCAGCATCATCACCAGCATCAGCTTCATTACCATCGCACAGACTCACACACGCTCACGCTCACGCACTTGTCTCGAGGAGGTCTCGAGCGCGAGCCTCGTTCTGTGAGGGAGTCGCGGGGAAGGCTCCAGCGGGAGGGCCCTTCGTTATGGGGCCCGCACATCATGTTACCCATCCGATGGGGCCACTCCGAAACGTGCAACTCTCGCCAACGTTGGGCGTCTAACATTCTAATATACAGGGGCAAATCTTAATCGGGGGCCTCGACTCTTTGAACATCGCGAGGATGCCCTCAAGCGGGGTAACCCCCTCTCTGTGGGCCCGCGCTTCCTGCTAGCACCGTCGAGGCGGTCACCCGCAAGCCCGTACAGGTGTCGACGCAGTGGGGTCCCGGAGGCGTGGATCTCGAGGAAGTCTCGAGCGGGAGCCTCGTGCGTGAGCGGGTCGCGAGGAAGCCTCGAGCGGGAGGCCCCCTCCCCACACGGGGCCCGCGCTCCAGGCTGCTCATACGAGGCGGCCGAAGTGTCGTCGTTGTTGGGTGCCTCGGGCGTGAATTCGGAGGGGGTCTCGAGCGGGGGCATCGCCTGTGAGCGAAGCTCCCGGGAGTCTCGAGCGGGAACCCCCTCCCCTACGATGCACGCAGGGCGGTCATCCTCAACCGTCTGTTTGTCGCCACGTTTGGGCGTCTCAGGCTCGAGCGTGGAGAGGACGTCTCGAACGCTAGGCTCGACTGTGAGTGAGTTGCGAGGAAGCTCCCGAGGATCGAATCGTGAGGAAGACTGGATCGGCGGAAGCCTCGTGAGGATGTCTCGGACGGGAGCCCCTCACTACAGTGTCCCCTCGGATGATGAAGGCAGTTCGTAAAACAATTGTATGTGTCGTCACGCGTCGGATTCCTCAGGGTTACATCTGGAGGAAGTCTGGAGCGCGAGCCTCGTCTGTGAGTGAATCGCGAGGAAGTCTCAGGGGGCAGCCCCATTCTATAGGGCCCAGCAGATCATGTTACCAATCCGAGAGGGTCATTCACGTCATTGTAACTGTCGTCACTATTGGGCCCCAGGGGACTGAGCTTGGAGAAAAGATGCAGGTGGAGACGACAGGAACATGTAGGAGCAGGAAGAGGAGGATGAGGAGGAGGAGGATGAGGAGGAGGAGGAGGGGGAGCGCGGGGAAAGCGGAGGCGTAGGAGTTGGAGAGTGAGCGGGGGTGGAGAGGGAGGAGAGGGGAGAGGGAGGAAGTGCACGAAGAGGATCAGGACCACGACAGCGATCTGTTGGTCGAGGTGATTCAGCGGCGACGTGTTTATGCCAGTTGGCGCGGTGAGTGCGCCAATTCGCGCGCCCCAGGAGGAGAAAGAGAGGGTCAAAGGAGGAGGGCCTCCACAATCACAGGGGCGACGATGAGGAATACGTTCGAGCAGGTAAGAGCGATTGTGCATGCGGGATTACACCGGCGGGGTAATTGAATATGTACACACATACAGATTCTTTCGTTCGCCCTCCTTCCCCCTGCTCTCTGTACACATAATTATTTGTAGATGTGCATTGTACACAGCTATTCACCATCTACGCTCTACTCTGCGCCATCCTCCTCGCAATTCCCAGAGTGCCCCCCCACCCTAAACACTCGACTCTACCCTGTCTACTCTCGCCTCCTCCTACTTTCTGCACCCTGGCGCTTTCCTGCATGCCATCCATGCAGTACTGTATGCTTCTTCCTCAACCCCCCCCCCCCACACTGTTTTTATCATTTTCATCATAAGTGCGTTCAATATTTCTCTCTCTCTCTCTCTATCTCCCTGTCTCCCTCTCTCTCTGTCTCTCATTCTCTCTCTCTCTATCTCTCTCTTTATTCCTTCCTCTCGTTGCCTCTCTCTTTCGTTCTCTCTTTCCCTCTCTCCCTCCCCCTCCCTCTCTCTCACATCTGCCTTCTACAGCGTACTCGCTGTCTCCATAACCATACTTCTATGTTCTGTATGGGCTGTTCTAGACAGGGACTTTGCCGCGAAGACGAGGCACCCGTTCAGAGCATCGCGTGCCATCCCCCCGCTTTCTCGCGAGGCCGACCTTGTCACCCAGATGCGCCAGAACGACGGCTCTGAGAGCCCGTTGTTCGACATGCTGACGGAGGACGAGGGCGAGGCGCGGCCGTTTGGCAGCCAGGGCTTTCTGGCGAAGGCCCTGCGGCCAGCGCCGCCGACCCTGAAGGGGGACAACGACGACGACGATCCTGACGGGGGACGCTTCTTGGGGTCGCCTCGGAAGGCTCGGGGGCCTCTGGGGAGGAATTGTAAGGCTCTTGGGGGCCTCTTGGGGGCCTCTTGCGAGCCTCTCGGAGGCCTCGTCCGACGCAAAAAGTAAAGTGCGTGTGTGTGTGTGTGTGTGTGTGTGTGTGTGTGTGTGTGTGTGTGTGCGTGTGTGTGTGTGTGCGTGTGGTGTGTGTGCGTGCGTGTGCGTGTGCGTGTGCGTGTGTGTGTGTGTGTGCATGTGTGTGCGTGTATGTGTGTGTGTGTGTGTGTGTGTGCGTGTGTGTGTGTGTGTGTGTGTGTGTGTGTGTGTGTGTGTGTGAATTTTGCCTCTTGGGGCCCTCTCGAGGGTGCTCTTGGACCTCCTGGGGCGTCTTGGAGGCCTCCTAACCAGCCTGGAGGGTGCAAATGCGTTTTGGACCGAGTGTGTGTGGCGATTGCGGTATCTTGGGCCGTCTCGGGGGCCTGCCTTTTGGGGCACTCTTGGCCTGGCTTGATACTTTTTGAGGCTCTGGGCCCCCCAGATGGGGATGCGCATCCGACCCCCCCCCCCCCCGAGACCCCCCCCCACCGCCGATGGGGGCTTCCGATCGACTCGATTACGACATTACTGACAGGCTTGAGGAGGAGGGTGCAGGGAGAGGGGACGACGGAGGCGACGACTGACGGAGGCGACGACTCCAACAGACAAGCCCCTCACACACGCCGATGGGGTCGGCGGATTAGACCCAGTAGGATCTGGTCAATGTCCCGCCCCTTCTGCCAACATGTTTTTGGGATGGAGTGCTGGTGTGGCCCCAGCTCCCAAGTAACCAAGGCACGGGGAATGTGCGAGACGATTCTTTTTGTCGTCCACATCGCCATGCTTTGGTTCTGCGTTTCTTTGGTTGTGTTCACGTTTATTCGTTCATGGCCCAAGGTTGCTACACCAAGGCGCCAGGAGATCGGCTATAGGTAAGGTAAAGTTTGGGCACGGACGGTGCACACTTAAATGGGAGATGTACGGATGCACCACGTACGTGTGACTGCGCATTGCTCCTCCTCTTGACCGATGATCGACCTACCTAACCAGTAGGCTGAAAGGTCGACTGTCCGTGAAGTCTGGACATCGGGTATATAGTTATCGGCCCGATGTTGTAAGGTTGTGTGTCAAGCCAGTCAGAAGTGATTAATACATTCAGGGGCATAGGTCACATTGTTTGGGTATGTTGGCAAGGTGGTAATAACGTAACGATTCAGGTCAAACGACGCATCCTGTTCATTTGCTGGGCTGGGGGGTTCGAAGTCGCCTACGGCGAGTCACCGCCGCGTTTGCCTTTCGGACACGCTCATGGTGGCCACGTATTGCATGACCTTTGGCAGATCATGTATCCGCTTGCGTGATAGGGCTTCATGCCGTAGAAGCTACGATTAGTACCAGCGCATTCAGCAGCATGTGTCGACACCTCTTGTCGCAACGACCTTGGGCAACCATGTGCATGGATCCGCATACAAGTTGTTTCGACGCAAGGTCCTGGTGGTCAGTCGTCGTCGATGTGAAAAGATTGGTCGGAATGTGTTCCAAACCCGTGCCTGGATGGGGCCTTCTGAGGCCGTCCTGGAGTTGCCTTCAGGCTTGTGTTTATGGTCCATCTCAGGTCGTCTTGGGTGCCTGAAAGGGCCCTCGTGAGCCATCCTGAGGTTTTTTGGGCCGTCTTAGGGCGCACGGCGTCAGGGGCCGTCTTTGGGGCATCTTTGGGCAGTCCTGGGGTTCTCCAGGGGGCCTTTTCGGGCTGTCTTGGGCCGTCTTGGGATCCTCTTGTGTCGTCTTGGGGCCGTCTTGGGGTCCTCTTTGGGCCCTCGTCGAAGCTCTGGACACTGGAAGGGCTAGATTCCGAAAGTCTGAAAACACATAGAAGCATGTGTTACATTGACTCTGGCCTCCTGGGCCGACACAGAGGGCCCTGGGGCAGCTTAAGAAACCTCCTAGAGAGCCTCTTGGACCGTCTTGGAGCCATGTTTGGCAATCATGGGGCCATATCGGCCGTCTGGGAAGCGTTTTGTAGGTCTTCTGAGCCTGTCGTGGAGGCCAGCCTGGCCCGCCTTGGCCTTCTAGGAGGCGGGCACTGTGCGCTTGGTGGTCGGCGTGGCGCGCAGGCCAAGAGAACAGCCATCGCACACCGAGCACCCCTGTGGGAAGACCACAGAGGGCGGCAGCAAATCATGGGAGCCTAGTCTACCCTCTTACTTCCATCTGCAGCGCCGAGCAGCGTCTGGGAGCGGAAGAGATGGCGCCGATGCAGCGTTGATCTAGTGTCGATTCGCTTCGATTTAGCGTCGATGAGCGTCGATTTAGCGTCGACTGGCGTCGATTCGCAGTAGCCGATGAGATGGTATGGGGGGCTCCCATGTGTTGCCACCGAAACATTGGGCGGCGGATCTGATTGACTGGATCCTATGCCGCCGGTCCCCCTCTTCTGGCAGGTCCGTGGCCTGGCGGCGGTTTTGCTGGAACCCGCCGCCTGCGCTTCTCTGCAGCGCTTGGAGGAGCTGTTTCGGAATACGGCAGGTTCGCGTCGTGTCGACCAGCGGCGACCCCAACACGGGCGTTTGAGGTTGAACGCCGCTTGTGGCCCAGAATCGGCCCATCCCCGCGGTGTCAGGAACCATCGCCGGGGTAGACACGACGCGAACCTGCCGTAGCCTGCCATCTTGGAGCAGAATGTGGAATTATTGGGACCAGTGTTGGAGCCCTCTTGGGCGCAGTTCAGCCGCCCTCCTGGGGCCTCGCCGGCGGCGTTTTAATAAAAGCTGTTCAGGCCGACGAGGCATCGGGAAGCTCTGGCGTGGTTCTGGGGGGAGGCCGTGGGACTTCTTCGAAGTCCAGGGAGGCTCTTGGAGGTTCTGGGAGGTCTTGGAGCCAAGGGCGGGGAGGAGACCGTGGCAGGGGAGTGGACCAAGTAAGGGGATGGGATTTTTGGGGGGAAGGGGACCACAGGGGGAAGGGGACCACGGGGGGAAGGAGGCCAGGCGCATCGAACTTCACACGGGATCGTTGCCCTGGCAGCAGAAGCCCCTCATATGATGGGACGTTGGGGGCGAATCTTGTTGGCATCTGAGAAGTGCGCGCGAGCGCCTCCGTCGTGTGCGCGTTTGTGGTTCAGCGTGCGACGGGGAGCCCAAGCGCAGGACGGCTCCAGTGGGCCCTCAGGGCCCAGGACGGCCCGGCAGGCCTGGGAGAGGTGCCAAGATCCCGCGAAAGTGCCACGAGAGGCTGCAGGAGAGGCCCCAAGAGACGCCAAGACAGAGGCCCCACGTAGCTACATTTAAGCACGGCTAAGATTCTGGGGACGATCCTGACAGCAGCTATCGGGGTCCCTTAACGGGGACGGCGGTGAACGGGGACATTGGCGCGCGCTAGGAAGTTGCAGCCGTGGGTCGAATCCATCCTTCCTTCTTACTGGGTAGAACTTACATCAAAGTCCTGGTTCGCAATGTCCTTGTTTCGGGTGCCTCGCAAGTACGGCGATGGTGACGTAGTGGGAAAAATCCAGAGGGCGGCTAAGGAAGGGAGGTGGACGATGACAGGTAGGGGGACTGAGCACGGGCTCGGCTGGTTGAAATTTACCAGGGCGTCGTGCGCAATGTTCACGAAAATGCCGGACTTTCTTAGTTCGTCGCCGTCCGAACCCTTTAGGGACATCTGTGGCTCTGAGACTTGTTTTCTTACAGGCTAGTTCCTTGAGGCCCATGATCAGTTTAGTCCAAACTTTGTGGTGCACTTTGCCGCTTGACATGTTTTCCCCCAACGTAGTCGAAGAGAGGTTCCGCGTGCATCACAGGCAGGGGGGTGACCTCGTGCGTAATATGTTTGTGTGGAACACACTCGGAACTACAAGGAGCCGATGTGGCGCATGATTGTGTTGGTGTAGCTTGTCAGCGCGCGTTCAACTACAACGTATGATTGTTCATGCGATGCTGTGTTTGATGTTGACGTGGTTCCAGGATGCACAAGCGTAGACACATATACCCATTTGCATGTTTGCACAGGCAGGGGAACTGCGAGCGTAAAGAGTCCCGACGAGAGTTCGAAGGACGGCAGTGCAGGGTGCGTCGCACAGATCCAGGCGGGAAAGTTGTCTCGCGAGCAATTGCGCGTCAGGTGACCACACCGTTGTGAGCACGGGATCTCTGCAGAGACTGAGCACTGAGGCCCGCCCTCAGTACAATAAGCGCCTGCTGAGCTGATAGCACTGATAACTGGGATCTTGCGTCTTTGGTGGAGGCAGTCTCTTTGACGGCCGCATTGACGGGCAGAAGGAACGCAGTGCAGGTTCCATTTCTATCCATTTGTGGCTGACGGTCCCAGCGTGGGTCCCGCGCGTGGCTCCAATTGCAGAAAAGAGAGCTTCATCCGCTGCTTCGGGCACTTGCTCCAGGTCTGCGAAAACCATGCGGTGACGCGCTCCTCCCTGCACCCTCGCCGCTCTCTTCTCCCGCAGGCAGGGTAAGGGCAGGGCTGGGGTGGGAGATTCGGTGAGAAGCGGTTTGAGGCAGCAGATTGTGGGCTTCGCTGGTTGATGGAGGAGGAGGAGGAGGAGGAGGAGGAGGAGGAGGAGGAGGAGGAGGAGGAGGAGGGGGGGGGGGGGGCGAGGCAGAGAAGGAGGAGGGGGGAGGCGAGGCAGAGAAGGAGGAGGAGGAGGAGGAGGGCTTGGAGAGGTGCGGTGTTCTTAAGGGGGGGGGCCGAGGGCGCTGGACGTGCCGCTCGGCCGTGCGCGTGCCCGGTCGTGGTGTCATTAGCCTCTCGGCCAAACTGTGGGGTTGTCCTCGTCCACGCTCGGGCGGGTGTGCTCTGGCAAGAAGCTCACCGCCCACCAGCCCACCCCAGCCCAACCCGAAGGCCCCGATCTGCTCCCCACTCCCAGCGGAGGGGGGGTGCTACCAGCCTCGAGCGTATCCCTATCCCTAAGATTGACACGCCAAAAGGCGATGACAATCTTAGGGATTCGCCTTCAAAAAATAAGGAAATCCCTAAGATTGGCATCGTGATGAGGAGGTGCCCAGCTTAGGGATAGGGATATGTTCCAGGCTGGTAAGGGTGGGTCGGGGAACACTGGACAACAACAACGTGAAGCCCATACCCCCCCGAAACTCGACCTCCGGGTCTTCGGGGCGGGTTGGGATGTTCTGGTAGGTTAGTCACAAAGCTTGGATGTGTGACAAGTTCTTTCTCAGCGTGCGGGCTCAGGGGGGGTTATTGTCTGAACAAGACTGCTCCTTAGGAACTTGTGCTGCGAAACGGCCCCACCCCTGCGCTGCTGAAAGCTGCTTCTTGCTTCTGGCACACATAAGCTCAGCGCCTGACAGCAAACTGGGGGATGGGAGTCTGCACGACGACCTCACAGGAAACGAGTCACAGCGCGCGCAGGGCAGGCCTTCGAGGGGCCGCATGCGCTGCCTGCGGGCTCCGATCTTGCAGTTCCAGCTGGCGCGTGTGCTCGGTGAGGCACCTGCCGAGTGGGCGCGGGACCTCTGAGTCGAAGGCTGGTGTTGCTGGCAGGCAGCAGTTCTATCCAGATCTCTGCCGTGCGTTCAGAGAGGACGAGCTGGCATCCAGACTTTCCCCATCGATTGCTCTCACGAACGCAGACTATCAGGAGGGAAAAGAACACACAGACACAATGAATCGTCGACGCCCCAGAACATATGGGAAAATATGGGAAGCGGGGGGGAAGACAAACACCCAGAAACTAGGGGAGCATAGGGGGAATCCTGTTACCTGTGTGTATTTATTTGTGTGTCACAGGGCCCGAGGAGGAGGAGGAGGAGTGTAGGAGGAGTTGAGGAGTTCAGGAGGAGTTTAGGGAGAGTCTAGGAGGAGTTTAGGAGGAGCTTAGGAGGAGGAGGAAGAGGAGGAGGAGGAGGAGGCGGAGGAGGAGGAGGAGGAGGAGGGGGAGGAGGAGGAGGAGGAGGAGGAGGAGGAGGAGGACTAGTTACGTCCAGGGCGCAGTCCTCTGCCGCGGGGCCCCGCTGGCGGAGCCATCCCTGGTGGCCCCGCTGGGCCTTTGCTGTGGCCCCTGGAGGGCATTGGTGGGGCCTCTCCAGGGGCCTTCTCTTCCTCCTCCCCGTCCTCCTCCTCCTCCTCGTCCTCCTCCTCCTCGTCGTCCTCCTCCTCGTCCTCCTTCTCCTCCTCATCTTCCTCCTCCTCGTCCGCTCGACGACGTGGCGTGTTCCGAACCTGCGGGGTGGGCCCTTTCCTTTCTTCTGTGCGCGTCAGTCATGGCCTTTGTTGTGGCCCCTGGAGGGCATTAGTGGGGCCTCTCGGGCTGCATCGCGGCGGCCTCGGGCAACTTTTTGGACGCTCCAGGGGCCTCGGGCGCACACATCACCAGTATGAATCCGGCATGGAAACTGCACGGAGAATCATGTTAGAGAAAATCCAGCAGGCCTTCCGCGCCTTGCAGTCTAGGGCTGTTTGCACGACTCGATGTCGCAATAGTTTTCTATGTGGCTTTTAGAATAAAGCCAGCCAGGCGTTTTGTCCGAAAAGAGAAGACCCGGGGTCTTCTCGTCCTCCTCATCTTCCTCGTCCTCCTCCTCGTCCGCTCGACGATGTGGCGTGTTCCGAACCTGCGAGGTGGGCCCTGTCCTCTCCTCTGTGCGCGTCAGTAATATGGCTCCAGCCTCAGCTGCTGGTGCACCGCGGAGCGCCTTCGGGCCAGCTCACCCGCGTCTGTTTCCCGCTCGCACGGGTGCCTCCCTCCCCTCTCCACCTCTGGCTCCGATTGCCGTCTGATGACCGCGCGCCAAAAAAAATGCTGGTTAGTGAACGACCACAGCTCAGATGCACGTCACAGAACCTCTTTTGAGATGCCTGTTCGGGTGCGACCGACCAGATAGCATTGCCCATTGCTTAAACATCCCCCCGCCTCACCCAACTCGTCTGTCGTCTGAGGGCGGTCGTCTGTCCTTGTTCCATCCTCCGTCTTCGGCTCGGGCTTCTTGTGCAGCACCCAGCCTTTGGCCACACTTGGGACAGCGCCATCCTTGCCACTACCATTAGCTTCTAAATCTACCACATAGTAAACTAAATTGCCTCGAACAAAGACCGTCGCCCTCTCACGGGGTCCCTAGCATCTTGAGGTGGTGAGAGTCGCCCAAGCCAAATTCCCTAACGGTTGTTCTCTGAGAGCAAGCCGCTCGGCCGCACAAAGCTGAGCAAGCCAAGCCGACGCTGACGACAGCCAGCCGGCAACAACACTTCACCCTTGATCTGTGATCAACACGCAGGCGGCACGTTACAGTCAACGCGCATAGTAAGGACAAACGACGTTTTCAAGGGTACCCTTGGGTCCTTGCCTGCCTCAGCCTCTGCAGCCCGTCCCTAGCAAGTTTCGCAGGCCAGTGTCTCAGGTTCCCTGGGGGTTTGGCCGCCTGCCGCCCAGAATACTTCAACTTCGGCCTCCAAGGGTCTTGCGTCCTTACTACGCGTCCTTACTATACGTTTTCACTTTACAGCCGAGCGAAGCGGGTCATGCACACAACCACGCAGAATCAACCAAAACAACGGAAGATCTTTTTTCAAGAACCAGGAGCCACGCGCACGGCCACCACCCGCCTGGGCTGTCGCATTGGCGTGTGCACACGGACGGTCCCCCGAGAGCCACGGCAAGGTTGAAGACAAACAAAGGTGCACAGTCAGAGGCATCGAGAAAGGATCGAGCAGGCAGTGGCGGCGTGGAGAACAAGCGAACTCGCTTGGGCGTTCGAGCTCTGACAACTTCTGCAGGCACGAACGAAGGCACACGCGCACGCGCACGCACGCACACTTCTGATCTGCGGGCCGAGAGCGAACGTCTACTGGTAAGAACTAAGCGGGCTGCGCAAAGTACTAATTGAGGAGACAGGGCGCAGCGCACGCACGCACGCGCACATTCACCCACCGACGCGCACGTCTTTGTTGGGCGCCACGGCCACGCGCGCAGCGGCGCGGCGGAGTCAGTCAGGCGGGAGCGCCGGGAGGGTGTTGCGGCGGCCGCGGCCAGGCATCCAGTCGGCCCGGAGGCTCCGCCTAACGCGGCGCAGCCCTGCAGGGGGCCGGAACAGTCGGCGTTGAGCATCTTGAGACTCCACAGCCATCATGATAGTGACGCTCCTCCTCCTCCTCCTCCTATTCCTCTCGGCCCACTTGGCGCCCTCATTGGGGCCATATTGGGGGGCCGTCTTGGGGGCCTCTTACGGTTGATTGGGGCCCTCATAGGGTTGTCGTGGGGCCGTTTTGGGAAGGTTCTTGCGGGATCTTCTTGCGGCCCTCGTGGGCCGTCTTGAAGCCATATTGGAGGAGTGTTGGGCCGTTTTGGATTGCCGGAAGCTCGAAGAGGCGAGAACGCCGAAACTTGTCAAAATCGGAAGAACAGTATATGCTTTTGGCCTCTGGAAGCCTTCTTGGGGGCCCTTCTTGGGAGCCCTTCGGGGGAGTCTTGGGGGTCTCCTTGGTCTTCTTGAGGCCATCCTGGGCCGCCTGGGGGCCATCGTCGGCCGTCTTGGGCTTCTGAGACCCTCTTCGGAGCCTGCTGCGGCTGGCTTCGAAGCCTCTTGGGCCACTGAGCCACACACACACACAACAGGAGGCGTTTCTTGGCGCCGCAGGGCCCCAGGACACTATAGTCCACCGGCCTCCGCCACGGCCCTACCGTCACGTCGGGCATGCCCCTCCGCAGGAGGAGGAGGCCCAAAATAGCCCCTTTCTTCCAGAAACTCCGCCTGTAGGAGGACACGCCCGACCTGACCCGAAGGCCCCCCGGGGGGGGGCCAGACCCGGGTCAAGCGCCCCCCCCCCGTATCCCCCGACTCCGACGCTGGTGCCTCGTGCCCGACTCGGCCCCCGAGGGCCTCGGCTCCCAGGAAGCGCCCTGGAGGAGGAGGAGGAGGAGGAGGAGGAGGAGGAGGAGGAGGAGGAGGGCCTCGGCCCTCGGCAAGCTCGCGCGCGCGGGCACGCCCTCTGCGCGCTGCGGCCTCGGGCCCCTGCAGCCTGGGCGGCGCCTCTCCGGGCAGCGGCCGCGCGGGCCTCCGGAGAGACCGCCGCCGCCGCCGGGAGGGCGCCGCCACTCGTCGGGGGGAGCCCCGCGCGCCGGCCGGGCCGCACCGCAGGCCCGGGAACGGCCGTCGGCCCTGATGTTACTGCTGCCCCTCCTCGTATTCCTCCTCCCTCCTCCTCCTCCTCCTCGAGCTGTTCCTCCTCCTCTTCCTCCTCCTCCTCCTCCTCCTGCTCCTCCTCCTCCTCCTTCTCCTCCTCCTCCTCCTCCCCCCCCCTCTCCTCCCCGTTTCCCCCTCCACCTGCCGTGGAGGACACGTTCTCATGTCGTATCGCGCGCGCTGCAGGTCGTAATTGCATGTCGCACGCTTGCTTCTGATAATGATGTTTCCGCGGTTGCGCTCATCAGCCCGAGGCCCAGTGCAGAGCCAGCCGGCCAGCTTACTTCTGGCCCCGTTCCTTCTGTTGCGCGTGCTCATTCGGCGCTGCGCCATCATCACCACCATCATCACCACCGTCATCACCATCGTCATCAGCAGCATCATCATCGTCATCATCACCACCATTACCATGACCATCATCTGTACCATCACCATCACCATCACCATCATGATCATGATCATCATCATTGTACTTCCTATTACTATCATCAAAATCACACGCATCATCACCATCATCACCATCACCGCAAGCAACATCATCTGCAGCTTCCTCTTCCTAGTCATCATCGACATTATCATTGTCATCCTCACCATCAGCATTGTTAACATCATTCCCATCATCGTTATGATAAGCATCATCATCATCATCGTGAGGATCAGTCTCATCATCATGATCATCACCATAATCCTCATCCTCATCATCCACGTTTTGATCGTCATCATCATCATCACCGCCATCATCCGCATAAGCGTCCTCGTCATCACCACCGGCATCATCTCCATCATCTCCATCAACAGCATCATCAGCGGCATCAGCATCAGCATAGTGATGTTCATAATCATCACCATTGTCATCAGTTGCATTATCATGATCGTCGTCATCGTAATCGGCATAGTAACCATGGTCATCATCCTTATCACCATCATCGTTATCACCATCAGCACCAGCATCAAATTCATCATCGTCATCATCATCATCCTCACCACCTTCTTAACCAACATAATCATCAACATCATCAGCATCATCATCGTCGCCATCGTCTTCGTCATCGCCATCATCATCAACATCATCATCATCATCATCGTCATCATCATCATCGTCATCGTGACCCCCTCCCACGCTGATGCCCCAGCTGCTACTCTTCACCTCTCCAGTCCTCCTTCTAGCCCTCCCTGCCTATACCTTCCCCCCTTCGCCACCACGCCACTCCCGCTCCCTCCCCCCCTTTCGCCACCGCGCCACTCCCGCGCCCTCTCCCCCTCGCCGCCGCGCCACTCCCGTTCCTCCTCCCCCCCTTCCCCTCGTCACCACGCCGCTCCCGCTCCAGCTCCCCCCGTCCCCTCGGCATCGCATCACTCCCGTTCTCCCGCCCCCCTCGCCGCCGCTCTTCCCTCTCCCCTTGTTCCCCGTTCTCCTCCCTCCCCCCCCCCCTCTCCAGCATATATCCCCCTCCGTTTCCCTTGTTCCCTTTCCCCCCCCTCTCCCCTTGTTCCCCCTTCTCCTCCCTCGCCCCCCCCCCTCTTCGCCAGCACGCCCCCCTCCTTTTTCCCCCATGGCTTGGGGAGGGCTCCCTGAGCAGGCGGCGCAGGGCGAGGCCGCTCGCCCCCCTCGTCTGACCTCCCCCCTCGCCACCACGCCTATCCTCATCCTCGTCATCAGCATCACCAGCACCATCGCCATCAGAAGCACCATCGGCACCACCATCAGCATCATCACGATCACCCCCATCACCATCCATCATCAGCATCATCAACATCATCATCATCATCATCATCATCATCATCATCATCACAACCACCAGCCGTCATCACCATCATCAGTAACAGTATCATCACCCGCATCATCAGTGTCACCATCACCACCATTTTTATAATTATCCTCATCAAGATCATTATCATCATCACCAGCATCATCATCACCATCATGGTCATCATCATCATCATCAGCATCATCATCATGATCAGCTTTATCCTCATCATCATGACCTTCATCGTCATCATCAGCACAAGAATCAGCATCATCATTATTATCATCAGTATCATAGTCATCATCAGCATCATAATCTTCCTGAATACCATCATCATCAGCATCCGCATCATCAGCGCCATCATCATTATCAGCATGATCAGTACGATCTCAGTCGTCATCATGGCCATCACCATCATCATAACCATCATCATCATCATCATCATCATGATTCTCATTGTTCTTATCAAACATCGTATTCTTGTCGTTATCAGCATAGTCATTCCCACAACCATCTCCATCATCATAACCAGCATCATTAGCCTTATCATTAGCATCATCATCACCATCATCGCCTTCATCATTAATGTCGTCATCAACATCATCATCATTACCATCGTCAGCATTGCCATCTTCATCGACAGTATCAGCACCATCATCAGCACCAACATCATCATACTAATCAGCATCATCATTATCATTAATAGCATCACCGGCATCATTGCCGACATCATCCTCATCCGCATCCTCATCCTCATCCCCATCCTCCTCCTTATGATCGTCATCACCAACATGATCATCATTATCATCATCGTCATAATCACCCTTCTCCACCTCCTCATCAGCATCATCATCATCATCATCACCATCATCATCACCATCATCATCATCATCATCATCACCATCATCATCACCATCATCATCATCATCGTCATCATCATCATCATCACCACCACCACCACCATCATCATCATCATCATCATCATCATCATCGTCGCTCTCGAGACTCTCGTCGCCCCCTCGCCATCACCCTCCTCTCCTCGCCCTGGCCAGACGGAAGGCCCTTCCGGCAGGCGGCGCAGGCCGACGCCGTCGCCAGTCGACCCCCCCCCCCGCCGCGCGCGCCAGCGGCAGGCCCTCGGCTCCCCCCGCGTATAGCAGGGGCCGCGGCGCGGGGCGGGCGAGAGTGGGCTGCCGTTTCGCGCAGCGCGCCCAGCCCAGGCCCTCTCCGGCCGGACGGCGCGCCCGCGGGAGGGCGGCGGGGCTCTCCCGCGAGCGACGGGGGCCGGGGCCCACGGGGCGCAGGCGGCTCCCTCCCGGCTCCGGCCCGCGGGGGGCACGCGAGGCGTTCCAGAGAGAGAGGTCCCTCGCCCTCGAGGGGCGAAGGGGGCTGCCATCCCCTCCTCGGCGGAAGCATCGGGGGCGGCAAAGAGGGGGGCGATGGCCAGGGGGGGGGGGGGGGGATACCATGGCGTGGGCCACGATGTCTCCCCAGATCTCATGGCGCCTCTTCGTATTTCATTACGGTAGGTTCGCGTCGTGTCGACCGGCGGCGACCCCGCCGCCGACGTTCAACGTTGAACGCCGACGGCGGCCCAGAATCGGTCGATGTTGAACGATCGGACGTTGCGGAGACGGCCGATCGTTCAAGGTTGAACGATCCAGCGCGGTGTGAGGAACCAACGCCAGGGTCGACACGGCACGGACCTGCAGTACGTCCCTGGCCCCTCCCCGCTGGGCCGCGCACGCGCCGCCGGTCATGATCTGCACCCCCCCCCCCTCGTGGACGCCCCCCTCGTGGCCGCTCCCGAGAGGAAAGCGGCGCGCCAGGTCGGCCGGCGGGGGGCCGATGGGCAAGTGGCGGAAGCAAGCCTCGAAAACGTTTGGGGCCCAGGGTTTTCAGGAGGGGAAAAACACACAGACACAATTAATCGTCGATCCCCCAGAAAAAATATGGGAAATGATCCCGGCCAAGCAACCTAACAGCGATGTGTGGAAGCATATCTGAAAGCATTCCCCCTAAGATTCAGATGAAAATCCAGTTGTCGAATTCTGCTGGTCTCGCAGTCGTAGTCGCATTCGCGATGACAGTCGCAGCGGCAACGGCAGTCGCAGTCGCAGTCACAGCCTCAGCCTCAGCCTGCCTCAGCCTCAGCCTCAGCCTGCCTCAGCCTCAGCCTGCCTCAGCCTCAGCCTCAGCCTGCTTCAGCCTCAGCCTCAGTCTGCCTTCAGCCTCGGCCTCAGCCTCAGCCTGCCTCAGCCTCAGCCTGCATCAGCCTCAGCCTCAGCCTCAGCCTGCCTCAGCATCAGCCTGCCTCAGCCTCAGCCTCAGCCTGCCTCAGCCTCAGCCTCAGTCTGCTTCAGCCTCAGCCTCAGTCTGCCTTCAGCCTCGGCCTCAGCCTCAGCCTGCCTCAGCCTCAGCCTGCCTCGGCCGCAGCATCAGCCTGCCTCAGCATTCAAAATGTGGCCCAGGAATGGAGTTCTGGGAACTAGAAGAACACGAAGTGGCCTACAGTTGGCTCCGGGCATTCAAAATCATGCCCAGGAATGGAGTTCTGGGAACTGAAGAGCACGAACTGGCCTACAGCTGGCTCCGGGCATCCAAAATGTGGCCCGGGAATGGAGTTCTGGGAAATCGAAGAGCACGAAGTGGCCTACAGTTGGCTCCGGGCATCCAAAATGTGGCCCGGGAATGGAGTTCTGGGAAGTCGAAGAGCACGAAGTGGCCTACAGTTGGCTCCGGGCATCCAAAATGTGGCCCGGGAATTGAGTTCTGGGAGCACCAAGAGCGATTTTGCGAGGATGTCCCAAGCGATTTCGGCTTCGGCGGCAGCCTCGGCGTCAGCCTGTCCGGGTCCCGCCCAGACCCCCCTGAGGAGTCATGATGCTTTTTTTTGAGACCACTAGAAACCTATCAGCAAGAGCTGTTAGGTAAATATGGGAAGTGGGGGGGGGAGACAGAAACCCGGAAAATATTGGAAAATTATCCCGGCAAAGCAACCTAACAGCGATGTGTAGAAGCATATCTGAAAGCATTCCCCTTAAGATTCAGATGAAAATCCAGTGATAGAATTCTGCTGTTCTCGCAGTCGTAGTCGCATTCGCGATGACAGTCGCAGCGGCAACGGCAGTCGCAGTCACAGCCTCAGCCTCAGCCTGCCTCAGCCTCAGCCTCAGCCTGCCTCAGCCTCAGCCTGCCTCAGCCTCAGCCTCAGCCTGCTTCAGCCTCAGCCTCAGTCTGCCTTCAGCCTCGGCCTCAGCCTCAGCCTGCCTCAGCCTCAGCCTGCATCAGCCTCAGCCTCAGCCTCAGCCTGCCTCAGCATCAGCCTGCCTCAGCCTCAGCCTCAGCCTGCCTCAGCCTCAGCCTCAGTCTGCTTCAGCCTCAGCCTCAGTCTGCCTTCAGCCTCGGCCTCAGCCTCAGCCTGCCTCAGCCTCAGCCTGCCTCGGCCGCAGCATCAGCCTGCCTCAGCATTCAAAATGTGGCCCAGGAATGGAGTTCTGGGAACTAAAAGAACACGAAGTGGCCTACAGTTGGCTCCGGGCATTCAAAATCATGCCCAGGAATGGAGTTCTGGGAACTTGAAGAACACGAAGTGGCCTACAGTTGGCTCCGGGCATTCAAAATGTGGCCCGGGAATGGAGTTCTGGGAAATCGAAGAGCACGAAGTGGCCTACAGTTGGCTCCGGGCATCCAAAATGTGGCCCGGGAATGGAGTTCTGGGAAGTCGAAGAGCACGAAGTGGCCTACAGTTGGCTCCGGGCATCCAAAATGTGGCCCGGGAATGGAGTTCTGGGAAATCGAAGAGCACGAAGTGGCCTACAGTTGGCTCCGGGCATCCAAAATGTGGCCCGGGAATGGAGTTCTGGGAAGTCGAAGAGCACGAAGTGGCCTACAGTTGGCTCCGGGCATTCAGAATGTGGCCCGGGAATGGAGTTCTGGGAGGTCGAAGAGCACGAAGTGTATGACTGTTGGCTTAAAACGACTTCTGCGGCACCCTGTCCGGCACCCGCCCAGACCCCCCTGTGGAGTCATCTGCTGCTCTCTTTTGACCCTACTAGAAACCTATCAGCAAAAGCTGTTAGGTAATATGGGGAATTTGTTTATTTGTGTGTATTTATTTGTGTGTCCCAGGGCCCCTTCATCCAGGGTTTCTGGAACCCGCCACGTGAGGCCGAGTCGCCCTGTCTCAAGCAGTGGCGGCGCGTCCCGGCTTGCTTATAGGTCCACCAAAGAGTGGTCTGAGACTTTTGTTCGCTTGCACGAAGCATTCTTGGCGTCTTTCTGGCTGCAGCTGTCTTAATTGAACACAGGCGGGGTTTCTGTTCTACGAACCTTGTTTGCGTTATCAGAACATTCTTTGGGTTCTAAGAGCATGTCGTGGTAGGCCTATCGGAATGCCGGGACGGTCGGTCCCTTCTCAACTTTCCGCCCTCCTTGGATCATTGGATGCCGATTTTTGTTCGGTCGCGATCGGTAGCGACCGATCGGCACTCCGAATCGGTCGCGACCGATCGCGACCGATCCCAAATCGGTCGCGACCGGTCGCCACCGATCGCGGCCGATCGGTCGCGACCGATGGGTCGCGAGCGATGCTGAAGCAAGTCTGTCGCGACCGACACCGAAATTTGTGAAGTAAAATCGGTAGCGACCGATCTCGTCGGCCGCATCTGGAAAATGCCGGTACAGTCGGGGCCCTGAAGAAGGAACCCTTTTCGTTGGGGAGGGGCTCCGTGCTCCTTAATTGTTTCGCAGCTTGCCTTAGATTGTCCTTAGGCTTTCGATACGAAATCGAAGGTTAACTTCTGGAAAAAAGGGGCCTCGTTCCTTATTTAGGCTTCCTTAGGTCAACGCCCCGACGGTCTCCACTGATCCGGATCCGCTGACCCGGGCTTTGGGAGCTGCCGAGCGGCCTGCCAGGGGCTGTGCGGCAGGGCCCCCCCTGGCCGACCCGGGCGCAGAAGGCGTCCCCCGAGGGCGGGGTTTGCGGGTCGTGGTGGTCGTGCTCGCGAGTCCCTGCGGCGGTTGGCGCAGACCACGACTCTAGGCCTCCTCCGCCTCCTCCTCCTCCTCCGCCTCCTCCTCCTCCTGCTGTGCTTGCTACTTCCCTGTGCTTTTACATCTAACACATAGCCAAGGAATTGGTTGGGCGGCAGAACGGTCGGCCCCTCGATCTGTCTCAATCTCTCGTGGCCCTCAAAGCGGCGCTCACGAAAATGCCTGACAATTACTCGCTTCTTCCGCCTGCGCCTGGAACGGCTAGGCCTTATCCCTGGCTGAAACCCCCAAGGCGTTGAGTGCCGTGGGACCGATGGACGCATGAGGTACTGGCGCTCCTCCTCCTCCTCCTCCTCCTCCTCCTCTTCCTTCTCACGGCAAGATGCTCTGCGGAAGTCTGGGCCGCTTAGATTGGGTCCGAGCAGATGGGGTCGGAGGATCGCGCCGCATCGCCGATGCAGCGCCGATGCGGCTCGATGTGCAGCCCGACTTGCTTCGAGTCGACGTCGCCGATGCATCGCCGATGATGCATCGGCGGTGCGACTTGATCGTCCGACCCGATCTACTCCGACCACATCTAGGAGGCCTCTAGTGACCAAGGCAGGCGTCGACGAGATCCCACGACACCATGGTCAGCGTGCTCTCTTGCCCTCGAGAAGTCCCAGGGAAGGAAAAAAGGTACCCCCATACCTATGCCTTCCCCTCGCTTTCCCCCTGCTTGGGGCCTCGGAGGCCCTCGTCGCATCTAGTCGCCGCGCTGGATTCGCCTCGAGGTTCTGATCAGAGCGCTCCCCCAGATGGGGAGTAGCGGTGCCGGTACCTCTTCGGGGGCGAGGGGGGTGATGAGTCAGGAGGGGGGTGGATATCGGGAGGGGGGCATGAGATCTCCCTAGATTTCAAGGCGCCTCGTCTTGTACTCTAACACGTCTACGGCCCCCCCTCCCTGGGCCGCGCACATGCCGCTGGCCATGATCTGCACTCCCCCCATTGGACACCCCCCTCTTGGCCGCCCCCATCGTCTTGGTCTCCCCAGAGAAGTAGTCCCTCCGATCCTCCGGAGCGCGAGCGCGCGGAGAGCGCCAGGCAGGGGCAGGCAGCAGGACGGGGACAGGACCAGGAGCAGCAGTTCCAGGGCGTGCCGGGACGCTCTCAAGAGCGCCCTGGAGCGCTCTGGAAAGGCAGGTGCGCCCGATGCATCCTCCAGAACCGCCATACAGCGGAAACCCATGCCAAGAAACACCCTGCTTGCCTCCGGGGTGCCCTGGGTTTCTTGGGTTTCGATGGTTCTGCCACTGGAAGCGTGACGCTCCCACCAGAGCCAGTGGACGTCCTGGGGTCTCGGGGATTCGAGCTCCTACTGTACCTCAGAGGTTCTCAAGTTTGTCCTGTTCCAATGTTGTCCTTGCCCTGGCCTCGTTCGTCTTGGGGAGGGTCCAGGCCTCCGACGTCCGGTCCAAGTGGACGGGGTCGGAGGATCGCGACGCATCGCCGATGCATCGGCGATGCGGCTCGATGGAGGGCGGGATCTTCTCCGTGCCGACGGCGCAGATGCATCGCCGACCTCGCCGGTGCATCGGCGATGCATTGGCGATGCGGCGCGATCCTCGGGCACCATCTGCGGCCAGAAACTTCTGGGCAGCGTGGCGCTCCGCCGGTGCTGGCCCACCAGGCTGCGGCGCGACACGCCCACCCCCCCCCCGATCCCCCAGGCTTCCACGACACGAGCCTTCCCGAGCCTCGCGCCCCGCGGAGAGCAGAGCGACGCGCTGTCCGCCTGCAGGGCATATGCCGTGTGGCCGGGGCCGCCGCGTGGACACGCTGCGCCAGAGTTCCTGGCCGTGCTCGGACCCAGTGTGCCAGTGCCACCAAACCACCCCGGCCCAACCCGAAGGCCCCAAGTTGCCCTCCATTCCCAGTGGGGGGGCATCTCGGCACAGCGAAAAGACATGGATGGAACCCGTGAGCCCCCTCACCCGAAATCTTGGACCTCGGCAGGTGGTGAATGTGGAGAGCATCCAGCTGTGAGGGGGGCGGCGTCAACGTCGGCGCTTTCGCTTCGGATGCGTCGTGAGGGCAGTTCTGTGCGTGTTCTCGCCGCCACGGCCTGGCGTGGCTCGGACCCCTGGCCGGGGTGGACCCTGGGCAGGGCCCGGGTAGCATTAAGACTGGCCTGTCTCTCTACAGGAGGAATAGTCAAAAGTAGTCAAAAAGTAGCCTGGGGACGAGTTTTGAATATGTGTATATATATATACATATTAGATATATTTGAATATGTTTCGAACTTGTCTCATTGTTCATCCAAAACCCGGCTTTAGGAGGACACGCCCGACGTAATGGCAGCAGAGTTTGAAAGAGTATGGAATTCAAGCAGCAGCGAAATGTCCTGGCTTGCCCACTGGTCCGCCAAATCATGTTCTAAGCACGTCTTGTGGTTTGCACGAGATGTTCTTAGAACGCTTCTGGCAGATATTGTCTTGTTGAACGTCATCGGCGTTCTATTGCAAGAACCTTGTTTTTGTTTTTAGGGTGGTCTTTTGTCTTGAACAGATTTTATTATAGGCTTATAGGAATGCCAGGACGGTCGGTCTCTGCTCAAGAAATTCTCGTCCGTATCGTTACACTGGGCCACTGTATCTCAGTCCCACCATGCCATCGACCCCGTTGGGGAGAGGCCCCGCAACACCCGACGGGAATGGCTTGTCGCATGGTCTTCGGCCCACCCCGCCACGGAGGCAGGGTCGTCTCGGGGGCCTCTTTGGACCGTCTTGAAGCCATCTTGGGCGTCTTGGGGTCTGTCGGCGGCTTGGGGCCCTCTTGAAAGTGCGAAGCCCGAACAAAAAGAAGCGCGACAGCAGCTGAAAAAAGTCGAGGCCACCGAAAGAAGTCCAGGCCGCCGACACAAGTGCGAAACTCGCCGAACAATGCGAAACCGGCCAACAAAAAGGCAAGGCCGCCGAAAGAGCCAACGCCGCCGAAGGAACGCGAAGCCCACCGACACACAAACAAAAAGGGAGCTCAAAAAAGCTCGCGACGGGGGAGCCGCGCCACGGCCCCGGGGGGGGGGGGGGGGCACGCGCCGCTCCCAGGGAGACGTGGCAATCTGGGGTGTGCGGGCCCCTTGAGAACCGTAGGCCCCCCAGATGCACCACCCACCAAACCACCCCAACCCAACCCGAAGGCCTCAATTTGCCGTCCATTTCCAGTGTGGGGGGGGTCCGGAAACATAGAAAAAACACGCACGGAGCCCATACCCCCCCCCCCCAACCCGAAATTCGGGTCTTCGGGTTGGGTCGGGGTGGTCTCGTAGGTAGTCATGGATGGGGTCGGAGTAGATGGGGTCGGAGGATCGCGCCGCATCGCCGATGCGTCGTCGATGCGGCTCGGTGTGGAGCCCGATTTGCTTCACGTCGACGTCGCGGATGCACCTCCGACGTCGACGATGCATCGCTGGTGCGTCGCCGATGCAACGCCGATGCGTCGGCGATGTATCGCCGATGCATCGCCGATGCGCCGCAATCCTCCAACCCCATCTGCTCCGACCCCATCCAGGAGGCATCTAAGAACCCTCACGAGGCTCAGAGGATCAGGCTACGGACCTGAGGACACGCCCACTCCGTGCCGAAGGGCACCGCGGCAGATATCCCTCTCTAGGGGAGAGAATCGACCAGCGGGACCCAGGCCGCGCCAGCGGGGACAGGGATCGGTTAGAATATTGGAGAAGCCTGACAGCCGGTGCCGCCGACCCTGATCGAAAGGGCTAGGAGTGGGGGGAGGAAGCGGAGGAGGAGGAAGAGGAGGAGGAGGAGGAGGAGGAGGAGGAGGGGGAGGAGGAGGAGGAGGATGAGGAGGAGGAGGATGATGAGGAGGAGGAGGAGGAGGAGGAGGAGGAGCAGGAGGAGGATAAGGAGGAGGAGGAGGAGACGGAGGAGAGGAGCAGAAGGAGGAGGAGGAGGAGGAGGAGGAGGAGGAGGAGGAGGAGGAGGAAAAGGAGGAGGAGGAGAGGAGGAGGACCAGGAGGAGGAGGAAGTGCATCCCGTGCGTGCCCGCTCGAGGAAAGTGCGCCCCGGCGGGCGTCGTATCTGCCCCGGGCCCTCCCACCCCCTCCCCCCCCCCTCCCCCTGCGGGGAAGGGATCAAAGGGAAGGGGCTTCCCTTCGACTCCACTACGACGTCGTTGAATTTCGCTTTGGATAGCGCGCTTGAGGAGGAGAGCCCTGGGAGGGGGAGAACGGAGACGACGGAGACGACGAGTCGAACGGAGAAGCCCCTCACACACGGCGACAGGGTCGGCGGATTCTCAGATCGCAATCTAGAAAATGGTTACGTTCGGGATGTGTTCTGGCGGGGACAAACAGAGAGATCGAGAGAGAGAGTGGCGGATATAGGCATGACCTCACTAAGCAAGCTGCATGCAGCACACAGGTCTCCCAGGGCAGTTGAAACGGCAGCCTAGGGCGTAGGCCGTGTGAGAAGAAGATGAAGAAGAGGAGGATGCAAAAAGAAGAGAAGAACGGCCGTGCGATATACGAAAAAGAGGGCAGATAAGAGGATGAAGAGGAGAACGGCCGTACGGAAGAAGAAACATAATAATGATTATAATAATAAGGTTAATAATAACAACAACAATACCAGTAGCAATAACAATAATAATACTCATAAGCATAGTCATAATCATAGTCATAATCAGAATCATAATCATAAACATAATGAGAAGAGTGATAAGACGGATAATGCCAATAGTAATCACAATCAAGAGAACAAGAAGAAGAGGTAAGAGAAGGTCCCAGGGCGGGAAGCTGGCCCCGGGGGAAGCCTTGGGGTCAAGACCCGCTCCCGCGGGATCCGTCCCGCGTGCCAGGGATACGGTAGAGGGAAACAATTAGGGAACACCCCCCCTGCCCCCCAAACTCAAGGTTGGCACGCGCGGGGGAGACTGCGGTCGAGGTGCAACTCATCAGACCCACCGCCAACTTTGAACATTGGGGGGAGGGGGAGGCGTTCACAGATGAATGTGGCATGAGTGTTCGCTATCTCTTCCGAGGCCTGTACGACGAGGGAGGGGAAGTGGGCTGGTCGACTGCGCGTAAGAGTGACCTCTCGCCGGAGTGACCTCTGGTGCGGGCACACTGGGGCCCCCCGATGACCGATGGCGATGCGATAGTGGCGTATTTTGCGCGCCCAAGTTTGGTCCCCCCGCGGCCCCCCCAGAAGCCGCGCCCCAGAGGTCGCTCTTACCCAGGGTCACTCTTGCGTGTAGCCGAGTTTCAGGAGGGAAAAAAACACACAGACACAATTAATCCTCGATTCCCAGGAAAATATGGGAAAATATGGGAATTGGGGGGGAAGACAAAAACCCAGAAAATATGGGAAAATATGGGGACTATGTTTATTTGTGTGTATTTATTTGTGTGTCCTAATTTCCCTTTAGAGTTGGGTGCTCGATCATGGACCCCTCGTCCGCCGACCGCCGGAGACCTCCGGAGAGCGCCGAAGGCCGTCGGGAGGCCGCCGGAGACCGCCGAAGAGCGCCGCGACGACCGGCCTGAGACCGCCGAAGGCCGCCCACGGCTGGTGGGGGTAGCAGGTCGGGGGCGGCAAAGAGGGGGGTGATGACTTGGGGGGGGGGATATCATGGCGTGGGCCATGATATCTCCCCAGATCTCATGGCGCCTCTTCTCATGTCATTACGCCCCTGGCCCCCCTCTCGGGCCGCGCACATGCCGCCGGCCACGATTTGCACCCCTCCCTCTTGGACGCCCCCCTCTTGGCCGCCCCAGAGCAAGGGGCTCATCGTCGAATATACAAGTGTGGGTGGTCAGGTCGCCAACGATGGCAGCACGCAGAAGAAAGATGCGCCTCCTGGCTCGTGGCCCCGACAGCGAGGGGGCCTCTGGCCAGGTTCCAGCTTCGACCTTCTGCATAGATCCTGCTCGCGGAAACGTGGCGGGGGTCTGACAAACGTGGTTGCAGAAGGAGTGCCAGCCACCTGCCAGTATTATTGTCATGAAGTGCGGCAGGCTCCAACCGCTTTGACGCGGCGGCGACCCCAGCGCGGGCGCTCAGCCGCCAGTGGCTCGGAATCGGCAGATGTCGGAGGACTTGCGCTATCAGACATCCGCGATCGTTCAATGTTCAGCGATCCACACGGTGTCCGAAACCCACACCGACGTCGCGACGTGAACCAGCCGTGTCATTCGTTGAACCTTTGCTCAACGTTTTGGTTCTTTGTTGAAATTCGGGGCTGTTGAGGTGGTCCTAGGCACTTGGCTCTAGCAGCAACAAGAAAGTTGAAAGTCGGGTCGCCGCGCGCATGGTGCCATTTTCCCTCGCCCTCCCATCTGCCGCCACCTGCCGCCCCGCTCCCTCTGCTGCGCGCCCCCTGACGCTTTCGGCTCAGGCCGCCTCGCTCATCGGATTTCCCGTCACCAGGCATCCACCGTGGACAGATGTGGATAGCCAAGAGCCCAGGGCCCGAAGCCCGAGGTGCTCCGCCACCCGTGGGCGGCGCGGGCGAATTCACCGAGGCCCTTGCCCGCTTCTGCGCCGTCCACGCGGAGCAGAGCCTGCGGCCCGTGCTCGAGGAGCTGCGGCGGCGTGCCCAGCAGGCCGAGGAGTCCCAGGCGAGGAGGGGGGCAGGGGGGCACCGAGGATGGGGCGGAGGAGGAGGAGGAGGAGCAGGGGGAGGACGAGGAGGAGGAGGAGGAGGAGGACGAGGACGAGGATGAGGACAAGGACGAGGAGGTCGAGGAGGGAGAGGAGGACGAGGAGGACGAGGAGGACGAGGATGAGGACGAGAAGAAGGAGGAGGAGGAGGAGGAGGAAGAGGAGGATGTGGAAGAGAAACAGAGGATGAGGCGGAGGGGGGTGATGCTGATGATACTGATGATGATGATGCCGATGATGCTGCTGCTGATGATGGTGATGATGATGATGCTGATGATGATGATGATGATGCTGATGCTGATGCTGATGATGATGATGATGATGATGATGATGACGATGATGATGATGATGATGGTGATGCTGTTGATGATGATGGTGATGGTGATGGTGATGGTGATGGTGATGATGATGACGATGATGATTGTGGTGGTGGTGATGATGATGATGATGATGATACGGATGATGATAATGATGCTGATGATGATGTTGATGATGATGGTGATGATCATGATCCTGATCATGATGATGATGATGATGATGATGCTGATGATGATGATGATGATGATGAGGAGGAGGAGGAGGAGGAGGAGGAGGAGGCGGATGAGGAGGAGGAGGAGGAGGAGGAGGAGGAGGAGGAGGAGGGGAGGAGGAGGCGGAGGAGGAGGAGCCGGAGGAGGAGGAGGAGGAGGAGGCGGAGGAGGAGGAGGAGGAGGAGGAAGAAGAAGAAGAAGAAGAAGACTCGGCCTTGCGTGTGGTCTCGGTCTGACCTGCCACTCGCGCCAAGCCGTCGGCCTGGCTCTAGACATTACCTCACACAATCGTCTCGTTCGTTCACGATCCGAGGTGGGGGTAGCACGCACCGTGCAGCCTCTCATACCTGTGTATGAAGACCGTCGCAATTTATATCAATCCCTGGGCAGGGGGTGATGCCCCTCAGGCCTCACAAGAGGCCGTGGCCGTCTGGTGCTGCTTGCACCTGGCTGGCCTCGGAGGCACTCCACCTGCCCTGAGCGGTCCCCTCGGCCCCCGAAACACATCTGGAAACCTCATCGTAAACTCCTCCTCATTCTCATTGGGGGGCCCAGGGTCCCGCAAGCTAGAAAAAGGGTGAGAGGGCAAGGAGGACCAGGAGAGACGACAAAGAGAGGGGAAGGGGGAGGGCGGCAGCGCACAGGGGCGCGGCTTAGTACACGCACAGGTGGGCGCCTACGCCCATCCACGAGTCGACCCCCACGTCGATGATGGGTAGCTGGGTGAGTGGTTGGAGTAAGTGGAGCTATGCGCAAAGCGCATGTCCCCACCGCCTTCACAGAAGCCGAGGCCGAAGCCTTCTAGGCAACTGGAGATAGTCGTCACAACCAACAGCCGTGTACAGCAATAATCATCACTCCACTGAGCCAAAGGAAGAACGAAACCACTCACGCCGATGAGGTCGGACCTGTCGCACTTGGGAAGCTCGATCTAACACATATGGAATGGGAGCGTCAACGACTCTGAACGTGTTCTCCAAGAACGTCCGATACGTATGAAAATGAGTGTGGTCTTGCATCAGGATAGAAGCACGCGATGACGTCTGGCGAGGGGTTACTAAGCCAAGACCCTGTCGCAGCCTGTGCCTCTTCCATCTGAAAAGAAAGCCAACGTAGTGACAGCGTGAGCAGAAACAAAGACCATGATGCACGTAAACGAGCGTTCCAGAGATCTGAGTAATATGAAGCCGTCGGGCATTCTCCCCCCCCAAAAAAGATGTTATGAATTACTGGCTGGTCTCACGCTGTGCTTGTTCTCTCTGTCGGACCCGTTCACGCAGAGCTGCCAGCCTCTCTTCCCAGTGCGATACTAATGGTGTCCTCATCGTTTCTTGACTTTGTCCGCTTTCTTGCCTTTGTCGAGAAGCCTCTGTGCCAGCTGTTCGAGATGGCCCTGAGGAGCGGCCCCGAGCTTCATGCGCCCTCCCAAGACCACCAGGCAGTTCACCACCGCCTGCTCGATCTCCAATTTGCTCATCGCAACCTCCTCTTGGCCGTTCACTACTGGGATGGCCAGTCCGTCCGCAATCGAGAACTGAATCCGTGTGTACTCCTCGTTGTAGCACTTGCGAAGTCGGAAGTGCCTCACCATCAAGCCAAGCTCCATGTGGTTCGCACCTGATACGAACCTCGTGTAAAAGATGTTCACCAATATGTGCGAGTTGGCGTCCTTCGACTGGATCTCCTTGGACTCCGAGAGGGATCTGAACGCGGCGCGCGCGATGTACAAATGAGGAGAGGCCAATTCCCCCTTGGCTGCGGGTATCGCCGCCGCCTGTGCGTACTCTTTGCCCGTGCGCCTGCATACCTGTACGATGTCCGCCTCTGTCGGGGTCACCACGCTGATCCACTCCGACGCCGCCATGTCCCTGAGTAGCTGCGCGTGTTGGCACGCCATCTTGAGCAGGATGTTGAGCGCCGCTTGGATGTCGCGCGCCTTCAGCGCGCCCTCCACGGCTGCTAGGCCGTCGTCTGCATCCTCTGCCGCCTCTCCCACCCGACGTCGTTGGGCCCGTTCGACCTCCGCCTCGGCCCCGCCCTCTGGCTTGTGACGCTTCATGAGCTGACTGAGGTCCATGCTGGAGCCGCCTGCGAGCATCGCGTCGAGGACGGGTGCGACAGTCAACAATCCGTGAATCTGGGAGAGCACAGTGTGATCGTATGTGCAGTTGTAGCTCCACTAGGTCTTGAGCCGTGTAGCTGCAAATCGGACATGCTAGATCGCTCGGCTCGATCACCTCGTGGGCCATGTACGTACTGCGCCCCCGATAACATATGTTGTGCTGGTACGATCGCATCACGTGCCGTTGTGCATTTTCACGCGTACTGAGCACCTGGAGGCACCTAAAGCACTGGTTTGTAATCGTGAGCAGGGACGCTTCGTTTCGTACTCTATGTACTCTCCCCGCATGCAGAAGGAGGGCTTTCATAGTGGGGAACGACTCGCAGCAACGCCGTCCGTCTTCGTCTAAGAGTTTGCAATGACATCGCCTCGGTATGTCATCCACCTCATCCTCGTCCAGCCTACCCCCCTCGTGTACCTCGCTCCTCGTCGGCGGTGGAATCGAGAAGGTCCAAAAACTCGCTCTAATAATCGTGAAATCGATGTCCGTCCAGTCATCGTAGTCGTCGCAGTAGAAGAGACGGAGCAGGGGGAAATCCTCGGGCACCATGTCTCTGAACTCCTCTGAAGACCGATAAGCAAAAACCAAGTCCGAGAAAACTTGCTGAGCCCAGGGGTTCGCCTCAGGATGTAAGTGCCCTTCGTTCGTGATGGAATCCCCGTCCCCCATGCAGCCTAGGATGCAAGCTCGGGCCTGTCGATGGCTCGATGGATACTTAGCCCAGCTTTGGTACCACTTAATCCTCCGAAGTCGAAGCTCCTCCGCAGTGGGTAAGATGCGCCAATGGGTCCACAACTCACGTGCCGACCAGCGTCTGAGCTCGTCCTCACCGTGTTCGTGCAGCCCTCGCTTACCTAGGCCCCGCCGCATCGCTCGCATCACGATCTTGTCGCACTCGTATGTATACGTGTTATCTGGAATCTTCCCCTCCATCCCCGACAGTAAGGCAGACTGTACAAAGGCAATGATACTCATTCTCTTGATACTCGTAGTAGCGCTATGTACCAGAAAGTTAGATATCAGTCCCAGACCAGTTCGGCCCGCCTGGAGCCGCTTCGTTTGTTCCACCTGCAGGGACCCCGAAGTAGTCAACCATCCTCCCAGGATCCTCAAGAACCTGGCCAGCTGTCCTGGGTACTGAATACTGCCACCGAAGAGAAATCGTCGCTGTTTTATACTACCTGGTCCAAAAAGACGAGCAAGTGTGGCACGTTTTCCAGGGTTGAGCGCAACTCCAATCTCGTCTAAGCACTCCGACAGATGTCTGCTGCTGCTGTCGGCCAAGGCTAAAAGATGTGTCGCCTCTCCACCGCCGCTGTGTGGTGGTGGTCCCCAGCCAGGGATGACGCACTTCGTGATGTCGTCAGCATAGATAAAGAGACCTACGTCGGTACTGAGTCCGACTTGTCCAGGGCAAGGAGTACCGCAGCACCAACGCAAGCACCGCGCCGTCGCCACCACCAGCGCTGACACCGGCACCAATAGCAGCAGCCATGACATCGTGATACAGGTCAGCCTGGCCCCACCCGACGACCCGGCCCACGCCCCCCACACGACGCCTAGGGGCTCCAACGCCCCCCCCTTCACGCTTCGCCCGACGCTCCGCCCGACGCCCCGCCCGACGCGTCATCTGGCCGCGCGCCCGCGCCTGGCGTGGCCTACCCGACGGCGGCCCACCTCGTGGATGCAGCCGCGGAAGTCCCGAGAGCTGCAGGGGCGCGCTTGGAATGCCCCGGCGATCCATTGGCGCCGCGGCCTCGCTTGGTGGCGTCGCGCCTTGATCTTCACGGACCGCCGGGCGGCGGGGGGCCTTCGGAGGCTGCGGCATGGCGCCAGGTCTGCCGACCTGTGCCGCCCCACCACGTCTTGGAGGAGATCGGCTACGACTGGCACCACCTTCGACCACCACCACGACTACGACCAGCAGTAAAACCACCAGGATTTCCTCATCCTCCCACCCTCCATCTCAGCCGCCACGTTCGACCAGGAGTACGGCCAGGCCAAGCATGAGCAGGAGGGGGAGGAGGGCAACGACCCGGAGGTTGCCCTGGACGAGGCAGAGGCGGCGGTAGGAGCCCTGGGCCTGGACATGGCAGAAGCGGAGGAGGCCCAGGAGCTGACGGCGGCGGGGTGCGTGGCTGGCGGGATGGCGGCTGCGGCGGCGGGGACGGGCGGGAGACGAGGACGCAGGACGCCGGGCCAGGCGAGGATCACCGTCGTCGGCCTCGTCGGCACCAGCAGCAGAACCTTCCTCAGCGGTGCTGCCACCAGCCCAATCCCCCGTCCGACGTGCAGCGCAACCCGACGCCCAGACCGACGCCCAGCACTTCCTGAACCCGAGGCTGACGCCCAGCCCGACTCCCAGCCCGACGCCCGACGCCCAGCGCACCTCGCCGACCAGACCGACGCCCAGACCGACAGCCCAGACCGAGGAGGAGGTAGAGGAAACGATTGAGGAGGAGGATCAGCGCCACTGGCACATTCACCGAAGCCAGCAACCACGTCAGCATCGACACCACCGATTCCAGCATCGATACCAGAATTGACGCAAGCGTTGACGCCAGCGTCGGTGCCAGCATCGAAGACAATGCGTGCCTCAGCATTCAAGTCAGCACCGACACCAGCATGGACTCCAGCACCAACGTCATCAGCGACACCAGCACTGACCCAACCATCGACGCCAGCACCGACGCCAGCATCAATCCCAGCAGCAGCGCCAGCATCGAAAATGGCATCGACACCAGCACCAGAGCCAGCACCTAGGTCATCACCAACGCTGGCATCGACTCCAGCTTCGACGCCAGCACCCACGCCCGCATCGACCCCCGCATCGAAATCAGCCCTCACGACAGTATCGAAGCCAGCACTGACACCAGCATCAACGCCAACATCGCAACCCACACCGACGCCAGCATCAACTACAGCGCTGACCTCAGCATTGGCGCCAGCATTAACAACCACAGCATCAACAACCATAGCATCGACCATCGGCGCGCGCACAACTTGGACCGTTGCAGCAAATGCGACGTCCTGGACCTTGCGGAGGAGATGGCCTTCGGGGCCCTGGTCGAGGAGATGGAGGAGATTAGCTCTGTGCAGGCCACGGAGGTCGGCTCGAAGGAGAAGGGGAATTCCCGCATCGACGCCAGCACCGGCGTCAACAGCGCTTGCACCGACGCCAACAGCGACGCCAGCAGAGACGACAGGGCGGGAGCCATCGTCAACGACAGCGCCGACACCATCGTCGCCGAACCCAGCACCGACGCCATCGCCAATGCCAGCACCGACGCCACCGCTCACACCAGTCCCATCGCCAGCGCCGATGCCATCGTCGACTTCGGCATCGACGTCTGCAGCGACTCCCGCATCTACGTCAGCACCGACCTCCGCACTGCGGAAGGCTGTCCCCCCTCTCCCCGAGGGCCCCAGCAAGCCAAGGGACGCCCAACCAACTCCCACACCGACGATCACCGCAGCAGCGATCAGGCCACGGGACGCTGCGGGCATCGCGCTGCATTGTCCCTTCGCGCGAGCGGAATGGGCCAAGTCGACGACAAGGCCCTGTGCGCCACTTTCAGCCTCTTCTCGGGGGAGCGTAAGACCTGGGTTTGCCAGGACTCGGGTTCGCCATCGTTTTTGACGACCGCGCCTCGGATTCTGACGAGGAGGAGCCTCGTGGGATGTCTGCAGCGGGAGGCCTCGTCAAAATGCAGGCTCGGCCTCGTCATTTTTTTGGACGACCTCGTCGGGGATTTCCGAGTCCCCTGCACCCGGGTCTTGCGTCCCCCTGATCTTCGGCAGCATCCACGCATATGCAGCGCGTCGTTCTGGACCCGCGCGGGGGCTCCCTGGCTGGGCCGCGGCCTCGCGAGCAGTGCGGGGCCGCGGAGGCGACCGCCGATGCTGCCAGCTGCCCCGAAGGCAATCACAATTCACCACCCACCAAACCACCCCAACCCAGCCCGAAGGTCTCGATTTGCCCTCCACTTCCAGTTGGGGGGGGGTCGGGGAACATCGAGACAACACACATATGGAACCCGTACCCCCCCCCCACCCGAAGTTCGGGTCTTCGGGTTGGGTTGGGGTGGTCTGGTAGGTAGTCAACAATGGGCAAGACCACAGCCCAGGTCACCGCCTGGCGCGGCGCCTGACCTGACGCTCCTCCCGACGCCGTCGCATACGCCCTCCCCCGACGCCCCTCCCAGCACCCTTCCCGACGCCACGCAGACAGCATCGACTCCAGTGCCGAAGACAGCATCGACTCCAGCAGATGGGCCTACATCGCCGCCTCGCACCGATGCCACCATCGACCCCAACATCGACGCCAGCAACGACGCCAGCCCTGACTCCACCATCGACGAGCGCATCGAGGATAGCATCGACTCCAACATCGGAACCCGTATCAACTCCTGCATTGTCACCACTACCAACCCCAGCATCGAAATCAGCCCTCACCACATCATCGGCTCCAGCATCGACGCAAGCGTCGACGTCAACATCGAAGCGCGCACCGCCAGTACTGACGTGTCGTCGGTGTCAGCATCGAAGGCACCATCGACTGAAGCACCGGATCCAGCATCGACGCCAGCGTCGACACCGCATCGACACTAGCACCGAAGCCATCACTGACGCCATCACCGACGTCAGCATAGTCACCAGCAACGACGTCAGCAACAGCACCATCACCGAAGACATTAATGATTCCAGCACCGCAGCCATTACCATAGCGAGCGTCGACGCCAGTGCCGACCCCAGCATCGACACAAGTACCGACCTGATCGACCTGCAGCATCAGAGCTAGCGCCAACCCCAGCGTCAACGCCATCATCGAAGGCGGAACTGACCCCAGCACTGGAGTCAGCATTCAGGTCATTACGAACGCCAGCATCGACGCCAGCACCCATGCCATCGCCGACCTCCACATCGACCCTCACGGCAGCCACGAAACCCGCCCTCCTACGTGCCCCTCGACAGACACCACTACTACGACGGGCGTGCTTCGCCGACCATCCGCGCGACGTTACGCCCGACGTTCCCCCCGACGCCCTGCCTAGAGCCCTCCCATCGATGCTGGCGGTGCGGCGCTGGGGGGGGGGGGGGCGCACTCTGTGTCCCCGAGCGCGGTGCTCGGCGGCGCCCGACGGGGCCCCGCGGGGGCCCGAGGGAACCTGGCGGGGACCCCACGGGAGCCCCGCGGCAGCCCCGCGGAGCCCCACGGGGGCCCAACGGAACCCCACGCCGGCGCCAGCGCACGAGCCTGCATGGACCTCCGCACCGACGCCAGCATCGACTCCAGCAGCCACGCCAGCACCGCCGCCATCGTCGACGCGCGCACCGCGGAAGCGATCGACTGCAGCACCAGAACCCGCATCCACGCCAGCATCGACACCACCGCCGACCCCGGCAGCAAAGCCAGGATCGACGGCAGCAACGACAGCAGTCTCAACGCCAGCATCGATACCGACACCGACGCCAGCATTGTCCGAAGTGCTGACCTCAGCACTGGCGCCAGCACCCGCGCCAGCATCGAGGATATCTTCGACTCCGGCATCGGCACAAACGCCAACGTCAGCACCGACGCGAGCATTGCGCCCAGCACCAACACCAGCTGTCACGACAGCACCGAAAGAGGCATCGGAAACCCCATCGAATACAGCATCAGCACCAGCAGCGACGTTAGCATCGACATTGGCATCGACTCTAGCACCGAAGCCAGCATCGACGCCAGCGCCGACGTCAGCATCGACGCCATCACCGACGCCAGCCTCGGCACTAGCACCGAAATCAGCACTGACCCGAATACCGCAGCCAGCAACGACGCCAGCACCGACGCCAGCACGGACGCCAGCACCGACCCCAATGTTGACCCCAGCTCCGATGCCATCACCAACTGCGACATCAACACCCTCATCCAAGATGACACGGCCGCCAGCACCAGGGCCATCATCTACGTCATCAACGTTACCACACACACCAGCATCGACTCCAGCAGTGACGCCAGCACGGCTGCCGATTTGGGCGCGACTGCTTGCTCCCGACGCTCGGCATCGACGGACAAACAGTACGGCCAGGGGCCGCGGACAGCAGCGCCACGACGGCGCCCCATCCTGCCCCCACCAGGCGCCCCACCCAGCGACCAGCAGCAGCACCACCTTGAGGTGAACGGCCCGGGCTGCGACCAGCAACCGCCGCTCGCACTCCGCCCGCCCGCCCTCGCCCTCGGGCCGCGCGCCCCCCGGCCCCCCCCCCCAAGGCGAGGACGAGGCCGCCCACGCAGTGACGGGCCTCAGGGCGGCACGGGGGCTGCGCGGCATGCCCCCGGCAGCGCCGTGCCGCCCACCCCAAGGCAACCCTGGCGTCCCCGTCGACCCCAAGGCCTGTTCTCGCTCGGCTATGCTATGCCATGCTATGCCATGCTATGCCATGCTGTGCCATGCTATCGCCATTCAAGCATGTGTCACGCCCTGTCACGCCCACAACGTCTACCACCCTCTTCCCCCTACCTCCCTCTCACGACCCGCCTCACGACCACCTCAGGGGCTACGGGGGCCACCGGCACGCCCTCGGCCACCTGGGCTGCCGGGGGGCCACCGGCACGCCGTCGACGAGCGCGGGCGCGCGGGAGCGCGCTTGTCTCGCCGTCGCCGCCCCCTCTCGTCGAGGGCGAGCGCGCCGCCCTCCCGCGGGGGGAGCCCCCTCGGGAGGGACCCTGGCGCGAGCTGGGCCCGCGGTGGCGGCGGGGGCCCCCGAGGACCAGCTGCCCCCCTGGGGCCGCCCGTGCAGCACGTGCACGCACGCCGCCCTCCCCCCCCCCCCCCCCCCTCGGAGGCTTCCGAAGCCCCTCGGGGGTGGGTGCGCACGCGCGCGCGTGCGTGGGCGCGCGCGCGTGCGCGCGGGGTGCCGCGCGCGCACGCGCGCGGGGTGCCACGAGCACGCGCGCCGACGGAGCTGTGCCGGCCACCGCCAGCCCGCAGGTCTCTCTCTCTCTCTCTCTCTCTCTTCGTCCCTCTCGCCCCCATGCGGTCGGTCCGTCCATTCGTGCCCCCTCGCCCTCTTCTTTCGGGCCCCCCGTCCGTCCCGCCCTTGTCCCTCGCCAGCCCCGCCGACGGAGATCGGACCGTTTTCGGAATGGCCCCTTCTGGCACACCGTTCGGTGCCGCCAGGAGGGGGCCCTTGTCGCGTCCGTGGGACTCTCAGACCTTGAGGCTTCCAGGCTTTCGGGACCCTGAGGTCGGACGTTGCGACCTGAGGTCGGACGTTGCGAACAAGTGCAGCATGTCATAACATCTTGCCTGGACCTCCAGGCCCCATCTTTCTGCGTCTTGTTTCGAGGAGGAGGAGGAGGAGGAGGAGGAGGAGGAGGAGGACATCCGAGCTACGTGCGAGGAGGAGGAGGAGGAGGAGGAGGACGAGGAGGAGAAGCAGGAGGAGGAGGACGACGAGGACGAGGACGATGACGAGTAGGAGGAGGAGGAATCGGAATCGGAACAGTTGCGAAGCAACATCCTCATATAAAATCCACCGCTCAAGCCATTGTTCGAGACAGGCTACTTGCACTACCCAACAGGCACGATACAAACAGCATGTGGGAGTGAAGAGCCCTCCGCTGCACGAACATTCCATTCGACACTGCTCTACACTGCGCGCCGACTCCGCGGCACGACGAGGAAGTCCGAGAACAGACCCAGACAGGAGCAATCCCCGCCCGCGACCCCAGGAGAAAGAGAGGGAAAGAAGGAAGAAGAAGAGAGGAGAGGGAGGAAAGGGAAGGGGTCGCGGCCAGGCATAGCCCCACCCGCGGGAACAGAACGCCCAGCGAGGCCCAGGGGCCCCCCGAGACACCCCGCAAGCCCCAGACGAGACGGCCCCAGACCCACCACCAGAAAGTCGAGCCGCGCCCGAACGCCGCGGGGCTGCCCTTCACGACTGCGGGCACTCACCTGTGGGTGGCGATGCCGACGATGCACTCGGGAACGCTCCGTTGTCGCCTATGGCTGCCCAGTTGATCTGTGGGCCAGTCGGCACGGCGCCTCTCTGTGCTCCAGCGCCTCGAAGGAGGTCAGCATCCCGAAACAGCCGTGCTCGGGTTTCGCTCCTCTCCCAAGGCGCCGCAGCTGCGATTCCCCCTGTCCTCGACCGTCGACTCCTGGAACGGCGGGCTGAACGGGACGAACTCTGACGCCGAGCTGCTGAGGGGTGTGGGCGCCGCCACCTGCGCTGCCGCCATCGCGGCCTCTGCGGCGGCGAACTTCTCAGCTGACAGCTCCGCTGCACAGGCTTCAACCTCGGACGAGCTGGTGATCAGAGTGCCTCCAGCCTCGGCCTCGGCATCAGCTTCAGCCCTCTGGGAGGTGTCCTCGCGCGACATTGTGAATAACAAGTCTCCATCCTCCGCCACGGCTGCAACCGTGGGGCCCTCGGCTTCGTCGGCATGTGCTCCGCACCGATCGCCAGCCTGCGCCACGAGAAGCGCGTCCCGGAGGGCGGCCCCCAGCCGCGTGGGGCGGCAGCCGCGGTGCTCCATGCCCCTGAAGGCGCGCAGCAAAGCCTGAACGGCCCGAGCCTGCGCGCGGCCCGCCTGGGCACGCCGCTCGGCAGCCGTCCGGCGAGGGCGCTGCGGGCGCCCCTCCGTCGGGCACCATGGCGGCGCCACCATTCCGCGGCCCGGGGGGTGGAGACGAGGAGAGCGGACGAGAGGACGGGCGAGGAGGGCAGCGGCCCAGGGGTCGCCTGGCGCGGGCTCGCTGACCCCGCCCAGGCGACGGCCAGATCCGAGCTGGCGCTTGACGAGGAGGAGGAGGAGGAGGAGGAGGAGGAGGAGGACGAGGACGAGGACGAGGAGGAGGAGGAGGAGGAGCAGGAGGAGGAGGAGGAGGAGCAGGAGGAGGACGAGGACGAGGAGGAGGAGGAGGGCAAGGAGCAGGAGGAGGACGACGAGGAGGACTGAGGAGGAAGGCAAGGACGAGCCTCTGGGCCAGGCCGCCGCCCTGGAGGCCGGGCTCCGCGAGGGCGCGGGCCGGGCGCAGCAGCTGGAGCAGCGGCTGGCCGGCCTGCAGCAGCAGCTGCAGAGGTGCGAGCAGGCCTCGGTGGCACCTCGTGGGAGCCTCCCATCCCATCTTGTCGGCTCTTGCGAGTCGAGCGCCGAATCGACGCTGAATTGACGCTACATCGACGCTAAGTCGACGCTAGCCGACACCAGATCGGCGCTATCTCATCCAATCCCAGACGCTCATCGACGCTAACCGACGCTGAAGACAGCATCAAGAGGGCATAACTCAAGCAGGGACCGACCGTCCCGGCATTCCTATAGTCCTACCACGAAATGTTCTGAACCCAAAGGTGTTTTTATGTATTGCGAAAAAAACGTAAAACCATGTTTTTTTATAACAGCCTCTTGATGTGAGGAAGCAAGACAGGCTCCGCCAGGCATGTTCTAAGAACATTTCGTGGAAACCACAAAAGGTTCTTATACTACTGTTTGGCAGGGCTATAGGCGAGCCAGGACGCTTCGCCACTGCTTGAGTTATGCCCTCTTGCTGTTGTCTTTGGCGTCGGTTAGCGTCGACGAGCGTCTGGGATTGGATGCGATAGCGCCGATCTGGCGTCGGCTAGCGTCGATATAGCGTCGATGTAGCGTCTTTCAGCGTCGATTCGGCGCGCTATTCGCAAGAGCCGACAAGATGGGGATGGGAGGCTCCCATGAGGTGCCACCGAAAGCAGGCCGCGGAGCAGCGGGCCGCGTCCGCCGAGCGGATCGAGAGAGCGGAGCGAGCCTTGCAGGAGGTTCCAGTCAGAGGAGGAAGAGGTCCATACCGCTGCCCTCGCCACGTTTTCGCCTTCTTGGGGCCTGCTCGGAGGCCCTCATTGCCACCTTCGGATTCGCCTCGAGATTCTGGTCCGAGCGCTCCCCAGGAGAGGTCCGTGGAGTAGCGGTGTCGGTACCTGTTGGTTTCCACAGGTCTAGGTTTCCCAGATGGGGTCCGAGCACATTCAACCCGCAAAGTAGGGATGAGCAATGTCCAAGGTTGTCCTTGCATCCTGGCCCCTTCGGCCCATCCTTGGCGACTTTCGCTGGCCAGTCCCGTTCGACAACGCCAACATGGCCTTCCAAGGCCCTTGGATCCTTACCGCGCGTCCTTTTTTATACTTGTTGACTGTAGATGTGGTCGGAGGATCGCGACGCATCGCCGATGCATCACCGATGCGGCTCGATGCGGAGCCTGATTTTCCCCTGCTGGTGTCGGTGATGCACCGCCGACGTCGCCGACGCATCGCCGACGCATCGCCGATGCCTCGGCCATGCATCGGCAATGCGGCGTAGCCCTCCGACACCATCGACTCGGACCCCGCCTAGGAGGCCTCTGGAGGTGCAGCTGCGCGTGGGGGAGCTGTCCCAGGCTCGAGGAAGAAGCAACCGCATCATAAGAATAATAGTAATAACAATGATAATGATAATAATAATAATAATAGTAATAATAATACTAATAATAATAATCATAATAATAATAATACTAATAATAATAAGAATAATAATAATAAGAATAATAATGATGATAATAAGTTGTCGGAGGTCCGCGCGGACGTCTCGGATCGACGCGGGCCCCCCCCTGCAGCGCCTCCAGCGCCGCCCCTGGCGCGCTCCGCGCGCCAGGCATGGGGCGTCCAGCGCAGATCCAAGGAATCCGCGCGGACCTCCGAGAGTGTCAGTTTGTGCAGTTGAGCGTTCCTCCACAGGCGCAGTCCCTGCAGGAGACAGGGTGGCGCCAGCTGTACACCGGGCGCGAGCTGAGCAGTGTTTGGGCGATTCCGTGGGCCGCTTTCCTTTCGGCGCTCGTTCTGCACCAGAGGTGGGGCGAAGGTTCTGTTCTGCAGCGGAGGCGGGGCGAAACCAGAACGAGGGGAGGCGACTACACACAACGCATGCGGAGCGAAAACACGCCGCTCATGTCGAGCCCCCACATTGTTCCACTGCACCGACCTTGGGCCCAGCATCGATCGGCGCCTGTGCTCTCCTCGCCACGCCAGGGGAGAGCGTATGCACCGAGGCCCCGGCCCAGGCTGGGGGCTGGTCAGGGAGGGGGGGGGAGGGGAGGAGGAAGAGGAGGAGGAGGAGGAGGAGGAGGAGGAGGAGGAGAGGAGGAGGAGGAGGAGGAGGAGGAGGAGGAGGAGGAGGAGGAGGAGGAGAGGGTTTGGCCTGAGCCCGCGCGCACAGGGCACACCCGATACCGAACTTTACCCTCACAGGTCTGACCCCAGGCGTGCATTGTTGCCGCGCGTCGGCGCTCCTCGTTTTCGGCGGCCACGGGCGACGAGGCAGAGGCCTCCTGGCATAGGCGAGCGAGGCGTGCGCGCTTGTGGGCACGCACCTTGGCCCGCCTCGGCCAGGCCGCAGGACTACTCGATGCGCACCATTCATCAAGCCGAGGCAGAGAGGACCGAATGGGTTGGAGACGAGATGGGTCTAGAGGAGCAGCAGCACGCGGTGCAGCGGTGCGTGCTGATGCATCAGGCCCAGCAGGAGCTCCACGATTCTGGAATCCATAAGATCGGCCTACTGCGCCTTGGCGAACGCAGCAAGCCGGCAGAGGCAAAGGAGCAGGTGCAAAAGGGAAGGGCCACGGAGGAACGACCTGGTTGCTTGAGAGGGACTGGACCTACGACCCCAGCTACGAGGAGGCGACCCAGTACCCGAAGCAACCCAAGGTCAAGCCGAAGGGCCCGCTCTGGAAGTGCGCCCACTGTGGATGTGGGAAGAACACCGAGGCAATGCAGCACTGCAAACATTGCGGCGAGGTCAAGTCTGAAGCGGCCTCCAACGCCCTCGCGATCCTTGGCAGTGGCCAGCAACATGCGATGCCAGGCATCCTGCGGGAACGGTCTGCCACCCCAGGAGCTGAGCATGGAGGACGAGGACTTGACCGTGATGCTGCAGGAGCTCGTACTCGATCAGTGTCGTTCGCGGACTCACCCAGGGCAGCCCCGAATGTCACGGAGAGCGAGCTCAAGCAACTCATCGATCTCACCGAGAGAGCAGGAGACGCTGAAGGCAGCAGAAGGTATAAGGAGCAGCTCCGCAAGATGCAGGAGAGCTGCGTGGTCCCGCCGTTGCAGGAGCGCGCCTCCGCCTTGCACGCGCAGATCCAGCAGCTTGAGCGCACCTTGGGGACGGAACTGGACAAACTTGATCGCATCAACCACCAGGCCTCGTTGCAGCGCCAGACAGTCCAGGAGGTGCGCGAATCTTTGGGCGAGGCTGACTCGCTGCATCGCAACCTCGTGGCTGAGCTGGCCCAGCAGGGGGGAATTTCTTTGGCCAAAGGTGGACCAGCGAAGATCCCGATCTCCAAGGTCGTGGACGGCACAGCCGAGGCGGCCGAGCTGTTCGACGCCGACGAGTTCTTCAATGCCGATGAGTACACCCTTACCGACGACGACAAGGAGCAGCTGGCCGAGAGAAAGACGGCGCTCAACCTACAGGCACAGACCATTGCTAAAGATCTTTTTGCTGGCGCAGTTGGCGATCTGCAGCGCATCAAGGCCGAGCACCTGGAGCATCTGCAGCGGATGCGACGGAAGCGACCTCGGCGAGGAGAGACGACCAGACAGGAGCAGCCGCAGGAGGTGACGGAGGGCCTGGCGCAGGACAGGGCGGCGGCGTGGCTGCTGCGGCCACAGCTGAGGCTGCCGCCCCTGAGCCCCCAGGCCAGCCAGTCAAGCCAGAAGCCGCCGCCCCAGATGAACCCAAGGGGCCTCCTGCCCCAGGGACTCCTGGCTCGGGATCGGCCCCACAGGTTCCCGCTTCCCAGGGGGGCGCCTCCTGTGCCAGGGGCGGTGGCTCGGCTGACCCAGTGCATGCAAGTGCAGGGGTCCGCCAGAGAGCGGCTGCCGCGCTTGGCAGGCCAGAAGGAACGTCCAAGGGCGATCGGTCTGGAGCTTCCTTGCCACCTGTCTGTAGCCAAGCTACCCCCCTTGCCCGAAGTCGGAGACCTTAGGCAAGGGGGGGTCCATGACATACAACAACTTTTTACATGTAATTTGCTGCCCTTCGAAGCCTTACGCGTTGTGCGCGAGCATAGGTTGCAGCACAGGCACGGACAGGATCTGGCTAAGTATATCCAGGATGTCTTGGGAGGTTTGCACTTGGGCGAGAGATCTTGTGACTCCCCCCCAGACCTCCGCGTGTGATACTGTCGCAGCTGGCGCGATTCCGCCAGAACCCGCTGTTTCATTTAAACCTGCCCCCACACCCATTTTCCAGCCTGCCCCCGAGCAGGCCCCTGTTAGTAGCAAGCGTAGTAAGGGTCGTTTCAAAATCGAAACAGCCAACACCACGTCTTGGAAGTCTGCTAAGAGATACTTGGAGAGACGGACGCGAGCCTGGCGATGCTCCAGGAGATTTCTACCGAAGCAAAGGACCGCAGGGAACACGAAGCAGCGGCCAAAAAGATGAACTGGAACATGTGCCTCCATCCCTCTGTTGTGACGGAATCAGGGGGTATCAGCTATGGTGTTGTTGCGGCCTCATTGGCCCACATCGGTATGGGGGGGGGATACCTGAGCAGCCTCGGCCTCTGTATGTGCCGTCGCGAGTGTGTCTTACCTAGGTGAATGCCTTCATCACTGGAGGCTTTGTGGCGGGGCCCGCGCAACTCCCACAGAGGTCCCCCCTGGGCCCAGAAGGCTCACAGGCGCTGGCCCGTCTCGGCGAGATCCTCCATGCACTGGGACTCCCATTTGCTCTTGCAGGAGACTGGAACGTGGAACCGAAGGAGTTTCACGCCTTCGGCTGGGCGCAGAAGATTGGAGGCGTGATCGTGGCGCCGCAGCAGGCGACGTGTCGGTCTACGGCTAAGCAGTGGCGGGTTCTAGTTTTTTTTTCGTTTTATCGCGAGGACTCGCACCATGCGTTCACCAGTGCACGAGGAACGAGCAGGCGACCACTGCTCCGCACTGGCCAGTTACTTTAGTTCTGCAAGGCGACCCGATGGAAGCCAAACGTTGATTGCTGCCTAGGATGATCAAGTTCCCCACGGAGTTGCCAATTGGACCTCGGCCCCAACCTCCTGATTATCAAGCCTCACTAGAGCAAGCTGAGGCCCGAGGGACCCCCGAGGAGCTCAATTGCGTTTTCTTGGATGTCCTGGCTTCCTTCGAGTCGGAGGTGTGTGACATTTATCAAGTTCCTAGAGGCAAGTATGGAGGCCGAGCCCACCAGAGTAAACTGGTTCAAGTCAATTCACTACGGACGGCTGGTGGTGCTTACCCCATTGCGTGTCCAGAGAGTAGGTCTTGGAGGAGGGTCTCTGTTTGGTTTCAGGAGTTGCACCATGCCAAGGCCAGTCGGACTCCTGGGGCTCCAGAGAGACTCATGACCTCATCAAGCGAATACTGGCTGGTCCAGGGAATCTTCGGAAGCATCCTGATTGGTTATCTTGGAAGCCGACCTCGCCCAGTGACCTGCTGTGCTGCTCCGGGTCGGGCTTGCTGGCCTGGCAGCATGAAGCAGGACTTTGGGCTGAAAGGTTGGAAAAGAAGTTCTCAAGTAGGAGAGCTGCTCAGTGGAGAAACTGGGTAGCTGAGGCGGTCAAAGGGGGGGCTGGCCAAGCACACCAATACACCAAGACCCCGCTCGGATGGAACCCCAACCAATCCATCAAGCCAGGCCAGCCCCCCCCCCCCCCCCAGGGCCCAGTGATTTGATTCAGGAACAGGAGGACCTTTGGAAAGGCATATGGCGCCCATCGCCAGCTGCCAGCAAGCTTCCTGACGCGATTGGCGAGCTCGAACATTTGATCGCAGCGCAAGAGCATGAAGGTCGATATATTTTTCCACCCTTTGCGTCGGCTGGTGACATCAGGCGAGCAGCAGGCAAGTTCAAGCGCCGGACTGGCCTAGGAGCGGACTCTGTGCACCCACGAGACGTAGGTCTTGTTTGCGGTGCTGCACTTACCGTTCTGGGGCTGCTCTGGCATTGGGCTGAACGTCTTGGGCAACTTCCTTCTCAGTTAGCTTTGAACCTCATAGTCTTATTACCCCGGCCTGACCATGGGTTTAGGCTGATTGGTTTATTACCAGGGATCTGCAGGGTTTTTGGAAAGCTTAATCGACCTGAAGCTGACCAGTGGGAAAGTCGTGAGGTTCGAGATTTTCACTACGGGTCCCGTGGCCGCAGTTGTGAAAGAGCTGTCTGGGAACAAGCCCTATCTGGAGAATTTTCGAAGCTGAATAATATCCCCTCGGCGGCTGCTCTTATAGATTTAACTAAGGCCTACGAGAAGGTTAGCCACTATTTACTGGTGCAGGCGGCTATAAAATATAATTTCCCGCTCGTGAGGCTGCGCCTTCTACTCCGCCAATATCGAGCAGCTAAGCTGTTGCAGATAGGTGGCATGGTGTCGAATGTTATTGAGGTGTGGCAAGGTATTGTTGCTGGATGTTCGTTTGCCACGTCCCTTAGGAGGCTTATCCTTCTAGCGCCGTGCGATGCCGCCCGTCTGCATTGGCAAAGTGTCAGAATTGTCAACGTGGTCGACGACCTTACCCTATTCGCCTCGCTGGTGGCCAATCGGCTCGGCGCGATCATTGGCAGTGCGGCGGCATTCATCTGTCTGCAGCTCGAGAAGCTGCAGCTGATCGTGTCTAAGGATAAGGGCGTCATCATGTCAACTAACTCGGAAGTTGCAGCTGTGATCCAGAGGAGATTACAGAAATGGGATTTCGTGATTACTAAGTCGGGTAAAAATCTCGGTATTGATCAGAGTTTGACCAAAGGCAGGAGAGCCACCAAGGTTCAGACGGGTCGGTTTGCTACGCTCCGCCCCAGGCTGTCCCGTTTCAGAGGACTCAGGAGTTCGTTCAAGGGTTCCGCGAAGGTTGTCCAAGTGGGGGCTCTCCCTTCGGCGCTCTATGGGACCTCGGTGGTGGGCCTCTCCAACAAGAAGCTGGTTGAACTGAGGGCCATGTTCGCCCAGGCTGTTTTTGGTACTCCTAAGGGGCGCTCGAGGACTCTGGAATTCCTTCTTGGGCCTGACCCTGGAGGCGATCCAGAATATGCTGCAAATTCTGGGCCTATCGTGATGTGGATCGCGGCGTTGCAGCAGCACTGGGCCCCCGAGTTGCACCTTAAGACCTGTTTTGATAATTTTCAAGCCATTCCTGACCGAGGATGGGAACACGTTCAAGGACCCGCTAGCGCAGTTGTGTGCACTCTGGATAGACTAGGCTGGACCATCAAGTCTTGGGATTCCTGGGAGACGGACCAGGGGCCCCCTGTGAGCCCGAGGTACCACGGCAAGAGGACGTTCAAGAGCGTCATCCAGGTGAGCACCCAGCGCTGCCTCATCAAGAGTTTAGGGGGACCCCAAGGCAAAGTCGAAGGCCTACCAGGTGCACCCTGCTTGGAGCCGCTAGTCGCTATGTGCCGAGACCTTCGAACGCATGGCCGAGGTGATTCGGCAGGCCGGCTTGCAATTGCAGCGTCAGGAGGCTACGCAACCCAGCACGAGCTTTTTTCTGACAGAAGAGTTGTTGACGGCCATTGTCAGTGGTGCAAGCGTGCGCTGGGCACTAAGTCTCACAGATTCTACGACTGCTATGCGCAGATGCTCTTCTTGAGTAGCCTGGATTTGGACGAACACCTCGATGAGGCTAGGCGTGCTGATGAGTATGCTGTAGGCTACACAAGATGCCTTTTCGAAAGTCCTGAATGGCAGTGGCCAACCCCGTTCATCAAGGCGGAGCCTCGGTGGAGTTGCGTCCCACGAGGTGGACTGCTGGACTCAGGCTACATATGTCTTGACGGCTCGGGTTTGGACCAAGATAGTATGACGTTTGCTCGAGCAGGGTATGCAGTTGTGGGGCTAGATGAAGGGGGTAACATCCACGGCAGTTTGTACGGTCCTCTCCCGCACCTCCTGCAGCTTGCAGGATGTGGTGAAGTGTATGCGCTGCTGGTTGCTCTCAGGCATTTGGGTGCAACCCCAACGGTAATTGCCACCGACTGTAAGATGGTGCTCGACATTTGGAATGCTGGACCAGGACAAGATTTAACGAATACCTGTTTTTTTTGTTTTTTTTCAGAACTGTGGCATGATATCTTTCGGGTTGCTGAAGACATCGGCATATCTAATATTAGTTTGACCAGAGTTAAATCGCATTTGAGCCGCACGGCGGCACTGGATGCAGGTATGAGTTATTGGGCTTGGTTCGGCAATCGTGAAGCTGATAGACTTGCCAAAGTCGGAGCCAGCGCCCAGGCTAATCTTCCTTTCGTGCGAGCCCAGTGTGATCTAGTAGCTCGTAAAGTGAAGAGTTCAGCGATCGTGGTCTCGGGGATCCTCGACCGTCTTGCCAAGCAGAATTTCCCAGATGTCATGACATATCGTAAACCCGTACGTGCCAAACATCCACTTCTCGAACTGATTCCTGATCCCTTGGGCCACCAGCTAGCCAGAGTAGGGGAAGGTTTCATGTGCGTTTGGTGTGGGGACAGGGGGGCCTCGCGTAAAGCTATTTGTGTAACCCCTTGTTCTGGACTCCCCAGAGCTTCCCGCACCTCCCACCCTTCCCATACTCTGTGTGTGGGGAGTGGAAAGGTGACTTGGTGTGTCAAATGCGGAGCTTTTGGGAGCGTGAGGTCCAGGTTTTTGAAGGATAGATGTTTGAAAGGACCTCAGAACAAGGACGCTGGATATTCCCTTGCCTTGTTGAAGCAGGGTATCGACCCGTCCAGCGGCAAGTTTTTCGGTCAGAGTTTCCCTGTGGACGAGCTGCTGGCTGAGGCTCCGCCGCCGCCCCGAGGCCGCTGAGCTCGCCAGGCAGCTAAACTCGTCTTTTCTTTTCTTCTCTTTGTTGCGGGAGTGTCATTACATTTCTTGTTGCACAGGAGGTGACTCTCTCTTAACGCCGAAGGACGCCGAAGGAGGAGGAGGAGGAAGAGGAGGAGGGGCGGAGGTCCAGTTACCCGGCGCCCGCTCCCAGGAGGCGGCGGCGGCCACGCGGGCGCAGCAGGTCGATGCCAGCCTCGCGGATCTGGCCGTGCGCGCCGAGGCGGCCGCGGAGGGCGCGCGGTTCTGCAGCCGGCGCGCGAAGTGGCTCGAGGCGGCGGCGGCCGGGAGCGAGGAGGGCCTGAAGGGCCTGCAGAAGGCTCGGGGCGATCGGAGGCGAGGTGCTCTGGACGTGGCATTTTGTATCGGGGGGGGGGGGGGACCTTCCGGCGGAGATCTTGCCCATCCCCCCCCCCCCCCGCCCCGTTCCGGCAGCGCGTGCCCGACCCCCCCCCCGCGGATCCAGGAGGAGTATGCAAAGGTGGTATACAAAAAGGCAGGGGCAGACAGAGTTCTGCATCATGTCTTGGCCATGTTTCAGAATTGTTCGACATTTGTTTATTTTGTCACCCAAAGTCCGCCTGCAGGGGGACTTGCCCGACCTAAATCCAAGGCGGGCCGGGGGCTGATTTGTTGCCCCGTCCAGGGTATGGAAGGACTTGGGGGCGAGCGCAGGCCAACAGCAGTTCCTGCCCCTTTCGGACACGGCCTGCCGTCGGCGTGCTTAGCCATGGGCGTCGTCCGTGCCAGCTAGCGCTGGGCATCGGGCCCATTGTTCCGCACCCATCTCTCAGGCATTGGACAAAAACGTCCGGGCTCGCCTATAGGCCCACCAAAGAAGTTTCTCCTAACCTTTGGTTGTTAGCACTAAATGTTTTTAGAGGATGTCTGGCTGAGACTGTATTGTTTTATCACATCTGGTCCGCGTTCTAAGAACAGTGTTTGTGTTATCAGAATGCTGATGGGTTCCAAGCTCCTTTCGTTGTAGGCCTTTAGGAATGCCGAGACGGTCGGCCCCTGCTCAACTCTCGGCTATACGCAAGAGTGACCTTGGGTAAGAGTGACCTTTGGTGCGCGGCTTTCTGGGTGCCGCGGGGGGACCAAACCTGGGCGCGCAAGCAGCTGCTACTGTTCCGTTTTCAGCCACCTGGGGACCCATCTGTGCCCGCTCCAAAGGTCACTCCTGCGAAAGGTCACTCTTACTTCTAGTCGAAGCTCTCGCGCGTCCAAGAAGGCCATTCAGGAGCGCGCGGGCCTGCAGGACCTCCAGAAGCTCCGCGGGGAGGTGGCCGCGGCACAGGCGGCCGCCCTGCAGAGCAAGGCCCGCGGCGAGCCCGCACCGCCGGGCGGAAGGTCAGAAGAGGAACAGGTACCCATACGGTAAATCGACAAAACGTTGCACCACCTGGCGCTGACAAGAAATCGCATCGCTGTTCTATCAATCGTTTGTTTCCCCCCCCTCCCCCCAGATCTCAATATTGGGTTCGGTCCGGGCTGGTCGAAACAGCTCGGTGGTGCAACGTTCTGTCGGGAGCCCCCGGGCGGAACAGGGGCTCTTCGCCATGCACCCAATATGAAGGTCGGGGGGAGGGGGGGCAAGAGGAATGCAGTATAGGTGCCAATGCACAGCAAAAGTGATGCAACATGTTGTCGATGTACGGTGCCTCTATCCTTCCCTCGTTTTCCCCCTTTTTGGGCCTCCTGGGAGGCCCTCGTCGCCACCGCCGGATGGTCAGAACGCACCCCCGGAGAGGTCCGCGGGGCAGCGGTATCGGTACCTTGTCCGTTTCCCCGGGGATGGGCAGGATCGATCAGGCTCTCTTGGGCGCCGCAGGAGGGCCGGGCCGAGAGGCCTCTGGCCGAACCTCGGGGCGCAAGAGACGGGTGTCTATGCACATCTATGCACACGGGGGTCCGCCAGGGCGCCCGATTTTGCAGGATCCTGCAGAGCCAGGGCTGCACTGACCCGGGTCTGGGCGACGGTCTCTGCAATGTTTGGCAGGATCAGGGCCTGATTGACCCGGGTCTGGACTGACCTGGGTCAGCAGGGCCCCGAGAACCCGGCCCGAAGGACTGGGCAGGAATGCGTCCGTGGGGCCCACGAGGCGGCGGTGACTGTGCTTCTGCAGATTGCACGTCGTAGTGATCCAATGGCGCCGACGTCGTGTTATGGCTTTTGGTGACACTGCGTGCCAAGTACTTGTTGGCGCCTCCCTCCAATGCCGGTCACCGTGGGACGTCCGAGTCACATCCGTTCAGACCACGTCTCTCCCTGCCTCGACATAGAAGGGGGGCGGCAGTGAAGGGGCGAATGGGGCAGACACTGCAGTGGGCATCCTCCATGTTTGAGGTTAGTTCTGGTCGTCGTAGTGAGGAGTGGCCGCCAAGTCTCACATGTGTTGGCTCGTTCGAAGCGAGCTGTGGTCGTTGCGCGCATCGTCTTCTGGCTGGCGGGGGGTGGGGCGGTGGGACCAGCCGGGAGGGGCGCGTGGAGTCATGGGTGGCCATGGAGGCGGTGACCAAGTGCAAAGAGGCATGGCACTTGCGTGGCACCCAGAGGCACCTGGAAACGACAGGGCAGTTTTTGTTGCTACCGCTTCAGTGCTGCACGTGTGTGTGTTTTCCCTGCAGTGCAGGTTTTGCCCCACTTCGTCGCACTTGCTTTTCCAGTTCGCTTCCGGCCCCAAATGCCGCAGCAGTCTTACCACCGTTTCGGGGAGCCGCTTTCCTACCTTTTCCCGCTGTCCAGGGGCAGTTACTCGCAAGCGGCAAAGGAACGCCCAGCCACTCCCGAGGCCCACGTAGGCTTGGGCTCCCCCCGTCAGGCAAGAATGCATCCAGAGGGGCCCGGTCGCCTGGGTCTCAACGGGAGCCAAACCGTGGTGCTGGCTCCTCCTCCTCCTCCTCCTCCTACTCCTCCTCCTCCTCCTCCTCTTTCTACTCCTCCTCCTTCTCCTCCCTTTCCTCTTCCTCTTCCTCCTCCTCCTCCTCCTCCTCCTCCTCCTCCTCTTCCTCCTCCTCCTCCTCCTCCTCCTCCTCCTCCTCCTCCTCCCTCCTCTCCTCCTCCTCCTCCTCCTCCTCCTCCTCCTCCCCCTCCCCCTCCCCCTTCTCCTCCCCCTTCTCCCGCCCCTCCTCCTCCTCCTCCTCTCCTCCTCCTCCTCCTCCTCTCCTCCTCCTCCTCCTCCTCCTTCTCCTTCTCCTCCTACTCCTCCTTCTCCTCCTCCTCCTCCGCCTCCTCCTCCTCCTCCTTCTCTTCCCCCTGAGCACATCTCCCCTGACGTTGTCCCTGGAGCTCTCCCTCCTCACACGCCCCACGAGCGGAACCGGAAAGGCTGCCTCTTCGGGCCGAGATAGGACGCCCAGTCCGTGGTCGATCAGGAAGAGGCGGTCGCGGCGGGCTTCTGCATGTGTTTGCAGCGCTCGCGCCCCGCTGATTAGCCCGTCGCTCCTGCCTGCGTCTGCGGGGCCGTAGGCGACTGGAAACTGCTTCTGCCCAGTTCCTGCGATAACCCAGGAGTATCAGGCCTGGCCGCTCCCCCCCCTCCCCCCCGCAGAGAGCTTGACCTTGCGTCCGTTGCGAAGGTTCGAAGGGTGTAATTACGCAGTGCTGGTGCGCGCGGTACGTGGGGCTGCCCAAAGCGAAAATGCTAGGCTATCGGCTGGCCCCCCCCACACCACCAGAGAACCCAGGCCACCGCCGAAAAATTAGCCTGGCGACGGGCCCAGCCATATGCACTGTCACTTGTGAATACCGCGATTGTGAATACCGTCTTCGCCCGCGCTCCCTATGTTGCCACGGCTTCCCGCCGGAGCCCGACATGCTCAGGAACACGTTCGCGGCCGTCTTCGCGGGCTCCGACGACGACAAGGACGGCGTCCCTCTGACCGAAGAGCAGAAGCAGGAGAGGGCTTCGAGAGTCATGAGGGAGGAGGTGGCGTTGCACGTCGACAAGGCGGAGTACGACGCCGACGCCCAGGCGCGGTTGTTGAAGCAGCACAGCGATGGGGCCACGATCCTCGTGAGGGGTGCGCCGAAATGGCCCGAGTCCGCCATGCGAGCCCTGCCACTGGAGCCTTCGGCGGAGCTCCCTTCGGGGCCACGATCCTCGTGAGAGGTGCGCCGACATGGCCCGAGGCCGCCGCGTGAACCATGCCACTGGCGCCTTCGGTGGAGCTCCCAATGTTGCCGCGATCCTCGTGAGGGGTGTGCCGACGTGGCCCGAGGTCGCCGCGTGAACCATGCCACTGGCGCCTTCGGCGAAGGTCCCTATGTGGCCACGACCCTTACGAGGGGTGTGCCGACATGACCCGAGGCCGCCATGCGAACACTGCTAGTGGGTGCTTTCGGCGGAGCTCCCAATGGGGCCACGATCCTCGTGAAGGGCGTTCCGACATGGCCCGAGGCCGCCGCGCGAACCCTGCCAGTGGGTGCTTTCGGTGGAGCTCCCTACGGGGCCACGATCCTTGCGAGGTGGCCCGAAGCCGCCGTGCGAACCCTTCCATTGGCGCCTTCGGTGGAGCTCCCTATGGGGCCACGATCCTCGCGAGAGGTGCGCCGAAACGCTCGGAGTCCGCCGCGCGAGCCCTGCCGCTGGAGCCTTCGGTGGACCTCTCTTCGGGGCCACGATCCTCGTGAGGGGTGCGCCGAAATGGCCCGAGGCCGCCGTGCGAACCATGCCAGTGGAACCTTCGGTGGAGCTCCCACTGTGACCACGATCCGCGTGAGGGGTGTGCCGAAATGGCCCGGGACCGCCATGCGAACCCTGCCAGCGGGCGCCTTCGGCGAAGCTCCCTATGTGGCCACGATCCTCGTGAGGGGTGTGCCGAAATGGCCCGAGGCCGCCGCGCGAACCATGCCAGTGGAACCTTCGGTGGAGCTCCCAATGGGGCCACGATCCTCGTGAGGGGTGTGCCGAAATGGCTCGGGGCCGCCATGCGAACCCTGCCAGCGGGCGCCTTCGGCGAATCTCCCTATGTGGCCACGATCCTCGTGACGGGTTTGCCGAAATGGCCCGAGGTCGCCATGCGAACCCTGTCACTGGTGCCTTCGGTGGAGCTCCCAATGTGGCCACGATCCGAGCTTTGTGCCGAAAGGGCCCGGGGCCGCCGTGCGAACCCTGCCACCGGCGCCTTCGGTGGACCTCCCAATGGTGCCACGATCCTTGCGAGGGGTGTGCCGACATGACCCGAGGCCGCCATGCGAACACTGCCATTGGAACCTTTGGTGGAGCTTCTTATGGGGCCACGATCCTTGTGAGGGGTGCCGAAATGGCCCGAGGCCGCCATGCGAACCCTGCTAGTGGGTGCTTTCGGTGGAGCTCCCTACGGGGCCACGAAGCGTTGTAGTGGGTGGGTGAAACGAGGGGAGGAGGAGAGGAGGAGGAGGAGGAGGAGGCGGGAGGGG
>CAUYUJ010009358.1:195319-207819 GCA_963575745.1 Prorocentrum cordatum | reverse complement strand
CAGGAGGCATTTCCGTAGCCAGTGTGGCTCAAGCCATTTTTGGCTAAGGGGAGGCCTCTGTTGGTATTGTGTGACTGATGGCCGGCCAGCACACCACTGGCATGCTCAGCCCGCGCGCGATGTCTCAAGGCGAAGAGGCGGCTCCCGTCGAAAATGGAACGGGCAAGGCAGCGCACCCAGAGTCGAGCGGGCTCAGCTCGGCCCGCACGCAGTGCTCCGCGCCAGACCTGCTCCTGCTCGACTTCAGCGACGGCGAGGACGCTGTCGCGCACGAGAAGAGCTGGGGCTGCACCGCACCGCCGAGGGATGGCAGCGAGCCGGCGCCCTTCCGGGCGGCGCTCCGCGAGGCGGTGCCCCTCGGGGACCGGCGCCCTTCCAGGCGGGGGGGGCCTGCAGTGCCAGCGCCGGGGGGGGCTCCGCTCAAGCGCCTCCGGTCCGAGGCCTTCTGGGAGCAGAGGGCCGCCGCCGCCCGGAGGCCGAGGTGCTCGCCCTGGGAGCCGGGGGCGAGGCAGCGCCGCCCGTGCCTCGAGGCCGAGAGCCTCGCGCCAGCTGCAGGACGCCAGTAGTGCCATTGCGCGCGCCGCCGCCCTCAAGTCTGCACGAGACGTGATTCGCACCAGATGCGCGGTCCCGTGGGTGCTTCTGGCGCGGCGGATGAAGTCTATGCCTCCTGCCTCGCGCAGTGAGGCGTGAGGCCCCTGGGTCGTCTCCAAGGTTGCTTGCTGACTGCGCTGCTGCGAACCGCTTACAGCTCTCTGTTTGTAGTAAGCCTCAAAGGTGGACAATCGCATTCATTTCCAGAGGCCTTTTTACCAGGCTTCCTGATTTCCTGCAAGTGTTCAATGCCAAGTTGCTAGAGCTTGAGCCCCACGTGCTGACAGAAGGTACCACCACAGTCGTGACGGATTCGACAAGCTGGGTTTGCTCTTGCCAATTTGTGCGCGATTTTCTGTTTCGACTTGCTCGTGTCCCTTGCGCTCCCGACCCAGGACCCTTGGGCGTCCGTTTTCGCTGCCGAGGCCAAAGCCCTCGCGCCTTTTGTGCGTGCCGCAAGAAGGCGGCCATGCCTAGCTCGAGGAGTAGCATCGTGGTGCCTTGGCAAGCAGCCAAGGCGCGGGTGTGTCGACACCTCGTGGCAAAACAAATGCCCAGGAGGCATTGGAGATGATTCCTCAGACCCCAAGGTTCAAGCACACCCAAGAGGGGGTACAGCTGAAAAGGGGTGGTGCAATTGATCTGGGGCGCGTGTATTGGCAATGGACTGCGCCAGAGACCTGTATTGCATTGTATGGCAAGTAATGCATTGCGCGCGAAAGTCCAGCAACACAGTTGCGCCCCAGAATGTGTTGCACGCCCCAGACGCGTGGCAACCCCACAAAGGTATTGCACCACGTCTATTGCGCCGCCCCCTTGTCGCTGGACCCCCTTTCGGGTCATCCCGAGAGGTGGGCCCCAAGCGACCCTCATATCATCCACGGAACGTCCCTGGGACGCGAAAGCTGGGCGCCGCGTAATGGGGAGGTCATAAATGGGGGGGCGGCGAGGGTGGTCCGAGAAGGTTCCTCAAACGGTACCTAAACGAGCCCCCTGGGGCTCTGGAGGGGCCCGAAAGGGGCACGAAAGGGGACCTTTTCTGACCCCCTCATTTGTGACCCCCCCATTAAACCACGCCCAAGAAAGGCAACGCCAGTCTTTACAATGTTCGTACGCGTCCTTTGGCTCCAGACGGCTTCCACGCGTCCGCCGAGAGCGGCCCGAGAGGGCCCCGGCGCCCCCGAGGCGAGCCCAGCACTGCCTCAAGATGGTCCCCAATGCGGCCCTCAGGCCTTCAGCATCGGCTTCAGAGGGCCCGAAGGGTCCCCGCGAGGGCCCCAAGAGGCCCCATGAGGCCTCGAGAGATTTCTGCAAGAGCCCAACACGGCCCCTCAGAAAGCTCCCTCGACGCCCCGAGAGTCCTCGAAAGATTTCTGCAAGAGCCCAACACGGCCCCGCAGAAAGCTCCCTCGACGCCCCGAGAGGTCCCCCTCACCCTCCTGTGCCTCGCCACTCCCTGGAGAAGGAGCCAGGGCCCGCGTGTCGCCACTTCTGTTTTCACCCGGTCGGGGTCTGGTGTGGCCTCTCCCCCTTGCCAACCTTCGTCACGGCAGGGGCGGGCGGCGCGCTGCGAGGCCGAAGCGAAGCGCATGGACCACCTCGAGTCCTGCCTCGTGGGCCTGCAGGGCCACGTCGAGAGCGTGGAGCAGTCGGTCCGAGAGAAGGCCAGCGCCTCCCAGCTTCAGCAGATCAGGGGCGCCGTCGCGGGCGCAGAGGCGGCGCTGAAGGAGGCGCAGCAAGCCTTGCAGGAGAAGGCTCGTAAGAGAACAGCAGCACAGAGGTCGAATAGTAAAACGTATGTCTGTTAGCCTGCGTGGGCCCAAACCAGAGTGCGCCTAGCATTAAGTCGGGCCTGTCCCTCTACAGGGGGGAATATTCAAAAATCAAGAAAATAGTCTGGGGACTATTGTTTGATTGTTTTCTAGACTATTTGTGAATCGAGTATTTCTGTCGTTCAAAATCCCCCTGTAGGAGGACAGGCCCGAACTAAGCCTAACAATATTTGTTGTGCAATCTATGTGGTGCACTCTCTGGTGTGCAAGTTACGTGGTGCATTATTTGCGGTGCGCAATCTCTGCTGTGCGCAATCTCTGTGGTACAATCGAAGTGGTACACTCTACGTGGGGCAATCTGTGATGCAATAGATGTGGTGCAATATATGTTATGCAATTGACTACCCTGCACCGCGCTTGACCACCTCCACTGCTCACGCAAACATCCCACCCACCCACCCGCAACTTGGTTTGCAAAATCTCTTGAGACCGTGACAGTGGGTATCAAATGGCACTTGGCAACGACAGCGACGCCGACGACGACAGCGACAACGACGACGACGACGCCGACAACGACTACGACGACACCGACGACGTCTCCAACGACTTCGACGACGCCGACAACGACGACGACGACGACGACACCGACGACGACGATGACAACGACGACGACGATGACGACGCCGACGACGACAACGACGACACCGACGACGACGACGACGACTACGCCGGGACGACGTCGACGACGCCGACGCCGACGACGACGAAGACGACGACGACGCCGACCACGACGACGAAGACGACGACGACGTCGCCAACGAAGACGACGACGAGGGAGGAGGGAGGACGACGACGGCGACAACGACGACAACGACGAAGGGAGGAGGGAGGACGGCGACGACGCGAACGACGAAGAAGGAGGAAGGACGGCGACGCCGACGACGACAACGACGAGGGAGGAGGGAAGACGACGACGACGACGACGACGACGAAATAGGACGGACGACGACGAGACGCCGACGACGGACGACGACGACGACGAGGGAGGAGGAGGAAGGACGACCACGGCGACAACGACGACGGAAACGACCATGACGCCAAAGAGGACGACGACGACGAACACGAGGAAAGACAGAGGACGACGTAGGCGACGACGACGACGACGCGGGAGGAGGGGGGACTGCGACAACGACGACGACGACGCAAGAGCGTGCGCGCACGCTTTTGTTGAACATCCGTGTGGCGAAACCTTGTGTCTTTGTAGGTTTTTTGGACACGATTTTGAACTTCTTCCGAAACCGATGGGTTTCGAACGATTTCGGCATACGCGCGCGACGACGCGCGCGTCTGCACTTCGTCGAATTTTTTGCAGCGGATTCTCGCGACGGCACACGCGCAAGGGCGTTCGACAGATTTCGACATGTGCGCGCGCGAAGCACGTTTGGTAGCATGTTGCGAAATTCTTGAAAAACGTATGGTTTCCTTTAGATTTCGCAAGAGCTCGCGCGTAAGCTTTTTTAGTAATTCCGTGTTGCGAAACCCTTGGTGTTTGTATGTTTTTTTGGAAACTCGATTGCGAAATCTTTCCGACACCGAAGGTTTTTGAAGGATTTCGGCATGCGCGCGCGACGACGCGCGCGTGTGCACTTCGTCTCTTTTTTTTGCAAAGGGATTCGCGAAACAAGTATTATGTAGGAACAAAAGGTGTCCCCGCGTTTCGTTCTTTACAAGGGAGCCTCAGGTGGACCGATACCGGTTCCCTGGGGATAGTGTAAATTCACATTTAGGATGGACATTTGGTCATTATCATATATGATTTACATACCCGACAGGGGGGCGGCGAACGCCCGGGGGGGGGGAGAGTCTAATCTCTTTTTAGAAAGGAGAATATATGCTGTGCAATGTATGAGAAGCAATCTCTATGGTGCAATCAACTGGATTGCAGCGGGGGGGTCGTTGCATCGGGGCGACGGCCACGGGACGGGGCAGCGACGGCGATTATCTAGCCGCCAGACTGGCGGCCAGGCCCACACGACGGGCGGCGACGGGGCGGCGACGGCGACAACATGGCCGCCAGACCGGCGGTGATGCCCAGCTCCGTTAACAGAAGTAGGGACCCGTATGTGCAAGCACTGTTTGGAGAAAGTGACATGACGGTAGACTTTCGGAGGTGTGCGCGGATCTCTGAGATCGACGTTCGCCTTCACTGGCGGCGCCTCCGGCGCCCCCCCTTGGCGCGCTGGCTGCGCGCGCCAGAAAACCACTGACCTCCGACAGCTGTTCTCTATGCAGGGACGAAGCGACATAATATAGCATCACCAATCAGAAGATCAAAGCATACAGTGGAGACCCAGGCCGAGACACACCCTGTTTGCCTCCAGGGTGCCCCGGGTGTCGTGGGATTCGGTGGTTTTGCGATGGAAAGCGTGACGTTCCCACACAAATTCAATGGACGCCCTGGGGTCTCAGGGTTGGGTTTCTTGTGGGACGTTTCTTGTGGTCGGGCATCCACTGTAAGTGGCAGTTCGCGCCGCAGGCTGTGCGTCGGGTGTTACTGCCTCTCGGTCTTGTGGCGGTTGGGAATGCCTCGTGTTTCTTCCTGCCCCTCGGTCTTGTGGCGATCGGCGAGGAACAGTGTGCCCAGCCGATGGCATAATTACACGTCTCTTCATTCCCCGTTGGGCATGCCGCAGGCATGCGCTGGGCAGTTCCGGCAGCTCGTCGGGACCCTCTCTGGCGTAGAGGCCAAGCTGGCCGGGGTCGAGCAGGCGCTGCAGGAGAAGGCTGGCAACGGCCAGCTCCAGCAGGTGAAGAGCATCGCGATGGGCATCCAGACGCAGGCTGCCTCTTCAGTCCCCTCGGCCCTCGGGTGGGCGAGCTGGAAGGCGATTCTGTCGAATTCAAGGCTGTCCAAGCGAGCCCCAGTCATGCTGTACGGTCGTTCTCTTGGCGCTTCAGCCCCACCCCAGCAGCGCCCCCGCGGCATTCCACGCGGGTCGCAGTCGCAGTCGCAGTCGGGGGGGCCGATGGTGTCCCACCAAGCGTTCTCCTCTCACGAGTTTTCGTCGCGATGGCTCAGGGTATGCGCAGACCTTTGTGGGCCCCGGAAACGGCAGGGCCGTTTTTTCACCGTTTCCCCAAAAAAGTGTCCCTTGAAAATGGAAACGGCAAAAAAAAAAATGGCGACCGAAAACGGCAAAAAAACGGCTCCAGGATTGGAACCGGAGCCGGAACCGGTCAAACAACGGCGACGGAACCGGTAAAAAACGGCGTCGGAACCGGCAACAAAAACGGCAAAACGGAACCGGTAAAAAACGGCCCTGTCGTTTCCAGGTCCCACTAAGGCGCAGTCCCACGAGGCGGGGGGGAAGAGGCAGAGGTCCCGATTCGGCGGCGCGCCCAGGGGGAAGTGAGAAGGGGCAGACCCTCTCAGGAGGCAGGGGGGGCTGTTCAGAAGCCGCCCGGCCTTCTGAGGAGCCGCCTGCGCCTCCAGAGACTCAGGCTCGGAAACATTTGTCGGAAGGCCCCTCCCTCCTCCGGCCCCCCTGCTGTTCTCTTTCGTTCCTCCTCCTCCTCCTCCTCCTCCTCCTCCTCGGACTCCTCCTCCTCCTCCTCCTCCTCCTCCTCCTCCTCCTCCTCGGACTCCTCCTCTTCGGTCTCCTGCGTTCTCTTCCTGTTGCCGCTCGTGTAGCGCCAGTAGACAGATAAAAAAAAACAGCTCGTCGGGAGGGCGGCGGCCCCGCCGAGACTTCTGAAGAGAAGCCCTGCCCCCTCTCTCGCTTTCCCCCCCCCCCCCCCGGGGCGCGCCGCCGGCAGGCGGGCGGGCCCGCCTGAGACATCCCGCCCCGCACAGGCCTGCGCCCTCGAGCAGGGGCTGCGGGACAAGGCCGCGGGCTCGTGCGCTGCCCTGGAGCGCGCGCGTCCGCGGGCCCCCCCTCCTCCGCCTCCGCCTCCTCCTCCGCCTCCTCTCCGCCTCTCCTCCTCCTCCTCGCTCCTCCTTCTCCTCCTCCTCCTCTCCTCCTCCTCCTCCTCCTCCTCCTCCTCCTCCTCCTCCTCCTCCTCCTCCTCCTCCTCCTCCTCCTCCTCCTCCTCCTCCTAGCCGTTCTGCGCTCAAGCTGAGTTTTGCAGGCGCGTTTCTTCAGAGCGGCTCGCGTCTGCGGGCCAAAGTGTCTCGGCGGGAGGCCCTATCCTCCCAAACTTTTCCACGATTCCTCACAGGCAGCTGCGATGGGGTATCAGTGGGCATCAGGGCGTTGGTCAGCGCACAGTCCTCCTTGGCGTGGTGATCAGCCTGCTGGTGTGCCTCCTGGACCTCAGCTTCCCCTTCCTCTGCAGCCTGGAGCGCAACTCTGGCCAGGGCCAGCTGCCGCGCACCAGCCGTCAGGAGGTGGAGGCCAGAAATGGGCATGCTCCAAGTGCCCATGCCGTCGCAACGCTGCTACCGCCGCTTTCTGCAAGCACTGCAAGGCCCCGCGCGAGTACTACCCGTCGGCCCCTGGCTGGCAATACGGTGCTCCTGGGTCTGCTCAACCACCTGGCTTCTTCGGCTTGCCTCGTCAGGCCCCTGTGTTTCCTGGTGGTCGAGCCCCTGCTCCACCTGATGGTCCCCAAGCCGAGCCCCTACCCGATGCTGGTGGCATGGATGACAAGGAGCTCGAGGTTTTGGTGGCCAGCCTTGGTAAGGCAGGCGATGCAGTCGGCGCAAAGAAGTTTCAGGCTGTTCTGGACGCGAGGAGAGCACCTGTGCTCGAGGTGCCAGTGGAGCGCAAAGTCAATCAAGCTTTCCACACTCTTCGCGCCGCTGAACAACGCCTACAGAAGAACGTCACGCTTTTCACCAACCTGGAGCAGTCTTTGGAGGCACAGCGCAAGCTTGTGGTCGTGGCCAACGACGAGTACAAGCAGGCAGAGCTGGAGCACCAGCGTTTGGTTGCGGAGCTGGCCAAGAAGTCGGGGCCGAAGACGGGACCTCCGCCCAAGCCTCAGGTCACGGTCAAAGATATTATGGACGGCAAGACACACGAGCTTATCACGCTCGGCGATATGTTCTCTTTCGGTGATGACGAGTACGAGCTTTCCACGGAAGATAAGCAGGCAGCAGACTCCTTGGTCGAGCAGCTCAATGCTGGCCTCAAGGAGGCCACCACGAAGGTCTTCGCTGAGGCGGCGGCTGCGGTGGAGAGAGCTAAAGCTGATCATCAGGCGCTGCTGGAACGTCTGGCAGGGAAGCGTCGTCGTCGCGATGAGACTGCAGGTGGACCTGGCCAGGTACCTCCTCATCAGCCAGGTGACGCCGCGGCCCCGCCGCCTGCCGCCGCTGCCTCTGAGGGAGGGGGAGCGGGCGGTTCGGGTGGGGGGAACGGGGCTCCATCAGCTGACAGCTCGTCGGCCACTTTGCGTGCTGCCGCCAGTATTGTGGCTGGTGGTTCCAGCACTGGCAAACAGAATTCCTAGCAGGGTTGAGGCCGAAGCCTCACTGTATCACGTACACCCGATGTTTATATCTTTGGCTGACGCCATCTCAGCTCGGCCTCCTGTGGAGATTGTGAGGCAAGAGCGAGTGAAGTTTTGCTCGAGTGGCCCTACCTGTCTCAAGCGTGGTCACGCGATTCAGGCCAGGGTTGCTCAGATCACTTCTCTGCCTGGACCTCGGGACCCTGTTTATGTGAAGCCCTTTGTTGCCCAGGATACCCCTCCTCACGTTGATGCGGTCGCCTTATCTTTTGAGACCTGCAACGTGTCGGGGTGGAAATCCTCAGGCAAGTCTTGGCTCTCCAGATCCCAGGCCCATATTGTAGTTTTGCAAGAGCACCACTTAGCCTCTCAGGAGGACATCCTCCAAGCCTCTGCCTGGGCCCTTCGAGCGGGGTGGAAAAGTTTGTGGGAGCCAGCCTTGGAGTCTGAGTCAGGAGGTACGTCTGGAGGGGTTGCTATCCATTGTCGCAGTTGGCTGGGCCTCCATCGTCTCCCAGACGTCTCCAAGTTGTTGCGCCGCGTGATGGGCGCGGCCGTTCAGATTCCTGGGGGTTTGGAGGTCTCGGTTTTCTCGGTTTACATGCAGGACGGTAAGAAGCTGGAAGAGCCCAACAGCACGCTCTTAGCCGACCTCGGGGCGGCAGTCTCATCTTGTGGTTCATCTTGGCTGATTGGCGGCGACTTTAATTTCCACCCGGCCTTGCTGCAAGAGTCAGGATTTGACGTTCGATCTGAAGGACGGGTAGTTTTTCCTGATGTCGTGGGGACCTGTACGACTACGGGGGGTTTACGTTTAAGCGATTTCTTCGTGTGCAGTCGAGGCCTTAGTTCGGCTATTCGGGGGGTTTCGGTGATCTCCGAATCCGACCTCTCTCCTCACTCGCCCGTTCGGCTTACCCTCTTCCCTCAGATCGGACGGCTGCGTTCGCTCGCGTTCAGGAAGCCTCCTAGGATCCCTGTCGAGAAGATGGTGGGTCCGCAGCTGGCTCCCCCCGATCTGGCGAGCCTTCTTGCCAAGCTTCAGAGCGGTGTCGACACTGCTCGATCTGGCGATGGGTTGCGCACGCAGGAGATTTTAGACCAGTGTTATGGGGATTGGGCCGATGCGGCCGAAGTCGAACTCACTCGTGCCACTGGGGTCGACCTCCCGCGGATGGGCCTTCGGGGCCAGCCCCCCAAATTGGTGTGGCGTTCGGTTATGGATCAGGACGTTCGCAACCCTCGCAACCCGTCCCTTTTCGCCACCAGATGGCTTTGGCAGCGTTTTCAGGTGCTTGTCGGTCTGCTCAGACAGGGAGCGCCGCTTGAGGCGGCCACTCAACCTCTCCTCCAGCCTTCGGCGTCTATCTCGAGCGCGCTGGTGGAGCGCGCGTTGCTGCTCCGCGACGTTCAAGCCTTTGCTGCGAAGGCCGAGTTGTCCCCGAGCACGGTGGACATGGAGGAGGCGCAAGTTTTAAAAGATCGTATCCGTGGAGCCCTGGACCAGACCATCCATGAAACTCGCTCGGCCTCCCAGGCGTCCTGGAAGCAGTGGGTTTTGGAAGGGTTCAATAAAGGGGCCAAGCGGGCCCACTTGGTTACTCGTGATCCTAAATCCTTTGTGCCCACCACCACCCTCATTGATGGAGACCGTGTTGTTAGCGACCCCCACAACCTTCTTCAGCGTGAGGAGAGCAGGTTCAAGGCCCTCTGGAGGGCCCAGGTGACGGCCCCGACACCTCCCGCCACCTTCGATCCTGCCCCTGATCTCCCTCCCATCAGCCCTGATGAGATAAGGAGTGTCTGTGGGAAGCATAAACTTTTCTCGGCCGTCTCGACGGACGGCTTCCACGTCCGCCATTTTGCCTGGCTGTCTGAAGCCAGCTTGCAGTGCCTGGCTCTCATTATGCAGATGATGGAGATCTCCTCTTTTCTCCCTTCTCATATTCGAGTTGTCATCCTTCACCTGATCCCCAAAGCTCTTCCAGGTCTCAGGCCCATTGGTTTGTTCGGGGGCCTTTATCGGGCCTGGGCTAAAATTCGGAGGCCGCTTGGTTTGGCCTGGGAGGAGGCCAACTACAGGCCTTGGTTTGCCGCGGGACGTTTTATGGGAGCTGCTGACACGGTGTGGCGACAAGCTGCACGGAGTGAAGGGGGGGTGGCCGCTGGCCTCTTTGCCGTCACTCTGCTGTGGGATTTTCAGAAATATTATGAAAGCATAGATCTCGACCGTATGCTGGGCAGGTGTCTGCTTTTGGGCTTTCCCGCTGCGGTGGCGCGTCTCTGCTGTTCAGCGTACAGATGTGCGCGTCACATCGTGTTAGGTGGTTTCATGACGGACGCCACTTTCGCCAGCTTCGGCATCGTGGCCGGCTGCTCGTTTGCAACGACGCTTATTCGAGTCAACAGCCTGGAAGCCCTCGACCAGATCGAATGGCCCATTTGTACTACGTACGCTCTTTATATTGACGACAACGCAGTTCACGCCATTGGATCGGAGGTCGAGGTGCTCGAAGGGCTGGTCTCCGCCAGTTCGCAGTTGGTCGTCGCCATCTCTGAGGGGATCGGCGCCACCCTGGCCGAGGACAAAGGGGCTCTAATATCGTCCGACAGGAAACTTGGCTGTAAGGTCCAGGAGGCCATTGGGGTGGCCCTCGCGGGGCCCTTGGTTTCTTCGGCCCCGAATTTAGGCGTCGACGACACGGTCGGTCGCCCAGTTCGTCAGCAAGGTCGTAATGCTAAAGCCAAAGCCCGTCGTATCAAGGCTTCTCGTCGTGGTAGGCGCGTGGGGAGACTCGCTCGCACGGTTGGACGCAAGGCTCGGAATGTCTGGTGCTCTGGGGTCCTTCCTGCTGCCACTTACGGCGCCGAAATCTCTGGGATCTCCGACGGGGAACTTTTGGCTTTAAGACGGTCCTTTGCCAGCACTATCAAGCCGAGTGCGGGTGACCGCTCGCTTTCGATTCTTTTGCATCTGGAAGAGGACCCCACCTGGGCGGTTCAGATTGCTCCGATTTGTAGGTGGCATAAGGAACTCTGGCACGCCCATTTGTCCTCTCACCCCTCGGTTTTGAGTTTTGCTGAAATGAGAGAAGTGTGGGGGTCGGTTTTTGGTTTGGAATCCAAGTCTTGGAGATCGGTTTCAGGTCCAATCTCAGCCATGAGGAAAAGTCTCGAGAGGATCAGTTGGCAGATGCCCAACTTCGCCACGCTGATAGACGATCGCGGCGTGGAGCTGCCGTTGCTGTGCCTGTCGCCTGCTCTCGTGCGCCGTCTCGCCATGGAGGCGGTCTTCAGACAGCTGGAGTGGATGATTGGAGGTAAGCTTTTTCTCCCTGGTCGGGGCTGCCTCGATGTCGTCCATGAAGCTCTAGCGACCAAACGTTTTTCTCCGCTTGAAAAGGGCATTATCCGAGCCTGGAGCACGGGTGCGGTGTGGACTCGCATCTACGCCAGGTCCAAAGGGTACGAGTTCCCAGAGTTTTGTGAGTTGTGTGGGAAGGCTCGTGACACTATGTACCACAGGTTATGGGTATGTCCTTGTTTGGACGCCAAACGTCGTGAAGCAGTGGGGGATGAGATCGTCGACGGGGTGACGGACTTCGTTTCGCAGGGAAGACATCGCTTGACTATGGTTACCCGAGGCATCCTGGCTCATCCTGGTGACGAACACCCCCCCCCGCTCGAAGAGGGTTCCTGGGACGTCTCGTGGCGTGGGGACCCGCCTGGTGACAATGTTTTTAGCCTCCAGGGGAAAGTTTTTGTGGACGGTTCCTGCTCTCGGCACGTTATAAAAGAGCTGAATCGTGCGTCCTGGTGTGCGGTTTTGTTTTCCGACGAAGATGAGCTGCTGTGTACTATGAGATGCCCTGTGTGGGCCCCGCTCCCCCAGACCCCTCAAGCCGGCGAGTTTTCGGGATACTGGGGGGCGGTCATGTGTCTCACGGGCCCCAGCTCGATCATCACCGATTGTGCCAACGTTGTCACTCAACATGAGCTTCCAAGAGATGCTCAAACCTTTTTCAAACGTATGTACTCTGGTGTCTTTGTTCAGCTTTTGTCCAGGCCCGAGCGTCGTCACATTCGTGATGTGCTCAAAATTAAGGCTCACCAATCCTTGGCTGAGGATGGCATCTCAGCCCAGGAGGAAGCCGCTCGTCTAGGGAATCGCTTGGCCGACCAAGGGGCTAAGGAGGCCCTTGCTTTTCATCCCTCAGACTCAAATGTGCTGGAAGAAGCTAACGAGAGTGTGAAGTTTGCCAGGGCTGCCTGCAAGCTCGCGGCTAAGTTGCTGCCAGAGTTTTCTGCTCTCAGCTCTATCAAAGATGTGCCTTACCTCCCTGTGGTGAACGTGCCCAAAGCTTCTTCTGGTAACGTTCACAAGTGGTTTAGGTTTGAAGGCTTTTGGCGCTGCTCTCGGTGTTTCCAGATTCGTCGGCCTCGGGACGGTTCGAAACCCCTTCCTGGTCGTTGTTCTGGTTTAAGAGCCTGCAGTGCCGACAAGCTCACTGCCCTTCAGCACAAGTGTGTGATGTTCCCGTGCAGCGACGGGTCTGAGCTTGTGATTTGTATGAAGTGTAAGTTTTACTCCTCCCACGGTACCCTCCGTGGACTGGCTGCTCGCTGCGACCCCCCTCCCAGTAAGTTCGGAGTATGGGTTTGGCAGCAGATCTGCAAGAG
>CAUYUJ010009358.1:175175-195219 GCA_963575745.1 Prorocentrum cordatum | reverse complement strand
CCTCCTCCTCCTCCTCCTCCTCCTCCTCCTCCTCCTCCTCCTCCTCCCCCTCCTCCTCCCCCGGGGCGAGGCGCGAACGGGCTCGGCTCACACATGTCGTCGGGGTAGGGCGGGCAACGCGCGGCGAGGGCTCCGCCGAAACCTTGCCTCGAAGAACACATGGCATGAACACAGACATGAAATTTGGGCGCTCCGCGCTGCTTTCTCGGATCCGCGCTGCGCCCACCCACCCCCATGGCGGCCCCCTCCGGCGCCGCCCCTGGCGCGCTCCGTGCGCTATAGAGCGGGGTCCGGCGCGGGTCCAAGAAACCCATCCGCGCGGAACGCCACAAGTTTGTGTCTATGCCGCTTCTTCTGCTTCTACTGCTGACACTGGCCTCCGCCCCCCTCTCTCAGCGAGCGAAAAGCGGTATAACATAAACTTTTCCGCTGTCGGGGGCGCCTGTCCCTGGGCGGCTGGAAAGCTTATACCCCTACGGTGCCACCGTAAAGGTATAAACTTTCCAGCCGCCCAGGGGCAGGCGCCCCCGACAGCGAACAAGTTTATGTTATACCGTTCTTCGCCCGTTACGACTCTCCGGCTCCCACCCCTTCCGCTCTCTGCGGCGGCCCGGGCGTGCCGCGGCGCGGCCTTGAATTACACTTGCCGGGCCTCGGCCCGTGGGGGCGGCCTGTCCGCCTGGCCCGGGTCCGTCGGGGGCCGGCTGCGAGCGCACCGCCCCCTCCAGCAGGTGGACAATAGATCTATGTGTATTCATATACGTATAAATCATCTGGACAATAGATCTATGTGTATTCATATACGTATAAATCATCTATATATGCACATATATATTTATATATAAACATACATACATGCATACATACACATACACATATACATATACACATGCCTATACATATACATATACATATACGTATACATACATACATATGCAGGTACATGTACATATACATATACACATATATGTGCATATATATATATATATTCATATTCATAGTCATCTACATGTACATATATATATACATACACACATACATATACATATACATATACACATATACAATTACACATATAACACATATATATACATATGCACGAATGATTTATACATATATGTATGTGTATGTGTATATTAGTATGTATGTATGTATGTATGTATGTATGTATGTATGTATGTATGTATGTATAAATGTATGTATGTATGTATGCATGCATGTATGTATGTATGTATGTATGTATGTGTGGATGCATGTATGCATGTATGCATGTATGTATGTATGTATGTATGTATGTATGTATGTATGTATGTATGTATGTATGTATGTATGTGTATATATACATATATGTACGACCCCTTCTGCATTCGAGAAGGATTCTGAATCACCCCCAAGCCCCCGACATCAATGCTGATCTCAGTAGAGGCGGTGCTTTGGGTGTTCGAGCAGGTCTTTCCGCTCGCGCCCCCTCCGTCGTCACGCCAGCAAGATTGATTTCGGGGGGTCCGGGGAGCATCTTGGGCCACAGTGTTCGAATCTAATGTCCAGGTCTGCTCCTCCCAGAGGCGCGGCCTGCCTGAGCTCCAAACTCAGAGGCCTCGCCTATCCTTCGAGCAGAGGATCGGCTGCAGAATGGATTTGCCAGAAGATTCAATTCATTTCCTTCAGCAGACATGGGCAGAACGTTCGCACATCTGCGCGCGTCCTGTGCGGGGATGCGACGGGGCATATCCACTCTGGAGTACGTCAGTTCTGCAGTAGCCCTGCTCCTCCTCCTCCTCCTCCTCCTCCCTCCTCCTCCTCCTCCTCCTCGTCCTCCTCCTCCTCCTCCTCCTCCTCCTCCTCCTCCTCCTCCTGCTCGCATCCAGAGGTGGCCGCGGGCCACTTCCAGCAGGTGAGCGACGCGCACGCGGGCCTCCGGAGCCGCGTCGCGGGCCTGGAGCAGGCCGTGCGGGCGGGCGCCGAGCGCATGAGCGAGGCGCGCCCGAGGGGTCTAAGCGCCGGGGGCGGGGCCGCCCCGGGACCGAGAGCCACCCCAAATGTGAGGTCGCTCGTCTGCACGAACGAAATGGACACGGAAAGAATGGGTACGATGCCCAACAGCGGTTCCTGTTCGTGTTGGACAGGACGCGCTGTCCGCGCCGCCGCGGCCTGTGTCCATTTGAGACAGATGGCCGCTTGCCCAACAGCGGCCGCTGTTGGTTTGGAGCAACATTTGTTCTTGGGCATGGTACCCATTCTTTCCGTACCCATTTCGGGCGTCCAAAGCTCGGGATCGAAGAAGAAAAAACGCTATAGGCACACACCTCCGTCTCTCCGCGTGGATCTCTCGGAGCCGCGCTGGGCCCCCTCCCAGCGGCGCCCCACGGCGGGGTCGCCAAGGGGTCGGGACGATCGGAAGAAGTACGGAAAGAATGGGTGTAGAGACCGACAGCTTACTCCAGATTTCGTAATAAAAGGGAGGGGGTCTGGACCCTCCAGGACAAGCCATTTCAGACCTCCCCCGTGGGAGAACCCTCCCAGACATCGTCCCCAGAGCCCCCCCAGGCCCTCCAAGATAGCCTGGAAGAGACCCCCCCCGAAATGAGACCCCCCTCCCTTTCTTACGAAGTCTGGAGCGTATCTTTTTTATCATGTGGAGCAGGACCCGCTGTCGGCGTCGCCGCGGGCCGTGTCCAGTGGAGACGGGAGGCTGCCCGCCCAGCAGCCGCCGCCGTCGGTTCGCCCCTGGGCCGAGCGCCTCCCCAATGTGAGGTCGCCAGGGATCCTCCTCCTCCTCCTCCTCCTCCTCCTCCTCCTCCTCGAAGATGCGCTGCCCAACTGCCCCGCTTCCCCGGGCGGCGCCTCGGGCGCCGCCCCCGGCGCCAAGGAGAGGGCGGTCCAGCGCAGATCCAAGAACTCCGCGCGGCGCGCCACAAGTGGAATGACGAGGTTTTTGTTTTGTTTTCTTCCTCGGCAGAGGTCTTCCACCCCTGCCCCCGCCTCCTCCCAGGGGAAGTGGAAGACGAGGGCGCTGGCACAGTGGAGGCCCGTGCCGAGAAGCACCTTGCTTTGGGTTTCGCTGGTTTTGCTGTGGAAGGCGTGACGTTCCCACACCAAAAATCCGTGGACGCCCTGGGGCCGTACATGGACAATATATCCGAACCCTGCGACACAAGATGTCCCCCGGACCCCCAAATTAATATTGGGGAGATGTGGCAATGAATGGGGGGGCTTGGGTGGACAATAATATTCGAACCCCCAAAGCAACACCCATACCGATCTCAACATTGAAGTGGGGGGGCAGGGGGGGGACCAGCATTCCCTTCACGTCTGCATTGGGTTCGAATATATTGTCCATGTACTGGGTCTCAGGGTTAGGTTTCTTGTGGGGGGTTTGTTGTGGACTGGCCTCCGCTGTACTCGTCGTCTCCCTGGGTCTCGGCGCTGCCTCCCCAGCTGCGACTCGGGGGGGGCGGGAGCAGAGGCAGCGAGCCTGCTTGATCACGAGACCGCCCCCCCTGCTTCGTTGAGTTCCCCAAGTGCCAGGCATCCAGCCTTGCAGCTCTGAGCCATCCCCGCTCCACTTCCTGCCCAGCTTCGTCATTGTCATGTTTGTGCTCGTCGGCGTCTTCCTTCCCATGTGTCCCAAGGCCCGCAATTTCTCACCCTATGTTACTATTCGCCTACCCCGCCTTCTTGTCCTTCCCCTCCCCCTCCCCCTCCCCCTCCTCCACCTCAAAGAACCCCTCGGGTTCCGCGTCCTCCTCTACCTGTCCCCCTCGGAGGCCCGTTCGCACTCAACGGGTGGGACCCTCCGATCGCGAGCCTGTTGCTCCTTGAACGATCTGGAGCCGAAGCTTCTTGAAGTCGAAGAAGGACAAATGGCACAAACATCAACTTTGGGCGCTCCGCGCGTATTTCTTGGATCCGCGCTGGGCCCCCCCTGCGGCGCCTCCGGCGCCGCCCCTGGCGCGTTCCGCTCGCCAGGGAGGGTGGGTTCAGCGCAGATCCACGAAATCCGCACGGTGCGCCATGGTGCGCCAATAGTTTATGTGTATGGCGTTTTTCCTCCTTCAATGTAGAACTCTCCATGGCATATTCTGGAGAGTGTATCTTGCTCCGTCTTCTCCTCAAGTTCGCTCCTCCTCCACTGCGTTACCATCTCGGCCTCCTCGTCACGGCCCTCCCCCGACTTCCGTATCCCACGTGCACAGGGTCCTCCGGAAGTTCCTCCTCCTCCTCCTCATCTTCCTCCTTCTCCTCCTCCCTCATCCGTCTCATTCCTCCTCCTCCTCCTTCTCTTTCTCCTTCCCCTCCTCCTCTTCCTCCTCTTCTTCCTCCGCATTGTCAGTAGCTTACCTATGTGTCTCTCGTCCTGTCTCTGTCTCTCTCTCTCTCTAGACACATACAATGTGTGGATAAACATTTTACGCATCGCATTCTAAGATCTATTCCTCATCCCCTGTCCGATCTAATACCTCATATCTCATACTTCCTGCACAATCAGTTATGTCATCATCGGCGTCGTCGTTGTCATCGTCGCCTCATCGTCGTCGTCTCCTCAACTTTCTTGTTCTACTCCTACTCCTCGTGTTGTTGATGTGTCTCATCCTTGCCATCCTCTATCCTCATTCTTCCTCCCCCTCATTCCTTCATTCCCAAGCCCCCTCCACACTGGTCCGCCATCCCCCTCCTCCGCCTCCTCCTCCTGCCCAGCCTTCTGCTGCGTGTTCATCTCAAAGACACTCGCCGCGTACGCCTACATTCGCACTTCTCATACCACCACCCGTCAAATTGGGGACTGCGCTCGCATCGCCGTTGATCTTTCTCGTCATGGTCCCTCTCATCCTCGTTTGCGTTGTGCTTACCCGCTGGCCGTTGAGGGTATGTGTGTTTTGGATGCCCAAGTCCCAACCTATTTTCGTCGCCCGTTTCCCTCCTCTTCACAGGGCGGGCGGAAGCCCAATCTACTTTCAACGCCTCCATGCTTCATATGTCTACCCACTTCTTCCGACCGCCGGGTATCCATCTCCTGCCGCGTCTGCGTCCAGCCCATCCTCCTCGTCATGATCCCCTTCTCTGGCCTGCCCCCCCTCTCTCCTCCCTGCGAGAAGCGAGGCGCAGGCGAGGGAAGGAAGGAAGGGGCGCTGGCCACGCCTCCTTCTCCCTCCGTCGCCTCCTCCCGCGCCAGTCCCTCCCTCTTCCGTTCCCTGCCCCTCCTCCCTTCGAGCCCCTCCCCGTGCCCTCCCTCTCCCCCCGCTCCCATCACCCGGCCCTCTCCGCCACCTCCATCCCCCCGCTCGCCCTCCCGCCTCTCTCCCTCCCCCGTCCCTCTCCATCCTCTCTCTCCTCGCTCCCCGCTCGTCCCTCCCCGCCCCCTCCTCGCTCCGCCTCCGCTCCCTGCTCGCACTCTCCGCCCCTCGTCCTCGTTCCTCTCCCCCCACCCGCTCACCCCTTGTCCCTCCTCGCTTCTTCTCCGTCCCCCTGGCGGGGCGGCGGCGGCACAGGCCCGGGAACGTGGGGGGGGGGGGAGAGGAGGGCGGAGGGGCAGGAGGGGGGCGAGATCACTGGCAGACAGTCTCGGAAGGGAGGAGGAGGAGGAGAAGCTGGAGGAGGAGGAGGAGGAGAAGCTGGAGGGGGAGGAGGAGGAGGAGGAGGAGGAGGAGGAGGAGGAGGAGGAGGAGGAGGAGGAGGAGGAGGCAAAGGAGGAGGAGGACGAGAAATACGAGGAGGAGGAGGAGTAGGAGGAGGAGGAGGAGTGGGCTGGGGCAGAGGAGGGGAAGAATGTGACAGGCGGGTATGGGGCAGAGGCAAGCATACCAGGTGGGTTACGAGGGCAGTCGTTCTGCAGGGGGGGTGCCATGCAGCACGGGATATGCCCCTGCACCGGCGAGGTGGACAGCGCCCTTGCCACCGTCGGCATGCAGCTTACAGGCGTAAAGCAAGCTGTGCAGGAGGGCCGACAGGGTATCTTCATGCTGGACGTGAAGCACCGCTCCGAAGGTTGAGGCCTGGGCTCCTGACGCCAGCCTGCGCTGTGAATCATCTGTTCCGTGGGCGAGCGCGCCAGTGTAATCCGCGAGTGTGGTGTGAACGTGCGGTGCTTGTGCGTCGTCGCACGGAGGGCCGGGAGGTAAGAGGGCTGGGAGGATAAAGGAGGAATTGTGGGCGGGTCGGATAATTTGCGATTTAGACAGCTTTGAGGGTGGCCAGGGTGGCCGGTCCCTGAATGAGCTGGAAGGTGAAACGTTGAGCTCAAGAAGCAACACTTCAATTCCTCTCTGACCATGGAGAAGCGGAACTGCGGGGGGCGGAGAGGGCAGGGGGGCAGGGCAAGGGCAGAGCGGTGAGCGTGCGGGAGGTTGACTGGGTGGAGGGGACGGGAGCAGAGGACAGCAAAGGTGCGGAGGGAAAAACTACGGTCGGGAACTTTGGGGTAGCGTGTCGTTCCGCCAGTTCTGGCCCACCAAGATACGGCGCGACACGTCATCCACTTTTTGGTTCCCAAGTGTCCATGTCCCGAGCCTTTCCCAGCCTCCCGCCCTGCCGAGCAGAGCGACACGCCATCCGCACCGAAACTGTAGCTGGGAGTTGCCACAATCAGCACTCCTGTCGTCGGGCGAGGTGTCGGTGCAACCACGTCCCAACAGCTGCCCGAGTAAAGAAGATGCAGTCGCGCAACATGGCGTTTACGGTCTAGGGCGCCTACACACATAATCACGCAACCGCTCGCGCGCAGACACGGACAGCGGTTCCCCTCCCCTCCCCTCCCCTTCCCCTCCTCACCACCTGCTCCACACTTGGGATGGACAGCCGCGCCTCAACGCCTTGTCTTGACGGAGGGGCGCCGGTGGCGCCCGGGGGCGAGCGCGTGCTCTCCGGACCTGTCTCGCAGGCCACCGCCATTGGATTGCCAACTGGATTCCAATACTGTGCGGGCTCGAGCTGGCAGCTGGTCAAATTAGCGTCGTCGGCTCCATGCGAGTGCTTGAGAGCGACGCCGCTCTGGGCGCGCACTGTCACCGATGCTCGCCGGAGCAGTGCGGAGAAAGCATCGTTCGCAACGACTTCGTCATCCTCATCATCCCTTCTCTCCTCCTCATTGTCATCCTCCCCCTTATCCTCCTCTTCGTTCTCCTCCCCCCTAAGACCGATGGCAGCGCATAGACAGGTGCTTGCTGCACATTTCCCGCTGGCAGACCCCTGCCCCATACTTCGAGGCCCCACGTGAGACGGTGTCGGTGTGACTGTTCTCACTGGGCGAAGAGGCAGCCTGACTTTCCAGAAGTGCGTTTGGACGGAGGATGACAGGGGGGGGAAAGGGAGCGCCTCCTTTTTGCAAGAGAAAGAGTGGAAGGGCAAGCGCTGAGGCAGCGGAGCTTCTCGAGCGCGGGCCACGTGCCAGTGGCGAAGAGCGGAGAGTCGCGTAAAAGGGGCGAAGCGTACAGTGAGCGGCTTGAATAAGGAACACTTACTAGTCAAAAGGGGCTCGGTCGTTCCTTAGGCTTGCATGCTTTATGTATCGTTCCCTATGCGTTATTCCTTGGAAATAAGGGGCTTCGTTCCTTATTCATCGTTCCTTAGGTCAGGCCGATGACCTGTAAAGCAAAGGCGCATGTAGTGTGGCCTGAAGGCCCATAATGTCGTTCGGCCGCCCTTCCGACACGAGGCGTCCGAGCCTCCGTTGGCCCCGGAACAGGGCCGTTCCTGTGCCGCTTCCCTGTTGCTTTCGCTTGCCGGTTTTGCGCCGTCGCGTTTCCCTGTGCCGTCGCCGTTTCTGTTCCCCCGGTTCCAGTGCCGGCTGCAGTCCCAGAGCCGTTGGTCCGTCGCTTCTGGTCGTCGTTTGGTTTTATTGCTTCCGTTTTCAAGAGGCACTTGTCCAGAAACGGTGAAGATACGGCCTTGCCGTTCCCGCGGCCAACTGAAGTCAGCGACGCGGAAAGGGGGGTAGGAGGAGGGGAGAAGGTTTCGCACCACTGCTTCTTAGAAGGCGCGGGCCTTGTCTGTAGATGTGAGGCCGGCGCCTTCTAAGAATCGGGGGTGGACAGACCTCCTACCCTGACACGTCGATTCAGGAATTGGCCGTTTTCGGTTCGCGAGAGGGCGTCGCGGCCGTCATTTTTGCGGGTCCAGGTCCGTCGGTTTCGGTCCCAGGCCGTTTTCACTAAGGGGAGGTTTACGAAAGGGAGGCTTGTCCACCGCCGAAAGAAGCAGCCTCCTTCTAAGCAGACCTCCCCCTCCTCCCGTGCGCGCCGCCAGTGAAGTCTGAACAAGTTTTGCTGCATCTGGGCGTTGGCCGAAACGTCGGCCACCTGCCAGATCTCTTGGGAGCGTGCGCTGGCTGGCGTGTGGGGGGGAATTGGTGCCGCTGTCGACCAGGCTTGAGGCCGGGAGGGGTCCCAAAGGCGTGTGGCTCCCTGCGCTCGCCCTCAGGAGGCCGACGCCGAGAAGTGGGGCCCGCCCGCACAGGGGGACGCCCTTGTGAAGGGAAAGCACGTGTGGAATGCCGGGATGTGGGGCCAGTCGGCGGGGGGGCTATCCAGCGTAGGTTACCAGCCTGGAACATATCCCTATCCCTATGCTGGGCATCTCCTCATCACGATGCCCATCTTAGGGATTCCCTTATTTTTTGAGGGCGAATCCCTACGATTGTCATCGCCTTTTGGCGTGTCAATCTTAGGAATAGGGATAAGTTCGAGGCTGGTAAGTTGCGAGAAGCCGCCTGGCGGCTTGGGCTGTGGCCCGACAGCGGCAGCGCCAGCGAGGCGCGCTCCTACGCAGGAGAGAATGAGCGGGAGTGTTCGGCATGCGGAGCATGGGCCCCAGAGGCTACAGTCTGGAGGGGAAAAAACACACAGACACAATTAATCGTCGATTTCCCAGAAAATGCGGGAAACTATGGGAAGTGGGGGGAAGACAAAAACCCAGAAATGATGGAAAAATATGGGGGATCCGGTTATTTGTGTGTATTTATTTGTGTGTGTATGTGTGTGTGTATGTGTGTGTGTCCTTGGGCCCCTTGAACGTTCGGCATGCGGGGCACGGGCCCCAGAGGATACAGGTCCCGTTGGTTTGGGAGGTCGCTTCCACCTCCCAAGCCCGTTCCCGGGCCCCTGGGGCGGTCCACAGCGATTCAGGACGAAGCGCTCCTCCCGGGGTCTTCTTTCGTGGCAAGTGCTCGGGCAGTGGGTCACGCGTCCGCCGGATAGTTTTAGGTAGGGCATGTCCCTCTACAGAAAGAATGTTCAAGAATAGTCGAAAAATATGACGGTGGCGATTTCTCCACGATTTCGATTTTTTGTTTACTATCTTTTATTTGTCTTCCAAAGTCCGCCTGTAGGAGGACGTACCCGACCTAAGGATAGTTGTCATCTTCGGCCGAGCCACAGTTCAACACGAAAGCATGCGCGACTCCAATCATTGTGTTTCGCGCACCTCTGCGCCACTCCGAGCTTGCAGGGAGCGGCCCGCAGCGGCGACGTGATTCCCCCGCCAGCGAACGCGCAGACCCAGCGAGCTGGAGAGAGGAGCGAAGGCCAGGCACGACACCACCGGGCCAGCGCAGACAGACCTCGGCAGTGGCGCCCCGGGCTCCCAGGGCGGAGACGGGCCCGACCTGTGCACAGCGAAGCCCAGGAACGAGGTGTTACGTGCAGTAGATGGACGAAATGTTCGAACACTGACATGCTCGAGGGGATTTCTGGTCATTCCCCCCGCCCCCGAAACCAGTGTCGACCTTAGAGTAAGGTGGTGCTTCAGGGGTTCGAGTATCTCTGCCCACTCACGCCCCTTCCTGCGCACCGCGCTCAATGTGGATTCTGGGGGATCCGGGGAGCATTTTGGGCCACGGGCTTCGGATCGAATGCCCATGTACGGTAGGATGCAACCCCTGGGAGTGGAAACCCAGCATCTGCGCTCGCACGCAGACCTGCCCCATCCCGCACGAGGCATGATCCCGCGGCACCCCGCCTGATTCGGCCTGATCTCGGGTTTTCCCCGGCCTCTGGATTCCGGCCCCCTGTTGGGCGTTGCGTAATAGGGGGGTCATAAATGGGGGGGTGGCGAGGGTGGTCCGAAAAGGTACCTAAACGGTGCCTAAACGAGCCCCCTGGGGCTCCGGAGGGGCACGAAAGGGGACCGTTTCCGACCCCCCTATTTGTGACCCCCCCATGAAGCCACGCCCAACCCTGGCGCCGTCTCCTCCCAGGCCCCCGCGCGCGCCGGCCGACCCGCAGGGCGTCTCTCCCCCCCCCCGCGATGGACGCCACGCAGCCAGCCGCCACCGCCGCCCCGGACACCGCGCCGCCGCCCGCCGCTGCGGCGGACGCCACGGCGCGCCCCGCACTTTCCGCCCCGCCGCGGCCGCCGGCCGGCGTGGTCTCTCCGAGTCCTCAAGCGGTGGCGCAGCGCCCCGGCGAGCCCATAGGCCCACCGAGCAGTGTTGTAAGAGCCGTGTCGAGGCTCGCACGCGACAGGTTCTCAGAGCATGTCTAGCTGGGGCCGTCTTGTCTTCGTACGCCAGGCCTACGCTTTGAGAACCTTGCTCCTGTGATTCGAGCACTGTTGGGTTCTGAGAACATGTCGTGGTAGGCCTATAGGAAAGCCGGGACGGTCGGTCCGTGCTCAAGTCGGCGGCCGAGCGATCGCGCATGCTGCAGGCAGCCACGCGTGCGGGCCCCGGCCCGTGCCGCCCATCGGGCTCCAAACAGCGGAGGCTCGCTTCGCCCGCGCCCGCTCGTGGTTCCTGGGCCCCTGCGCGTCCAGATCGATGGGCAGAAAGGGCCAGAGCTTAAGTCAGGCCTGTCCCTCTACAGGCCGAATTATTCAAACATAGTTGAGAAATCGTCTGGGGACGACTTCTTTACTATTTTGGCTACTTTTGAGTATTTGTTGGACTAGTTCCAGCTTTTTTCAGAATCCGCCTGAAGGAGGACTAGCCCGATCTAAGCCAAAGCTCACAAGTGGCTGCACGATGTATTGCAAGCTGCTTCTGCCAGCGTGCGTGGCGGCAGCGGGTGGCCTTCGGGGCTCGGGTCTTAATTCGGGCCTGTCCCCCTACAGGGGGATTTCCGACGAAAAATAAAACATGCCAAAAAAATAATCAAAACATAATCCAAAAATAGTCTGGGGACTATTTTTTGAGTATTGTTTGACCTTTTTGGGGGATTGTTGGGGTATTTTTTATTTTTCGTCGAAAATCCCCCTGTAGGGGGACACGCCCAACATAACTCTGGTTGGACAGGTCTTGTGCCTGGAAGCCCCGTCGGCGTTACGATCGGATCGAGCAGGTGTTTCCTCTTGAACGCGCCCCCGTCTCCATGTCGTTCTCTTCTTTTGGGCGCTGCTCCCTGCCGCCGTCTTCAAAGAGAGGTGAACTTCGCCACGCCCAGCGTGGTTCGCTTGCAGATTCCTCAATCTGCTCCTCCTCCTCCTCCTCCTCCTCCTCCTCCTCCTGTTCGTTTTGCTCCTCCTCTGCCTCCTCCTGCTTCTCCTCCTCCTCGTCCCTCTCCTCAGCCGCCGCTGCACAAGGCACAGCACGCACGGGTCAGAGTCCAGCTGTCATTGATTAGTTGCTTGGGCGTTTGAGCGGAGGTTCATGGCTGTCTTCGCACATGTGATGGATGACTACCTCCCTCGCAGTCGTCGTGGAACATCCGCGATGGGACGCCCCGTATCCGCGGGGTCGCGGCCTGGGGTCCTAGCCCACGAGGCCGTGGATACGGAAAATGATGTTTCTTAGCCCACGCTGGTCTTCCCAGCAGCATGTGCTGACAGGCTCGGATGGGACCATTCCTATTGGATTGGATAAGCCCCACAGGAAGATGCAACGACAAGAAAGCAGGAATTGCATAAGTACATGCGGCTTCGTATGAAATAGATGCTCTGGCACATTTCCATGTCATCCACATCAGTACAGGGAGGAATACCACCCAGACCCCGTAATTGGCATTTGCTAAACGCCATTGGGCGTTTACTAAACATCCCTGCCCCGTTCGATTCCTTCTTTGGGTGCACTTGCTGAATGGCTTCGCGTGTCAGGGTGATTATTGTGAGGGTGGATTTTCAGTTCTCTAATCGGTATGCTGCGGTATAGTGTAAACCCATTTCTACAATTCGCGTCTTCTTGTATCGGGTGCGACGCTGCATGTGCCGATATTATCTGTTCGCTGTGCGTTCACAGCCTGCCCCGTTCAGCTTCCATTCAGGTGCGCTGTGGGTAGCCAGTGAACAGTAGCGACATATCTACCACTTGTAGCAAGTCAGAGTGAGGGGGCCAAACGGTCTGTCCCTGGGTGCGTGGCTGGAGTGGGGTTTCGCGGTGCGGATTATTGTTGGTGTTGGTGGTGGTGGTTGTTGTGTTTGCTGTTGTTGTTGCTGTTGTTGCTGCTGCGGTTGTTGTTGATGATGTTGTAAGTGTTCTTGGAATTGCATCTGTAAGTGGGATTGCTGTTGTTGCTGTTGTTGTTGTTGGTGGTGTTGGTGGTGGTGGTTGGTTGTTGTTGTCGTCATCCCACTCGCGGGAGCCTCAGAGCCCTGTGCCAGGACTCGAGCTAAGCGGTGCTTGGGCAATTTCGTGGACCGTTTTCGTTTTGATTCCGCGTTGCAGGGGATGTGGTACGAAGACAGAACGAGAGATAACGGAAACAAGCCGTAAACGGAAAACACGGTTTACCATGAGCCCTGCCGCGTGTTTCGAGCAGGCCAAGGCTTCTGATGGCCGGGCTCCTGGTTGCGTCTGCGTGCCATCCGAAGCTTGCTGCCTACCGTGGGCGGCTTCCCACCCTGCAGCCGACCATCGCTCGGCTCAATTATGATGGGCTTATTTTCCACCGCCACCACTACCAAATTTAGGAGAGAGAGAGAGAGAGACAGAGAGCGAGGAGGAGGAGGAGGAGGAGGAGGAGGAGGACGAGGACGAGGACGAGGAGGAGGAGGAGGAGGAGGAGAAGGAGAAGGAGGAGGGCCTCCTCATCCTCCCCTTCTCCCCAGTCCGACATGTGGCAGTGTCTGCTCTGCGCAGGCAGCACCGCGGGCAGTGCCCAGCCCCGTGCTTCGCCCCCCCCACAGCGGCGCCCATCCGAGCTCGTGGCCCATGGAAGCAGGGGACGGCGAGCCTGCCCTGCTCCTCCCGCCCCGCCGCGCCCCCCCCGGTCGCAGCCTCGGCCCCGTCTCGAGGAACAAACAGATCGGCGTAAACATGGACTCTGGGGGCTCCGCGCGGATGTCTTGGGGCCCGTGCTGGGCCCCCCCCTGGCGCGCGGAGCGCGCGCCGGGGAGGGGGGGTCCATGGCAAATCCAGGAGCTCCGCGTGGAATGTCGAGAGTGTGTGTTTAGATCATGTGGTGTTTCTTCTTAATATTGTTTTTCTTTTTCCGCATTCAGATGATTATTGCTATTCGTATCATTGTTGCTATCATTCGTGCTACTACTATTTGTAGAACTTGTTTTCAGCTCGTTTGCGCTGTATGAGCTTGTTTGCTGTTCAACGGTCTGCGTCTGCACCACCCAGCCAGGTAAGCTTCCCCGCCGTGGAGTCCACGCCCACGACCGAGAAGCCGTCGGAGCCCGTGACGCAGAAGGCTGGGGGACCGCTGCAGCGGCCTTCCTGGGGGATGCGCTCGCGAGGCTTGCAGTCAAGATTGGGATTAAGTCGGGCATGTCCTTCTACAGGGGCAGGGGAAATATGCAATGATAGTTAAACACAGAGTCTCGAGACGATTTCTCTTGACCTGTTGCCTATGTTTGACAATGTGTTGACTACGTTCCATTTTTCTTCCAACACCTGCCTGTAGGAGGACATGCCCGAGCCAAGATTGGGGGCGCGCTCGACTTGTGCCCGAGGCTTGACGTTCGAAGGAGAAACAAGATGAAGAGGAGGATGAGTAGGACATGGAGGAGGAGGAAGAGGCTGAGGAGGAGGAGGAAGAGGAGTAGGAGGAGGAGGAGGAGGAGGAGGAGGAGGAGGAGGAGGAGGAGGAGGAGGTGGAAGAGGAGGAGGAGGCACGAGCATCAACTTTCGACGGCCCGCGCGGACCTCCTGGATCTGCGCGGGGCCCCCTTGGCGGCGCCTCGGCGCCGCCCCCTGGCGCGCTCTGCGCGCCCGGGAGGGGGGGCCCAGCTCAGTCCCAAGGAATCGGCGCGGGGCGCCGAAAGTTGATGCCTGTGCCGTGTTGTTTTCTCCTCCAGAGTTAGCACGAGGCCGTGGCGTGTCCCCTGCTTGAATTCTGTGCCGTGTTGTTTTCTCCTCACGAGTTCGCACGAGGCCGCGGTGTGTTTCCCCTGGCGAGAAGAGCGGGCGGACGCGGAGCGGGGGAAGGGAGGGTGGGAGGAGGCGGCCGGCCCCGTCACGAGTCGCGCCGGCGCCGTCTGGAAGTGCTGAAGCATGGCTGCACTACCCAGACGACGGCGCTGGCGCGAATCGTGACGAGGCCAGGGGTCAGAGGAGGACAAGGGACCCATACCTCTACCCTCCCCTCGTTTTCCCCTTTGTTGGGCCCCCTGCGGGGCCCTCGTCGCCACCGCTGAATTCGCCTCGAAATCCTGGTCAGAACGCACCCCGGGAGAGGTCCGGGGAGTAGCGGTATCGGTACCTTTTGGTCTCCCCAAGGGGGTCGGAGCGGGGCCAGTCACAGGCGATACCCCGAAGAATACAAACAGAGGGCTCTGGACAGTGTGTGCAGGGGAACGTGCCGGCTGAAGTTTGCGCGAGTCGGCCAATGACCGCAACGGGGCGCCCGTCACCTCACCCGATGGCCACCACCAGGAGATGCAAATTCGAATCGGGAGGCCGCGCAGCCTTTCCGAGCTGCCTGCCTGGACACCGTCGGGGCACCGACAGGAAGCTGTCGCGACGCCGCCCGGACGCCATCGAGACACCAGCAGGACACCAGCGGGACACCACTTGTGCCTGCTGCCGCGGGGCGCGGTGTCCCCGTGGTGCCCTGCCTCGATGGTGGAGCGCCATCGAGACACCATCGGGGCACCAGGGGCGGCAGCGCGATCTTTGCGCCGCCATCCGCCCCGGCGACTTTGGGAACTCGCGGGCAGCTTCGCACGCACGTCCCGCACGGCACGGACACGAAGCACGAGTTCCCGGGAAGGGCGGCTTCAGAGGAGAGCTTTCACGCCCCCGGCATCCAACAGATAGAGGTTGTGCGTATTCATGGGAAGGCAACATTTGCAAGCTCTTTGGTCGCGCGGGTATCTGTAATGTGGGCGCCAGCAGGTCTTCCACCCGACGGTTGCAGTTCCTCTTGGACACGGCGCACCAGCATTCGAAAATCATATGAGATGACGCTTCGGCTTCTGAGTGAGGTTGCCGAGGAGGTCTGAGGTACGAGTCGGAAGCAGGCTGGGACGATTCAAGGCCAACATCCGCGCTGAGACCACGCGAGGAAGTGATGAGATCGCGACTGGCCCGTGCCATCCCTGTTCGCATTGACGACCGAGTGTCCAGACGAAACGGAAGCGCATGTGCAATGGAGGATGACGATGAATAAATGACTGGGGGTCGTGTTCACGCGGCGGCGCCCGGGATGACGATTAGAAAAACACGGCCGCGGGGTGGAAAACTATTTGTTTAAATCGTTCTCCTCCAGTCAGAAACTTGTTCAGAAATAGCAGAAAACTATTTGTTGAATCGTTCTCTCCCATTTTTTTACGAGCGTAGCACCTCGCAATTGCGGATAAGAGTGAGGGGGCGGGCGCGGGCGACGCGGGCGTTCTCGAGCCGGCGGACCTCGTGGCCCCCACCTTCCCTGTCGATGACGATCTCCTCCTCCTCCTCCTCCTCCTCCTCCTCCTCCTCCTCCTCCTCTTCCTCGTCCTCGTCCTCATCGTCATCGTCATCTTCCTCCTCCTCGTCCTCCTCCTCTTCTTCCTCGTCCTCCCTCTCCCCCCCTCGTCCTTTCATCATCGTCCTCCCATTGTCGTCCTCCCCCTCATCGGCCTCCATCATCGTCCTCCCATTGTCGTCCATCATCATCATCCTCCCCCTCCTCCCCCTCCTCGTCCTCCTCCTTCCCTTCCTCCCCCTCCTTCCCCTCCTCGTCCTCCTGCTCCTCCTCCTTTTCTCTCCACACATTATCCTTACATCCTCTCTTCTTCCGCGTTCTCCTCGTCCCCTGTTTACTCCTCCTGCCTCCCCCCCCTTTCCCAAGATAATTGCAACGCAGTCCTTTTTCCACTTTATGCTCCCCGCCTTCTCTGATCAAGGCAACTCGCGAGGGCAAAGTTGCTGGACGGGCTGGTGTGGATGCGCGGGGCTTGAAGAGGTCCTTGCGGGCTCAGACGGCATGCGAAAATCCGCCGCCGCGCTTGTGCGGCATTGGTTTGTTCAGTGAACGTGGTTTAGGTCGCGGGTGGGTCGCGGGCTCTCCACCTCCACCTGGAAGGAATGCAAAAGCAGCCCGCCGCAGGCGCCAACAAACATTGGTTTGTACACTGAACGTGGTTTGGGTCGCGGGTGGGCCGCGGGTTCTCCACCGGGAACGAATGCAAAAGATGCCCGCCGCAGGCGCCGAAAATGTAGTTTGTACCCTGAACGTGGTCGCGGATGGGCCGCGGGCTCTCCACCTGAAACGAATGCAAAAGATGCCCGCCGCAGGCGCCGGAAAATGTGGTTTGTATCCTGAACATGGTTTGGGTCGCGGGTTGGTCGCGAGTTGGTCACAGGGTGGGTCGCGGGCTCTCCACTTGGAAGGAATGCAGAAAAAGCCGGCCGCAGGCGCCGAAAATGGTGGTTTGTACCTTCAACGTGGTTTGGGTCGAAGGTGGGTCGCGGGTGGGTCGCGGGGTGGGTCGCGGGTGGGTCGCGGGTGGGTCGCGGGGTGGGTCGCGGGGTGGGTCGCGGGGTGGGTCGCGGGGTGGGTCGCGGGGTGGGTCGCGGGGGGTGCGGGTGGGTCGCGGGTGGGTCGCGGGGTGGGTCGCGGGGTGGGTCGCGGGTGGGTCGCGGGTTGGGTCGCGGGTGGGTCGCGGGGTGGGTGCGGGTGGACGACGACAACAAAACAACAACAACAACAACAACAACAACAATAACAACAACAACAACAATAACAACAACAACAACAACAACAACAACAACAACAACAACAACAACAACAACAACAACAACAAACAAAACAACAATTACTAGCACGTGGGGACACTCCGTTCTCACCAGTGCCAGGGTTTTCATAGGAGGCGGGCAATACCCCCACTTTGTGGGGGGGCCGGTTCAAGCTCTACCAAATTTCCAAACGACTCTTCGCCACCACCCACACCCAGCTTCCCGCCCTATGACGTTCGGACACTTCACTTCGTGGCATGCGGACGACCGTGGCTACTATTCAGGGCCCCGCGGCCGACGACGACGGCGTGCGCGCGCGAAGAAAAAACGAATGTGTCCCGCATGGTATTATTTGACAGGGATGATGGCCCTGGCAGGTGCGCAACCGTTGTTGCAGAAGTTCGAAAAAGTTGCTCGCAAAAGCCCGTTTGACAGAAATGTTTAAAAAATGTTGGGTTTCCTACGAATCCGCAAGAGCGCGCGGGATGAGATTTTGACATTTTTTTGTTGAAAAACCATTGGTTTTTTGATGTTTTTATGTTAAAATCGCTGCGAACACTAAGGTTTTGGAAGGATTTCGTCTTGCGCGCGCGAATGTCCACTTTACCTTATTTTTTGCAAGGGATTCTTGAAGTTTGGTTATGTTAGAACAAGAAATGTCCACTTTGCCTTATTTTTGCAAGGGAAAACCGCCCGTAACAAAACAACCGGATCCGGACCAACCCGTTTTGCCGGAGACTTCCTCACGAAAATGATGAAAACATGGCTGCGGCCTAGGCGCGGCGAGGGGGCCGTGCACCAGGGGTCCCAACAATAATTATTCTTTAGAAGTAATAATGTCAACAACAACAACAACAGACAACCACAACAGACAACAACAACAGACAACAACGAGAACCCGCACCGCGGAATTCCACTTCAGTCACGCACCCAGGGACAGTGAATGACCGTTCGGCCTCCTCATTCTGATTCATCGTCACCCCGCATTCGCAGACCGTCTTGCAGCCGATGGGGGCGTTGGGATGGGGGATGGGGCGCGCGGGCGCGCATCGGCCCCACACGAGCGGGGCAAGCAGGCGGGGCCGTGCGCGCCAGCACTGGCGCGTCAAGGCTGCTCGCGTGAGGGCGCGCGAACGCGAGGGCCCCTCGCTCACAGCCTAGCGCGCCGCAGCGTACCGCGCGGGCGGCCCGCGCAGGCCCGTTTTTTTTTTGTTGTGTTCTCTCTCTGTTTTTTTTTTTTTTTTTTTTTTTTATATAAAAAACCTCGAACGTATCCTGTATCCTTAAGATTGTCACTCCCACGGGCGATGACCATCTTAGGGATTCGCCCTCAAAAAATAAGGGACTCCCCGAGATTGGCAGCGTGACGAGGAGGTGCCCAGCATAGGGATAGGGATATGTTCCAGGCTGGTAAGTCTTTGATCGTCGCTCGCATGTCTTCCAGAATGGGGATCACTGGCTAGGGAAAAAGGAACTGGCATGAATATACAAATTCGGAGGTCCGCGCGGATGTCTCGGATCGGCGTTGGACCCCCTCCGTGGCGCGCGGAGCACGCCAGGGGCGGCGCCGGAGGCGCCGCCAGGGACCTCCAGCGCCGATTCGAGACATCCGCGCGGACCTCCGTGTTCTTGTGTTTATGTCGTTCTTCGTTCTCCTCATCTCGCACAAGACCAGTTTTTGATCGTCGCTCGCATGTCTTCCAGCGTGGGGGTCACTGGCTAGGGAAAGAAAAACTGGCATAACCATAACAACTCGGAGGTCCGCGCGGATGTCTCGGATCGGCGTTGGACCCCCTCCGTGGCGCGCGGAGCGCGCCAGGGGCAGCGCCGGGGGCGCCGCCAGGGGACCTCCAGCGCCGATCCGAGACATTCCGCGCGGACCTCCGAGTCTTCTGTTTGTCATTGCTCGTACCCCAATCTCGCACAACACCCGTTTTTGATCGTCGTCGCATGTCTTCCAGCCTGGGGGTCACTGGCTAGGGAAAGAAAAGCTGGCATAACCATAAAAACTCGGAGGTCCGCGCGGATATCTCGGATCGGCGTTGGACCCACTCCGTGGCGCGCGGAGGCGCCGCCAGGGGTCTCCAGCGCCGATCCGAGACATCCGCGCGGACCTCCGAGTTCTTCTGTTTATGTCGTTCTTCGTTCCCCTCATCTCGCACAAGACCCGTTTTTGATCGTCGCTCGCAAGTCTTCCAGCATGGGGGGCCACTGGCGGTTGCGGGCTGCCGGCCCGCTTCGTGGCGCGATGCCGGCGGCCTCTGCAGAGGGGGGGGGGGGCTGGGCCTTCTCGGAGGGCCCCGCGGGCCTCGCCGAACCGACCGCGGTTTGTGCGAGGCCTCCTCCGGAGAGTGCCGCCCTCTGAGAGGACCTGCCCCCGCTCACCTGCCCCACGCGTCGCGCAGAGTGCTCGTCGGGGAGTGCCAGACACCGCTGCTGGCAGACGTTCGCCGTGTCTGCTCCTTCGAGACGTCCTGTTCCGGGCGCCGTGACCAACGCAACACGGCTCGTCAGGCATGCGGTCAACCCGCATAGTCAGGATGGGAAAATTTCCAAAGGGTGCCCTTGTTCGGGTGTTGCTGGAGGTACCCCTGGCCCAAGGTGCCCCCAGCTTTTCGCTCCATTTTTGGAGCCCATGGGGCCCTCTGGGCCTCGTGAGGGGTGCTTTGGAGGCCGTTTGGGCTACCCCGAGAATCCTGGGAGCACCTTGGCCCAGGGGCACTTCTAGCAACACCCGACGTGCTGAATCCTTGCCTCCTCAGCCCATCCCTGGCCACTCTCGTTGGCCGCGCCCCGCTCGAAAACGTTCCCATGGGCCTCCAAGGCTCTGGCAGCCTTACCGCGCATCCCTATGATACGGGTTGGCTGTAGTTTGCCCCTGCGGAGGAGGGCGCGAGCGCTCCTCCCCAGTTGTGAGCGCTCTGAGGCGGCGGGGGAGGGAGGCGGGGGAGGAGGAGGAGGAGGAGGAGGAGGAGGAGGAGGAGGAGGAGGAGGAGAAAGCGGAGGTAGGAGGAG
>CAUYUJ010009358.1:107675-167675 GCA_963575745.1 Prorocentrum cordatum | reverse complement strand
CCGTCCTCGTGCAGGTACGACGGGAACACCCCGAAGGAGGAGCTGCTCCTGGAGCACGTGCGCGAGTTCGAGGCCCCGTCTTGCCGCACGCCTCTCCCGTTCTGCTGGCGGCGCCCTCTGACTACTGACCTGCTGGCGCCGCTTTTGCGGCCACCCTGCCCGCGCTCGGGCGAGGCGTTCCTGCAAGTCCGCAAGGAGAGGCCCAGGTCGGCCTCTTCTCGAGGGCACGGGGCGCAGCTTTCCCGCCGAAGGCCGCCGAGGACCTCCGGGCAGTCACGGGGGCCCAGTCCTTGCGTCATGTGCGGTCGGACCAGCAGTCGCCTCCCACAGACCGGTCGGTGCTTCCTGCGGTGGCTAGAGATGATCCTCCTCCTGCTCCTCCGCCCCCCCCTCCTCCTCCTCCTCCTCCTCCTCCTCCTCCTCCTCCTTCTCCTCGACCTCCTCGTCCTTCTCGTTTTCCTCCTCCTCCTCCTCCCTCTTTCCTCCTCCTCCTCCTCCTACTACTACTACTACTACTACTACTACTACTACTACTACTACTACTACTACTACTATACTACTACTACTACTACTACTACTACTACTACTACTACTACGACTACTACGACTACTACTACTACTACTACTACTACTACTACTACTACTACTACTACTACTACTACTACTACTACTACTACTACTACTACTACTACTACTACTACTACTACTACTACTACTACTACTACTACTACTACTACTACTACTACTACTACTACTACTCCTTGTATCCCCCTCCTCCTTGCAGGGCGCAACAGTCACGTGTATTCTCGGCGCTGAAGTCCCAGGCTTGGTGAGTTGGCAGGATTGATGGCTCGCACACGGCCGTCCCTCAATGGGCCACTCCCCGCAGTGGACGAACATCTTGTACACAGGGATGTGGGAAAAGGGAGCTTGGAGGGAGGGCTTTGTTGCAACATCGCTGAAACACCTTGGGTTCACACTGGTCCATATCCTTCTCTCCCTCATCTCTGTGTGTGTGCGTGTGTGTGTGTGCGTGTGTGTGTGTGTGTGTGTGTGTGTGTGTGTGTCTGTGTCTGTGTCTGTGTCTGTGTCTGTGTCTGTGTCTGTGCCTGTGTCTGTGTCTGTGCCTGTGTCTGTGTCCCTGTCTGTGTCTGTGTCTGTGTCTGTGTCTGTTCTGTGTCTGTGTGTGTGTGTCTGTGTGTGTGTGTGTGTGTGTGTCTGTCTGTGTGTGTGAGTGTGTGTGTGGTGTGTGTGTGTGTGTGTGTGTGTGTTGTGTGTGTGTGTGTGTGTGTGTGTGTGTGTGTGTGTGTGTGTGTGTGTGTGTGGGTGTGGGGGGGGGGGGGGGGCCTGCCTTGTGGCAGTCGGAGATGCCTCGGGGAGCGGGAGGAGGGGCGGCCCGCTCCGCGCGCCAGGGGGGCTCCGCTCTCGGCAATCCGCGCAGGGCTCCGGAAGTGTCAAGTCGGGCCTGTCCCTCTACAGGGGGAATATTCAAAAATAGTCAAAACATAGTCTGGGGACGGTGTTTGGAGCACGTTTGACTATTTGGGAGTGTTTTGGGGTATTGTTTTATGTTTCGTCGAAGATCCCACTGTATGGGGAGACACGCCCGACTCAACGAAAGTGTCTGCTCATGACATGCTTTCGCTCCTCGAGAGGAGGGGGGGGGTGCTGAGGAGGGAGTGGGAGGCCCGGCACTGTTCACCAGACCACCCTGGCCCAACTCGAAGGTCCGGGCCCCTCCGAACTTCGGCCTCGGCCATATGGATCAGGGCCCCTTAAATTTCCGGAACAAAGTTAAGTTTCAAGTGTTTAAGTTAAGTGTGATTTCTGTTAAGGTAAAGCGTAAGTGCAGTCAGGAAAGTTAAGGGGTGAATTTAAGGTCACATGCACTGAGTTAAAGGGAAAATCTAAGGTAAGAGAGGTTGGGCTGCTCAGGGACACTTAGGGGACATCTAAGGAACAACTAAAGTAAATCTAAGGGGCGGGAGGGTGCATCTAAGGAAAAACTAAAGTAAATCTAAGGGGCGGGGCGGAAAACAACTAAGGTAATTTTAATGGGCGGGCCGAAAGTCTAGAATAATTCTACGGGGCTGGTTTCTGGATCGAACACAGATTACCTTATATGTTCCCTTTAGCTCAACGCGCCACGAACTACGGTCGCACTTAACGCAAGACTCAAAGCTGAACTTCGCGCCGACATTCTGGGAAGGGGAACGCCCGAGGCCACTGCAATATGCAAAGGGAATGAGCCAAATCGAAAGGGATCGACCCCTTTCCGAAGGGGCAAGTTCAGCCTAAGAGGCAGAGTGGGAGGACGAGGGGGAGGGCGGGGGTGGAATGGCGGCCAGGGCGACGGGGAGGAGGAGAAGGAGGAGGAGGAGGAGGAGGAGGACGAGGAGAAGAAAGAGGAGGAGGAGGAGGAGGAGGAGGGGAGGAGGAGGACACTCTTCACGCACCCAGACGGGCGCTCGCCGCGCAGGCGCCGTCCCTCCGCCCGTCGGCCGACTCAGTCCGAAAGGCTCTCATCGGCAATTCCGTCTCGCCCACCCTGGAAGATCTCGATCCTATCCATCAAATTTCTGTTTATAGTTTTCAGTGCCGCGATCTTCTGCTCAAGCTCGGCAATCTTTTTGGCGGAGGCCTCATCGAACGCTTTCTTTGCCTCCTTGATCTTCTTCACAGCCTCGGCTCATCCCCCTTGTCTCCCATTCACCATCCCCCTCCCGTCCTCCACACCTCATCCCCCCCCTCCTCCAGCCTACCCCCCGCCCCTCTCGTCCCCCCATCGAGGGGGGGCGAGAGGGGTTTGGTTTTTTGGTTTCGGCCTTGTGGACATCATCGCAGGCCGAGTCAAAGGTTGGCGGCTCGCGCTTAGGCATTGCTGGCAAGGCCTCGGGCGGGCCCTGTGCCTCGGGCGGGTTGCGGTCTTGGGCAAATCCCTCGCGGGCGAGGAAGGCTCCCCCGACGCCTTTCTCTTCTGTCACTCCTTATCTCGTGCCCTCCTCCCCCTCCTTCACTATCATCATCCCTCCTCCCTCTCCTCCTCCCTCCTCCCCCTCCTCCCCTCTCCTTCCTCCCCCTTTCCTCCCCTCTCCTCATCCTCCGCCTTCTCATCCCATTCGTCTCCGCCTGCCCTTCCTCGTGTTCCTCCAACTCCCTGCTCTCCTCCTCCGCATACTCCTCGCCGTAGTATTATCATCCTCGTCGTGCTCATCCTCATCATCATATTCGCCATCTTCTTCCTCCTCGTCCCTCTTAGTGGCCACAGTTGTTTAAAGTCACGCGTCGTTCTGAACGACTTCGTTTGACAAAGACAGTGCCTGCCTATATCTAGGCACGAAGTAGCAAGGAACCTTGTGCCGAGGCGCGCCTCTCGTCGCGAATCCAGCGAGAATTTTGCAGTGCTTCATAAAATTCATCAAGCCAGCATGCTGGTCTGCGGGGGTGAAGGTACCTACACCTGGATGCCCAGTGCCACATCCAGTGCAGCTTTGGCGCTGCTGTGAAGAGAAGTAGGCCTTGGGCGTCAGCCGTCAAGCCAAGCTCAGTGTAAAGGCCGAGGAATCGGTCGACGGCCGCCTCAAGGATGACACAGTCACCGAGTGGCATGAAGGCGGCCGCCGAACTCGCATCCACCAGATCTGTTATCTGAAGAAGCGTCTCTAAAATACTTGAAACTGGCCTGGAGAACACGTCGGCTAATCCAAGCGACGCCCATACATGCAACAACGGCGCGACGAGGCTCTTGATCTGAGCACCGCGGCCCTTCAACTTTGGATATTCGTCCATGGGCTTCTTGATGTTAATGAACAAATTGAGCTGCATCGATTGGAATATGCAACCGCCTCGATCCTGGATCCTAGCCCACACGTGCAAAAGGTTACGAGCAGGGCTGCTTGGAAGCATGCGGAAGCATAGGAGCCAAAGGGCGCTCCCCAGCAGATATTGCGCCACGCCAAGCCACACTACGTGAAGCTCGTCGGCTTCAAGATTGCAGCATGATAAAAAAGAAAATGTCCTGAAAATCGGATGCATGCCATGTTGCCGCATCTTGCGCCACTCCGCAGCGCTGTGTTGATGATGTTTCCACTCGCACCCTCTACTGAAGTTCATGGGATGCATGGCGGGGGGCCCCCGTTTATCGCAATTGTCGTACTCACGCGGGTCGTCTCTATTATAGTGGTTCAAGCCGAGGTTCTTTGCGTAATAATCCAAGTCGCCTTTGATTGACCAACTGACGCAGAAATACCCATCCGCCAATTGAGCTTTCCTGGCCCCCAAGAGAGCATCGCTTGTGCCATCGGGGAACGCATTGCCCAGATGGTCTTTTTCGGGGTAGCAGCCTCTGTACAACGATGAAAAACTCCACATAATATATGCCCACGCCTGATCCATTGTCCTGACGGTTTTACAATTGTCAAAGCACGAGAAGATGAGGAGCTTCTGACTGTTTACGCTTCCCTTGGAAAATAAAGACGACCAAGAGATCGAATCCAGAGATTCAGCCGTTGCTCGGCCACACGCGATTACTGGCACCGCATCGCCGTGCACCATTATCGGGATTGCGCGCTCTCTCCAACGAGGGACGGCAACCATGGGATGGTTTGAAATTCGCGGGTCGCCCCGCAGTTCGACTTCGCGCCAAAACTCACTGAGCGTCGCTGGCCCCCCGCCAGGACCTAAGAAAGTATTAATGAATGTGTGCGGCTGCGCATCGAACATCCATGCAAATAGCAAGTGTGGCAAGATAAAAGGCAAAGGACATGTCTCTATTGACGCCTCAACCGACTTAGGTTTGTTATTTTTGACTTCAACGTCAATCGAGCACTCATGGGGAATGCCGAAATCGCCAAGCCAATCCTGCAAATCACGCTTGATGTTGTTTGGTCTTCTTCCAGCTGAGCCCAGCGCCGCCAATGCAGCCAACGATCTGGACGCGTGACCAGTATTGATGCCCCTTGACGTAAGTAAGCGCTGCTGGTCTCGAAGTGCTCGCTGCGCCCTTTTCTGAACAGAGGCAGCCGATATTTCGCCCCATGCCCAACTTTTGACCAAATCTAACGCCTCCTCGCTGTCGAAGCGGCCCGTCGCACCTGCTAGGGACATGCATCATATTCCCTGTGTGATATGGGCGACAAGGGGGGGGGCTGGAACATAAGTTACGCATGCTCTCGGTATGTATATGTGATGGGAGCGCCTCTCCTTAGTCCAAAAAAAAACCTGTCCTCATCCACAGCCCCTCGTCGCATCCCCCCTCCCCCATCCCTCCTCCAGCTCATCCTGTTCGAAATCCTCTTCACTCTCGGCACACCTCGTCGTCATCTGCCCCGTCATCGTCGTCTCCTTTGCCATCGTAGCAAACATCCTCCATCGCATCGACCTCGTCAGAGCTATCCCCCCCCTATCGTAATCATCTTAATCGTCCCCCCATTCTACGCCTTCTCATCCTCATCCCCCTCCTGCGCCCGATGCCCCCCGTGTCTACCCCGTCGCCCTCTCCACGCCGTTCCCCCTCATCCCCTTTCATCGGCCATTCTTACTTCATCATCGTCACTCTGCTCCAGTGCACCCTTTCCCATCCCCCCTCCCCCGCCCCCGCTGTCTCCCATTTCTCCGCGTCCTCGACTCGATATCAGTCCTCCCTCCTCCTCGCCCTCCTCCTCCTCCCTCCTCTACCGCAGGTCTGGATTCGCCCCTTCCCGCTCCCCAGGAGAACGGTCTGCTTCGGGGCCTCCGATGGGGGACGTCGCCCCCCGCGGCCCCACGAGTGAGGAAGCAGGGGCATGGCCAGAGCTCAAACGAAACAACATGTTCCAGCCCCCCCAGCGCGCGCGCGCCCAGCTGACACTTGCCAGACCCATCACCCCTGCCCGCAGTTTGCCAGTGTGGACATAAACCGAGGGATGGGGGGAGGCACTATGGGTAGCACTATCAATTATTTCCACACATTGTAACCGGCTGTGTTGTTATGATTCATCCTGGCACCTAGGGCTCCAAGACAATAGAAACACATGTGCAATGTGTCTGGCGTTGTTATTTGAGGCGTAGGCCACCAGGTCACCCGAAAGCGAAGCGAGAGGAACGCGGCGTGGCATTCAGTATACCAAGAATGCAAATGAAACGAATACTTTTTTGGGGGGCGGAAGGGGTCCATTACTACAATCAAAATCTATAGTAAAGATGGGCGCCGTTCCCAAGGGGCACCCTTGCATCCTGAGATGCAATCGGGCCTGGGGTGCCCTTGGGAACGACGCCCATCTTGACTATAGGTTTTGATTGTGCCGTGATTGAACTCTCTGCGGGCATTGCCTCCGTCGGCGACGGCGGCATCGAGCTCCTCGAGGCGTTCGCGCCTCTGTCGCCTGCCTGGCATCTGCCGAACAGCTTGAGTCAGAATTGCTATGTACGGTCACAATGTATACGTGTGCATATGTCAATGTATCTGTATGGCTATGCAGTAACAACACGTGAATGCGCGGTTAGGATGCCAGCCCCTCGGACGCCCATGCAGAGTTGTTTCAATTGCGTTAAAGTTGGTGGGGCGATGAAGGAAGGATGGGCCGACGAGGCAAGGATGCAAAGGTGCCGCTAGGGACTCTTAGGCAGCACCAAAGTTAATGTCGACTACTTTTTTCACGCACTGATCTATTGTCTGTTTTATCATCAGGTGGTATCCAGTGAAGACTTATGTATGGTTTGTGGGGAAGCGCTGAAAGACACCAAGCTTACATTATTCCTGTCGCAATTCAGGAGGACTTATGTATGGTTTGTGGGGAAGCGCTGAAACACACCAAACTTACATAACTCCTGTCACACGAAATTGTACTGCATGCTCATTGTGAAAGCAATTTCAATGCAATGCGTGTGCCTTTTTTGCTTGTTTGATTTAACCGTTGTTTGTTCGGTTTGATTAGTTTTTTCTTCCCGACCTTGCCCCTTCCCTCCTTCCCAACGCAAGCAAGTGGTAGGCCCAGGCAGTGCTGCTGAGCAACATCCTCGCAATCTCTATCAGTAAGTTTCCCTTCAAGCTGAAAGGACACGTCAAGCGCGCATCCCAAGCGCGCTTCCCCTGCAACCGTTGTCGCACGATTGCATTCGCAGCACGGCCTGCTCACCGCGCACCTCATAGCGTAGAAATGCAGCTATGTCGGCTGGACAGGCAGGACGCTGAAGGTAGACGGCAAGCGCAAATGTGTCTTAGATTTGTCTTAGATTCGTCTTAGATTTGTTTTAGATTTGTATTATATTCATCTTAGATTCATCTTCGATTCATCTTAGATTTATCTCAGATTTATCGTAGATATATCTTAGATTTGATAAATCTCAGATATTTTATCTTAGATATTTCAAATCTAAAAATAAATCTAAGAAAAATCTACAATAAATCTAAGATAAAACTAATACAAATATAATACAAATCTAAGACACATCTAATACAAATCTAAGACAAATCTAAGATACATTTCAGACGACGCCGTCAATTTCAGACAACCTCCTCCTCCTCCTCCTCCTCCTCCTCCTCCTCCTCACTCCCCCCCTCACTCCTCGTCCTCGCTTTCCTCCTCACTCCTTCTTCTCACTCCTCCTCACTCTTCCTCCTCACTCCTTCTCTCTATCGCCCGCCTCCTGACTCCCCTCTCCCCAGTGGCCTCCCAGACTTGCGTCTTGCCGTCTGCCCACGTTTAAATGCGAGAGCTGATCGCACCCTACGCCGACGACTTCAAGGCCTTCTGCGCCCTCCGCTTGTCGGCCGCCAGGATGTCCTTCATCTGCTTGTGCACCTCGGACAGCTCCTCGTAGATCTTGCCCGCCGCGATGAGGGCGTCCTCAGCTGCGACCTTCGTCACCTCCTCAGGCTCCGTCATGAGGAGCTTCGTCACCAGGTTGCTCGGCGCGACTGCCTTCTTCAGAAGATCCAAGCCCGTGTTCGCCAACTTCTTCACCAGCTCGCTCTGGCTGGACCGACAGAGGGCGGGCGACATCCGCTGCAGGTCCATTGACAGTGACGTGAGGCTGCCGTTGCAGTTCTGGAGCAGCAGGTAGTCGGACTCGCTCGCCATGGTGTCCTGAGGGGCCTCCACACCCGCATCCTCTGCGTTAGCTCATTCTCCTCACATTCAACCTCCTTGGGGAGGCCCCTTGGTTCCAATTTCGCGGGGCCAGGCGGATTCCTGAACCACCCCCCGTCCCATGCACGTCTTGAGCCGACGCCAGATGAGGATATCAATATGGAGGATGAGGGAGAACGCCGTAATATAACATTATGGCTCAAGACGTGCATGGGGCGGGGGGCGGTTCCAGAATCCGCCCAGCAACGCGAAATTGGAACCAAGGGGCCTCCCCTAGGAGGTTGAATTTGAGGAGAATGAGCTAACACAGAGGATGCGAGTGCGGAGAAGGAAGGGGAGGGGGAGTATACGCCATGGCAGTAAACTCTGAAACGCGTTTGGATGGCCACGTGTCCTTCAAGGCGGACCTCTGCTTCTTGGTCCGTGGAGGACCCTCGATGAACCAGTCAGGACGGGCGTCGAAATCTCCAATCTCAGCCAAGCCACCCATGAACTTCTTCGAGTCCTTGACGTCCCAAGACTCCTTGCCCTCCCTCCTGTTGCGCTTGGTGTCAGAGGCCTTCTTGGTTTGCGTGTCGTACACGAAACGCGTCTCGCCCTCGGGGTCCGTCCAGACGTCGCCAGCGTCGTGGGCGTCCTCGAAGGCGTGCTTGCTACCGTGGAAGATCTTCTGAATCATGATGCTCTTCTTGAAAGACTGCTTGGTCGTGCTGTCCTGAATATTATGCATTTTCGTTGTTTAATGCGCAATGCTCTGATGCTTAATGTTGTTTTGTTGATACATGTTTTCCGTTGCTTAAGTTTTAATTGTGGGAAGAGGAGGAACATATAATGATGAGCAAGTCCTCTTTCGAGTGCTCTCGGCTGGTCACCCTCTGCAGCGCCATCTTGTCGGGCTTGATGCGACCGCCGTAGCCCACGTCCCTCGGCACGTACGCGTTGATGATCTCGTTGGCCAAGCGCTCCTTCCCCTTGATGGTGCACTCTTTCGACTTGTACCAGTCGTACTTGTCCAAGTCCTCCTGGCAGATGCTCTCCCTGCACATCTTGAAGACGTGGCGCTGGGACAGCGACGTCTGCCTCGAATCAGCCCCCCCGTCAAGGCGCTGGCCCTCGTCCTCGTCGGCGTCGAACTTCGCTTTGACTACTGCCCCCTGCTTTGGCAAGTCCCTCACCGCCAACTGCCACTCCTGCTTTGACGACGAATTCGCAGCTGCAGCAGGGCGACGCAGGGCGCTCGTGCCCTTCGTCCCCGCGGCCTTGCCCTTCGCCTTCTTCATCGCCTTCTTCGGCGCCATGAGGTCGATCCCTCGTAGTCGGCAAGCGCCTCGGCGCGAAAGCTCGGAAGATCGAGCCAAACCGACTTCGATTTGAGCCAAAACGGCTTCGATTCGAGCTTTTCGGATTCGAGCGCGATGAGGAATAGAGGTATGAGGACGAGGATAATCGAGCACTGCCTATGTTTCAAACGTGTTTCTTGTTAGGTAAGACGACGTCGGCGAGGCCGGAGTCCTCGTCGAGGAGAACGTCCAATCGTACATATATGATGACAGCCAAAATAGCCCGATACAACATTGTTCAGAATCAAATCAGGAACTTCGCATTTATGTTTGTGCGATGACTGAACCACCTGTGTGCATTCTACGTGTATACACACATATATATATGCATATGTATGTATATATATATCGCTATTATATATGTATAATTATGCCAGTCCCACTTTACAATATACGCGTTCAAGCAGTTATGCACGCATGGTGTTGATTCGTGCCGACGTTAGTCGCATATAACGTGCGGGCATGTGTACACGCACATGCGCGCTCATACATATGCACACAACTACTTGCATACATACTTGAATGTGCGCGCGTGTGTGCTTGTATGCAAAGTCCCTTCTCCCTCCCTCTCCCCTCCCCCGTCCTCTTGGCCCTCCTCGCCCCTCCTCCGTCGCCATTTTGGTTCAAGCCCTCGTGGTAACCCATTGCGAGGAGTCAGACGTGAACGAGGCGTGCCACTTGCCACGAGCCACTCTGATGAATATGACGGATGCCTGCCACGAGCCACGACCCTGCAGCGAGCTTGCGTTCCACATGCCACGAGCCACGAACCACGAGCCTGCGCACTACCTGCCACGAGCCACGGGCCTGCGCACGACCTGCTTGAAGGGTAGACGAAGATATCGCCTCCCATCGCTTTTCATGTCCACCCTTTTTCACGTGATGTCAGAGAACCCAACCGTGACAATGCATATAGCATGAAAGAGAGGTGCACAACGAGCTGCATCAAAGACGGCAAGCCCCATGGCGTACCCAAATCTGAGCAAGGGCGCGAAAAGTGCACTCACCAAGGGTAGAACAGTCAAAAGAGTAGCGATCTCAGGTGCGGGCTTAATCGGGATCGGACGCCAGCAGGTCATCGCGCATCGCGAGCACCTGCTTTTTCGTGAACTTGCGCTTGATCATCTCATCACGCACCTTTGTCATGACAGAGAACTGGCGCTCCTTCGTAGTGCTGTAGATATGCATCTTTTTGTTGTCCTTGGTGATGCCGCAGAGCTCACAGCGGGGCGGGGTCTCAGAAGTCGGCCCAGACATCGCAGGCCTGACGAACACGATCTCCGTCTTCGTGTCGGACTTGTCTCCTCCCTTGCTCCTGGACTTCTTCGGCTCAGGCGTTGCTGCAATCGGCGGGCCATCCAACGCTGAACCTGCGGCCATGGACGGTTTCCCAATCTTCATGGTGGACTTCTCCTTCAGGCGCGTGCGAGTCTGATTGGGAGAGGCTGCCCGACCGAGGCATCAAAATCAGAAGTGCAAAAAAAAATAGCCTGGCGAAGGACCCAACCATATGCAACTGTGAATACCGCAAGTGTGAATATCGTTTTCGGCGGCGCTACCTCTGGGTAGTGGAGACGCATGCGAACACCCCCACTGGGGCCTTCGGTGGAGCTCCCTATGGGGCTATGAAACGCTGCCCTGGGTGGGGGAACCGCATGCAGGCAGCCCCACTGGGGCCTTCGGTGGAGCTCCCTGTGGGGCCACGAAACGCTGCCCTGGGTGGGGGAACCGCATGCGGGCACCCCCACTGGGGCCTACGGTGGAGCTCCCTCTGGGGCTACGAAACGCTGCCCTGGGTGGGGGAACCGCATGAGGGCAGCCCCACTGGGGCCTACGGTGGAGCTCCCTATGGGGCTACGAAACGCTGCCCTGGGTGGGGGAACCGCATGTGGACACCCCCACTGGGGCCTTCGGTGGAGCTCCCTCTGGGGCTACGAAACGCTGCCCTGGGTGGGGGAACCGCATGTGGACACCCCCACTGGGGCCTTCGGTGGAGCTCCCTATGGGGCTACGAAACGCTGCCCTGGGTGGGGGAACTGCATGTGGACACCCCCACTGGGGCCTTCGGTGGAGCTCCCTATGGGGCCACGAGGGGCTGCCCTGGGTGGGGTGAACCGCATGCGACACCCCCACTGGGGCCTTCGGTGGAGCTCCCTATGGGGCTACGAAACGCTGCCCTGGGGGGGAACCGCATGCCACTGGGGCCTTCGGTGGAGCTCCCTATGGGGCTACGAAACGCTGCCCTGGGTGGGGGAACCGCATGCGGACACCCCCACTGGGGCCTTCGGTGGAGCTCCCTATGGGGCTACGAAACGCTGCCCTGGGTGGGGGAACCGCATGTGGACACCCCCACTGGGGCCTTCGGTGGAGCTCCCTATGGGGCCACGAAACGCTGCCCTGGGTGGGGGAACCGCATGTGGACACCCCCACTGGGGCCTTCGGTGGAGCTCCCTATGGGGCCACGAAACGCTGCCCTGGGTGGGGGAACCGCATGTGGACACCCCCACTGGGGCCTTCGGTGGAGCTCCCTATGGGGCCACGAAACGCTGCCCTGGGTGGGGGAACCGCATGTGGACACCCCCACTGGGGCCTTCGGTGGAGCTCCCTATGGGGCTACGAAACGCTGCCCTGGGTGGGGGAACCGCATGTGGACACCCCCACTGGGGCCTTCGGTGGAGCTCCCTATGGGGCTGGAAACGAAACGCTGCCCTGGGTGGGGGAACCGCATGTGGACACCCCCACTGGGGCCTTCGGTGGAGCTCCCTATGGGGCTACGAAACGCTGCCCTGGGTGGGGGAACCGCATGTGGACACCCCCACTGGGGCCTTCGGTGGAGCTCCCTATGGGGCTACGAAACGCTGCCCTGGGTGGGGGAACCGCATGTGGACACCCCCACTGGGGCCTTCGGTGGAGCTCCCTATGGGGCTACGAAACGCTGCCCTGGGTGGGGGAACCGCATGTGGACACCCCCACTGGGGCCTTCGGTGGAGCTCCCTCTGGGGCTACGAAACGCTGCCCTGGGTGGGGGAACCGCATGTGGACACCCCCACTGGGGCCTTCGGTGGAGCTCCCTCTGGGGCTACGAAACGCTGCCCTGGGTGGGGGAACCGCATGTGGACACCCCCACTGGGGCCTTCGGTGGAGTTCCCTATGGGGCTACGACACGTGTGAGAGGTGTGCCGAGAGCAGAGGCAAGGAGGGGGAGGAGGGAGGAGGGGGAGGAGGAGAGGAAGGAGGGGAACGCGGGGCACCGTCTCTTCAACACGAGGACCCAACACCACAGGATGGTTGGGAACTACTTCCACCGACCGTCCGATGTGTTATATACTTACATATACATATACACATACATATGTGTATATATATATATATTGTATATACATGTGTGTATATGTGTCTATACATATAGATGTGTGTGTGTGTGTGTTTCGGTTTTGTTTTCTGTTTTTTCCCATCTGCCGATGCCTCGATTGCAGACCTCTTCCTCGCCTGCGGCTTCTTGTCCAAGAAAGTGTGGCCTCCGACGCCCCCCTGGTACACGCCCAGAGCGTCGTACTTGTCCCCGCCCTCGCCCTTGGAAGTGTCATTGACCTCTACATCCTTGCCCTCGTCCTCCTCCTCGTCACTTCCAGACCTATCATCGGAAATGTGTTGGCCCTGGGGGGCTGAGGCCTCTGAGACGTGGTCATCATCTGCTTCCTCACGCGGCCTCACGTGCTTTGGAGGCGACTTCTCGGCGAAGACCTTTTTGAAGTGTTTGAGCAGGGTCTCGCGGGGGTCCGCTGAGGAGCACTCGTGAGAGATCACGGAGGCCGAGCCAACGCCAGACATACCATCATCGGATTTCGCGGCCCCGCCTGTAGGAGTGTCAGAGGCGGCCGCATCGATTCGATTGAGCCTGACTTGCTTGAGCATGCCGTGAATCAGGATGTTGTCAGTGGGGGTCATGGTTTTGCGAAACCCACCTGTTTTGGGATACCGCCTCCTGCCACTTGGAGTCGTCTTCTCGCTGTCGTCCTCCATTTTCAGAAGCCTTAGCATGTTGAAACACAACCTGATGTGATCAGACACCTCCGTCACCCAGCGCGTCCTGCAATGTGTTTTAGGTATCTCTTCATGATCACTCATTGCCCTGAGCACGGACGCCTCGACCTTGGCCATGGGTAAAACGCAATTCGTAAAGCCGAGGTCTAAAAAATATTGCAATAGTGGTGCCAACGTAGCCGTCATGATTGGAGTCACTGCGTGCTGAGCATTTGCCAATTGAGGTATCAAAGAACTCCAGCTTTTATCCTTCTTGAAGCCCTGCACAGTTTCACAAATGCTGTCCTGCCCAACATTCGGGTTGGCAACCTCTCGAGGCTTCCGATCCTTCACCATCCGATCGAGAGGCAGAATCGCTGCTGCAAGCCAAAATCGAGAGGCAGAATCGCTGCTGCAAGCCAAAATGGCTCCTCCCTCCCTCGTCCCTCTCCCTCTCCCTCCCCTTCCCTCCCTTATCCTCTTCCTCGTCCTCCCACAGGGGCGCCATAAGTTCAAGGGGCCAGCGGAGGACGCGCCAGGGCCCTTCAGGACGCGTCAGGACCGAAACGCCGAGGAAGGCCGCGTGGGCCCTCCTCCCCAAGGGCCCGAGGGCCCGAAACAAGCTCGCTATACGTTGTCACCGCGCACCTTTAGCTTAGATTCCAGAGCCGCAGGCCCAGGACAGACACACATAATCCTGACATGTTTCTCAACAGCGTTTGATAATAGTTTAAGATGACACCGAGACGCATCTAATAACCATCTAAGACACATATAAGATACACCTGATATACATATGAGATAAACAAATACATCTGAAATGCACCTACTATAACATACGATAAAGATAAATCTAAGGTAAATCTAATATAAATTTAATATAAATCTAAGATAAATCTAAGATACATCTTAGATACATCTGAGATAAATCTGAGATAAATCTAAGATAAATCTAAGATAAATCTAATATGAAAGATACTCTAATATACATCTAAGAAACATCTAAGAACAATCTAAGATAAATCTAAGACACGTCTGAGATACATCCAGGATAAATCTAACGTAAATCTATGGAGCAACTAAAGTAAAAGTATGTGCACTTTCCGGACATAAAATTCAAGACACGTTAAGGTAAGGTTCGTATTTAAGTTAAGGTGCGCAAAGGTAAGGTACACATTTAAGGTTGGAAATTAAGTTAAGGTTTCGGTGTTTAAGTAAAGGTTCAATAATCTAAGTTAAAGGTGCGCTCCGGAATTTTAAGGGGCCCCGATCCATATGGGGGGGGTGCAGGGGCGCCACCGTGCCTCCTGGGCGTGCTGGAGCCCCCACCCCCCCGCCGGAACTTGGCGAGCTCAGCGGTGGCTCCGGGTCGGTTTGGGGTGGTCTGGTAGGTACTCCGTCGGGCACCGGGAGACACCCGCCCAGACAGGTCGACAGGAGATCCGCACCGCTTCACTCGTCCTCCTCCTCCTCCTCCACCTCCTCCTCCTCCTCCTTCTCCACCTCCTCGTCCTCGGCCTCCTCCTCCTCCTCCTCCTCCTCTTCCCTCCCTCCCTCCTTCTTTTCCACCCTCCCCTCCTTCCCTCCCTCCTTCCCTCCCTCCCTCCCCCCCTCCCTCCCTGCACTGGCCTGCGAGCGCGTGCTGGGGCAGTCCCCGATCGGCTCTGCCCGTCGCCACGCGCTCTGGCCGGGCACGCTCGCTCGCTCGCTCTGCGGGCGTCGAGCGGTCCCGCCCGGGGGGGGGCCGCTCGGCGCGCGGTGCGCCGCGCGCGCGGCGTGCTCCCGGAAGCTTTCGCGGAAGTACTCCAGATTTCGTAATAAAAGGGAGGGGGGTGAGCATGCTACGCATGGAATGAATTCAATGGACAAAAAAACGCAGTGGATCCGTGAGTGGATCAATCTAGACTGATGAGGCTATGCTATGATGCCTCTTTTGATTTTGAGCCGGCTATGATGCCCGCTCGTGCCCCTCCCGTCCCGTCTTCAGAGACTTCGCATCCTCCTATGATGGTAAGATGGGAAGACGGGCCGCCGCCCCTGGCACTGCACGTACGGCGCCAGGTTTGTGGGGATTTGGTTCGACCCCCGCAGTTCCGGTGATGGAAACTGCAAGGGGTGTGAGGCCTCATGATGGTCCTCACTGGTAAGGCCTATGATGGTCCTCACCAGGGGGGGGGGGAGGGCAAGGGCGGACCAGGAGGAGGAGGACAGGGAGGAAGAGGAGGACGATGACGAGACAGTTGAGTTCAATGAACAGATTGAGCGCGAAGGCCTATGATGGTCCTTCTTCCCAAAACGAGCCTTGCTGATGGCCCCGAATTGGGTGCGAGGTGCCTATGATGGCCCCTCTGGTTGCCTATGATGGCGGCACTAGACGACCGGCAGGGGACTGGGTCCCGTTCGCGGTCCATTAGGGGTGAGCATGCTACGCATGGAATGAATTCAATGGAAATAAATCGCAGTGGATCCGTGAGTGGATCAATCTAGACTGATGAGGCTATGATGCCTCTTTTGATTTTGAGCCGGCTATGATGCCCGCTCGTGCCCACCCCGTCCCGTCTTCAGGGACTTCGCATCCTCCTATGATGGTAAGATGGGAAGACGGGCCGCCGCCCCTGGCACTGCACGTACGGCGCCAGGTTTGTGGGGATTTGGTTCGACCCCCGCAGTTCCGGTGATGGAAACTGCAAGGGGTGTGAGGCCTCATGGTGGTCCTCACTGGTAAGGCCTATGATGGTCCTCACCAGGGGGGGGGGAGGGCAAGGGCGGACCAGGAGGAGGAGGACAGGGAGGAAGAGGAGGACGATGACGAGACAGTTGAGTTCAATGAACAGATTGAGCGCGAAGGCCTATGATGGTCCTTCTTCCCAAAACGAGCCTTGCTGATGGCCCCGAATTGGGTGCGAGGTGCCTATGATGGCCCCTCTGGTTGCCTATGATGGCGGCACTAGACGACCGGCAGGGGACTGGGTCCCGTTCACGGTCCATTAGGGGTGAGCATGCTACGCATGGAATGAATTCAATGGAAATAAATCGCAGTGGATCCGTGAGTGGATCAATCTAGACTGATGAGGCTATGATGCCTCTTTTGATTTTGAGCCGGCTATGATGCCCGCTCGTGCCCACCCCGTCCCGTCTTCAGGGACTTCGCATCCTCCTATGATGGTAAGATGGGAAGACGGGCCGCCGCCCCTGGCACTGCACGTACGGCGCCAGGTTTGTGGGGATTTGGTTCGACCCCCGCGATCAGGCGGGTTTCCGGCCTGGCTACTCCTGCGATGACCACCTTTTCGCGCTGACCCTTCTTGCAGAGAAATGCAACGAGTATAATTTGCCTCTTTGGGTTGCCACGCTTGATTTTAAGAAGGCCTTCGACTCGATTGACCACAGCAGTATTTGGGCGTCTCTGCTTTCTCACGGCGTTCCGCCAGCGTACGTGGACGTCCTTTCCAGACTCTACCAGGGACAACGCGGTCGAGTTCGGAACGCTGCCATCAGCCGCGAGTTCGGCATCCGCAAGGGGACCAAGCAGGGAGATCCAATCAGCCCCATTATATTCAATTCTGTCCTGGAGGAAGTCATGCGCAAGGCCAAAGTGAAGTGGGGCTCACGGAATTACGGCACTCAGCTTGGGTATGGTCCGGATTCGTTTGTAACTAACCTGCGATTTGCTGACGACATATTGATCATCGGCCGCACGTTGCCTCAAGTGAAGCAGATGCTGGTAGACATTGTCGAAGAGGGCGGGAGGGTTGGACTCGTCTTGCACCCTGCTAAGACAAAGATCCAACACAATAATATTGGTTATGGCAGCCGCGTCAGGAAAGCGAGGATAGCTGGCATGGAAATCGAAGTCCTGGATCCAAGGGAACATGCCATGTACCTCGGGAGGGCCCTCTCGCTAACCGACGCGCACGATTTGGAACTCACCCACCGGATCCGGAAGGCGTGGTCGAAGTTTGGCGTGTACCGTGGCGAGCTCCTCGACAAGGCCGTGCCTTTGCCCTTGCGGTTGAAGCTGTTCCACGCTGTGCTCACCCCAACTATCTTATACGGTTGCGTATCTTGGGTAATGACAGAGTCGAGGATGGCGCGGCTGAGATCCACCCAGCTGAAGATGATTCGCATGATCTTGGGGCGGAGCCGCAAGCGGGAGCCGGATGGAGTACTGGAGACGTGGGTAGAATGGCTGCAGCGGGTTACCCCGGAGGCGAAGCGTGCGATGCATGAGTGCGGAGTGCCGCCTTGGGACGCCGAGCTGCAAACCCGCCAGCGTCGGCGGGGCATGCACGTGGAGGCGATGAGTCACGACCGTTGGGCGAAGAAGGCACTCAACTGGCAGCCGAGTGGTTTCCGGAGCAGGGGCCGCCCCGCCACGCGTTGGGCTGACCAGCTCGCATCTCTGAGCGCTGAGCCCTAAGGGCATGCTGCCGCGCGGGCGCCGCGCAGCACGTACTCAGCGACCCTCGACCCTCGACCCCGCAGTTCCGGTGATGGAAACTGCAAGGGGTGTGAGGCCATCTTCCAGGCCATCTTGGAGGGCCTGGGGGGGTCTGGGGACGGTGTTTTGGAGGGTTCTCCCACGGGGGGGGGTCTGAAATGGCTTGTCTTGGAGGGTCCAGGCCCCCTCCCTTTTATTTCGGGATCTGGAGTAACCAGCCTGGAACATATCCCTATCCCTTGTTGGGCACCTCCTCATCACGATGCCAATCTCAGGGATCCCCTTACTTTTTGAGGGCGGACCCCCAAGATTGTCATCGCCTTTTGGCGTGTCGATCTTAGGGATAGGGGTACGTTCGAGGCTGGTAACAAAGGGCGTTTGCAGGAGGGTGGTTTGTCAGTCCTCGCGGCCGCCATCGATGGCCGAAGAGGGCCCCCGAAGAGGGCCTTCAAGAAGCACGAGTCGGCCCGTTCCCCTCGTGAAACGTACCACTTTCAGCATGCTCGCTGGCTTCGTCTTCACAGTGCCCCAGACGCCCCCGAGGAGCCCCAAGACAGCCCAAGAGAGAGACCCAAGAGGGCCCAAGACGGCCCAAAAAGATCGTCGGAACCCGCCCCTTTCCCGGCACGCCCTGCCTTTTAGCGACACCCGCGTCCGCGTCCGCTGGTGTGGCCAATGTTACAGTTTTGTTAACCCTCGAAGAGGGTAAGACAAGGAGGAAGAGGAGGAGGACGAGGAGGAAAAGGGGGAGGGAAAGGAGGAGGAAGAGGAGGAGGAGGAGGATTAGGAGGTGGATGGCGACATCGGTACCGAACGTCACCTCATCAGCTCACAGCTCACAGGAGGAGAGGGAGGAGGAGGAGGGGAAGACTAGGAGGAAGAGGGCGAGGAGGAGGAGGAGGAGGAGGAGAAGGAGGGGGAGGAGGAGTAGAGGTGCAACGAGTGGCAGGTGGGGAACGAGGGCGAAGAGTGAGGACGGGAGGCGGGCGCACAGGAGCAGCATGACGAGTAGGCGCCAGGCGTGGACGAGGATGACAGCGGAGTTGAAGATGGTGATGATGATGACGATGATGATGATGATGATGATGATGATGATGATGATGACGATGATGATGATGCTAATGCTGATGCCGACGATGACGATGACGTTGACGATGGCGATGTCGATGATGTTGATGTTGATGTTGATGATATAGTAATGATGATGATGATTGTGATGATGATGATGATGATGATGATGATGGTAATGGCGATGCTGATTATGATGATGATGCTGAGGATGATGAAGATGCTGATGATGATGATGATGCTGGTGGTGGTGGTAATGGTGCTGGTAATGCTAATGATGATGCTGGTAATCATAATGATTTTGATGATGATGCTGACGATGATGCTTCTGCTGCTGCTGATGATGGCGACGACAATGACGATGACGATGATGATGATGATGCTGACGATGGTGACGACGATGACCATGCTGATGACGATGCTAATGATGATGACGACGATGACGTTGACGATGGTCATGCGAATGACGTTGACGATGATGATGCTGATGAGATTGATGCTGATGATGCTGATGCGGCGTCTGCGGCTGCTGCTTATGATGACGATGGTGATGACGATGATGATGGTGATGATGATGACGATGGCGTTGGCGATGATGACGATGATGGTGATACTGCTACTGCTGCTGCTGCCGCTGATGCTGATGTGATGATGATGAAGATGACGATTACGATGATGATGATGATGATGATGCTGCTGATGATGATGAGAGTGATGGTGATGATGGCGACGATGATAATGATGGTGATGCTAATGATGACGATGACGATGCTGATGATGATAATACTACTGCTGCTTCTGCTGCTGCTGGTGGTGCTGACCACGATGATAATGATGATGATGATGATGATGATGATGATGATGATGACACTGATGACGATGATGATGATGATGATGATGATGATGGTGGTGGTGATGGTGATGATGCTGCTTCTGCTGCTGCTGCTGATGATGAGTATGACAATGGTTGTGTTGATGGTTATGATGCCGATGACGATGCCGACGATGCTGAGGATTCTGATGCTGATGACGCTGATGCTCATGCTGTTTCTGTTGCTGCTGATGATTACGATGATGATGACGATGACGATGATGGTGATGATACTGATGATGCAGATGACGATGAGGATGATGCTGATGCTGATGCTGACGATGATGATGATGATGCTGATGCTGATGTTGTTGATGATGATGGTAGCGCCGAAGATGCTGATGATGATGATGATGATGTTGACGATGTCGATGATGACAACGATGATGATGATGATGAGGATGATGACGATGACAATGATGATGATGATGATTATGCTGCTGTTGCGCCTGCTGCTGGTCCGCTGCTGCTGATGATGATGATGACGATGATGATGATGATGATGATGATAGTAATCTTGCTGCTGTTTCTTCTTCTGCTGATGTTGATTTTGATGACGATGGCGACGATGATGATGACGATGACGATGATGCTGATGATGGTGCTGATGATGATGCTGATGATGATGACGACGAGGAGGGTGATGATGGTAATTACGGTGAGGAGGATAGTGATGCCGATGACGATGCTGATGCTGCGTCTTCTGCTGCTGCTGATGGCGATGACGATGATGATGTTTATGACGATGATGGCAATGATGCTGATGATGATGATGCTGATTCCGATGATTATGATGATGACGATGACGACAACAATACCGATGACGATGATGATAATGATGATGATGATGACGATGGCAATGACGACGATGATCATGATGATTACGATGACGATGATCATGATGATGATGATGCTGATGACGCTGACGTTGATGATGGTGGTGCTGGCGGTACTGGTGCTGGTGGTTATGGTGTTGATGATGATGTTGATGCCGATGATGGCAATGATGGAAATGATGATGCTGATGAGTCCGATGATGATGATGATGATGATGATGACGATGACGACGACGATGACGATGGCGATGATGATAATGAGCATGACGACGATGGTGATGATGACGATGACGATGGTGATGACGATGTAGATAATGATGGTGGTTGTGGCAATTGTGCTTGTGGTGATGATGCGGATGATGAGGATGTGATCATGATGAGGTTGATGGTGATGATGCTGCTGATGATGATGGTGCTGCTGCTGGTGATGACGACGACGATGACGATGATGCTGATGCTGATGATGATGATGATGATGCTGATAATGAAGATGAAGATGACGATGAGGATGAGGATGCTGTTGCTGCTTCTGCTGCTTCTGCTGCCGCTGCTGCTTATGACGATGGCGGTTTTGATGATGACGACGGTGGTGATGGTAATTACGGTGAGGGTAATGCTGATGCCGATGACGATGATGATGCTGCTGCGTCTGTTGCTGCTGCAGATGAGGATGCTGACGGCAATGATGTTGATGATTACAATGATGATGATGATGATGATGATGATGATGATAGTGATTATGATGATCCCGACCATAACGACGACGATCACGATGTCGATGGCGAGATGATACTGATAATGACGACGATGGTGATGGCGAGGATAATGATGATGATTATTAGCATGACGATGATGGTGACTATGATGATGGTTGTGGTGGTAATGGTGATGATGATAATGATGGGGCTGATGATGATGATGATGATGATGATGATGATGATGATGATGATGATGATGATGATGATGGTCATGATGATGCTGATGATGATGCTCATGCTGCTGCTGCTTCTGCTGCAGCTGCTGCTGATGGCGATGACGATTTTGATGATGATGATGATGACGATGCTGATTATGCTGATGATGATGGTAATGCTGCTTCTGCTTCTGCTGCTGATGCTGATGATGATGTTGACCACGATGATGATGTTGATGATTGTACTGAGGAAGATGATCATGATGACGATCACGAATGTAAGAGGAGGATGAGGGAGCAGGAAGGATCAGAGGTAGGGGAAGGAGGAGGAGGAGGACAACGATGAAGAGGAGCAGGGGAGGAATGCGGGGCTGGAAGACCAGGCGGAGGTGGAGGAGGACGAGGATGAAAACGGTGATCAGAATGGTGATGACGAGCACCACTGTGAGAGGAGGGCGGGGGAGAGAGCAGAGGCAGGAGGAGGAGCAGGAGGAGGGGGAGGAGGACGGGGCCGGGAACGCGTGGGATCAAGCGGAGGAGGAGCGAGGAGCAGGAGGCTCCGTCGGAGGCGCCGTTTGCGGGAAGGATGCTCTGTTAGAGGCGCCCAGGGCGCTCCAGAGCGCTGCGGGCTGGTCCTCCTCCTCCTCCTCCTCCTCGTCCTCCTCTTCGTCCTCCTCCTCCTCGGCCTCCTCCTCCTCGTCCCTCCTCCTCGTTCTCCTCCTCGCCTCTCCTCGTCCTCGTCGTCGTGGTCCTCCTCCTTCTCCTCCTCGTCCTCCTCGTTCTTCATACTCGTTCTCCTCCTCGCCTCTCCTCGTCCTCGTCGTCGTGGTCCTCCCCCACCTTCTTGTCGTCACTCCTCGTCATCCTCCTCCCTCATCCCTCCCCATCCTTCTCCCTGCTCCACCCTCCCTCATCCTCCTCCCTCCTCCCTCCCCTCTCCTACTCCCATCTCCCTCCTCTCCCAGGCGATCTCCCCCCAGGATCCTCGAGCGGCCGCTCGGAAGAGCGGGGAACCCTGAACCTCGGGGGTGCAGAGCTGTTAGCGCGCGCCCCTGACCGAGAGCGGGCGCCCCCCATCGCACACCAACGAATCGGGCTCCAAACTGCTTGCCCAGTCGACTGCCCGAGTGTCCCGATGGTTCGAGATCTGAGATCGCCGCACCCCTGAGGGTCCGTACATGGACATTACATTCGAACCCTGTGGCCCAAGATGCCCCCCAGACCCCCCGAAATTAATATTGATGGCGTGGCGACGGGGGGGGCGTGCGTGGACAGAAATATTCGAACCCCAAAGCACCGCCTTTACTGAGATCAACATTGATGTCGGGGGCGCGGGGGTGATTTAGAATCCCCCTCGAATGTGTAAGGGTTCGAATATATTGTCCATCTACTGGAGGGGGAGAGTCGGACGGGGCTAGGTCGAGGATGAATCCGTCCCAGAGCGTTCCGGAACGCTCTCAGAGCTGTCTGGCACGCTCTGAGAAGGCCGCGGCGCTCGAGACCTCTCCCAGAGTCGCTGGATCTCAGAGATCTTCGGTCTATCCTCACCTAAATTAATCCTCGTCCTGCCTTCTGGTCGAGGAATTATCGGGGAATATTCAAAAATGTAGTCAACAAATGGTTTGGGACGATTTTTGGAGCATGTTTTGACAATTTTGGGGCATCTTTGGGGTATTTACCTAACAGCGAAGACTGATAGGTTTCTAATGGGCTAAAAAGAGAGCAGCAGATGACTCCACAGGGGGGTCTGGGCGGGTGCCGGACAGGGTGCCGCAGAAGTCGTTTTAAGCCAACAGTCACACACTTCGTGCTCTTCGACCTCCCAGAACTCCATTCCCGGGCCACATTCTGAATGCCCGGAGCCAACTGTAGGCCACTTCGTGCTCTTCGACTTCCCAGAACTCCATTCCCGGGCCACATTTTGAATGCCCGGAGCCAACTGTAGGCCACTTCGTGCTCTTCGAGTTCCCAGAACTCCATTCCCGGGCCACATTTTGAATGCCCGGAGCCAACTGTAGGCCACTTCGTGCTCTTCGAGTTCCCAGAACTCCATTCCCGGGCCACATTTTGAATGCCCGGAGCCAACTGTAGGCCACTTCGTGCTCTTCGAGTTCCCAGAACTCCATTCCCGGGCCACATTTTGAATGCCCGTAGCCAACTGTAGGCAACTTCGTGCTCTTCGACTTCCCAGAACTCCCTTTCCTGGGCCACATTTTGAATGCTGAGGCAGGCTGATGCTGCGGTCGAGGCAGGCTGGGGCTGAGGCAGGCTGAGGCTGAGGCCGAGGCTGAAGGCAGACTGAGGCTGAGGCTGAAGCAGACTGAGGCCGAGGCTGAGGCAGGCTGAGGCTGAGGCTGAGGCAGGCTGATGCTGAGGCAGGCTGAGGCTGAGGCTGAGGCTGATGCAGGCTGAGGCTGAGGCAGGCTGAGGCTGAGGCCGAGGCTGAAGGCAGACTGAGGCTGAGGCTGAAGCAGGCTGAGGCTGAGGCTGAGGCAGGCTGAGGCTGAGGCAGGCTGAGGCTGAGGCTGAGGCAGGCTGAGGCTGAGGCTGTGACTGCGACTGCCGTTGCCGCTGCGACTGTCATCGCGAATGCGACTACGACTGCGAGAACAGCAGAATTCTACAACTGGATTTTCATCTGAATCTTAAGGGGAATGCTTTCAGATATGCTTCTACACATCGCTGTTAGGTTGCTTTGCCGGGATAATCTTTATTTTTCGTCGAACATCCCCCTGTAGGGGGACAGGCCCGACTTAGATTTCAGTCGGGCCTGTCCTTCTACAGGGGGAAAAGTCAAACATAGTCAACACAATAGTCTGTGGGAGGACATGCCCGACCTAAGGATAGATCCAGCTCGAGAGATCTCCCGCCTGAGCGGTACCAGCCTGAAGCATGTCCTTGTCCCCGTGGTCGGCATCTCCGTCTGTCGGCGGCGCCCTCAAAAGTTCCCTCCGTGTCCGAGGGGCCTGCCCCAGGGATTGTCATCTCGCCTGCGGGCTTGTCAATCTGTGAGGGGTTAAGCCCAAGGCCGGTTAGCCACGGGGTCGGGGATCTCCGGTCGTGCCTTCTTGTTCATACCCGACGGCGGTCGTCGGGGCTCGGCGGGCGGAAGGAAGCGCGGCATCGCGGTTGTGCGTGGGGCGCGCTTGTGGCGCTCTGTTCTGGCCCTCTTTGGGGTGTTTCTCCCTGGCCACGTGCGATACTCTCCGAGCGCGTTCCGCTTCTCGCAGGGTGCCTGCTCGCAAGCGTCAGGAGAAAAGCAAAACAAACACAACACACACAACGTGTTTATACCTCGGTGTGCTGGGTCGTGAAGTCCCGCGGCGGATCCGGGCCATCTGCGAGCAGTCACGCCGCGGACAGCGGAACGCGCTCGTCTAGGTGCGGATGGGCGGGATCTCCCGAGGCTCCACTGGGCACGCCGATGCAGCGTGCGCCCGCCGCGCGCCTCGCTTCGCCGCACAGGAGCCTTAGAGGGCGTTCTTGCCCGCGGGGTGCGCCTGGCCGTGGGGGTTGGCTGGGCTTGGGCTCGTGGAATTTTGCTGCTCGCGAGCGCAACTCGGAAGGGCCGCGCGCCGTCCAAAGCTACAGCTCACAAGCAGGAGCCTCAATTGCACACGAGAGAGAGAGAGGAAAAGAGGGACAGCACGAGAGCAGCGGGAGGCAGTAGCTCGTGGATGCGCTGTGCCGCCTTTGTCCCCTCGTGCTGGCGTAGGTGCTCCCGTCGCCCTGGGTCAACAGCCATGGGGGAAACGGGTCCTGAGGGACACGGGTCCTGAGGCTTCTCGCCACTTTCGGGCTCCGGGGGGACACAGGTCCTGAGGCTATTCGCTTTTTTCGGGCTCCCGGGGCCGTCCACGGGCCTGGGATCGTCAGAGAGCGGCTCGGGATGAAGAGTTCGCCCTGGGCGAAGGCTCCATGGGTCCTGGCCCCGTTTGCATCAGGACCCGCTCCCCCCATGCTGAGTCAAGCGTCAACCACGGAGGATGTCGGGTTCGTGCTGTTGTTCGTCCGCTGGCGCCCCCCCATTTCTCCGCTCGCCAGCTCCTGCGGAGAACGGGGAGGACGACCCCTCGGGCACAGTGTGGCCTCATCTCTCTCGCACTGGCTCCTCATCCGCATCAGGGGGGTTGCGCCTGGATGATCTAGCTTGTCTTAGCATGTCCCTCTACAGGATAATATCACAAGAAGTCAAAACATCGTATGGGGAAGATGTTCTATTATGTTATGTTTATTTTCGAATATGTTTTGCAAACTTTTATGTTTCTTACAAAATCCGCCTGCAGGAGGGCATGCCCGACTCAAAGCTAGTCGAGTCGCATGGTTGGAACGTTGTTCGCGTCTCGATGGCAGGACATCAGCCAAGATGTCCCGGTTCCAACCACCAGAGATTGCTAGCACGAATCTTACTGTGTATGCATGCCCCGCTGCTGCCCGCAAGCAAGGAGCAGTTCGTGAACGTGTACGGCAATCGGTTCCTTTTCTTGTGCCCGCCGAACGAGTACGACGTGCCAAAGTTTCTGCCGACTACGATCAGACCGACGCACCTTCCTTACAAGGTTGGCCCCTCCATGCTCAACAGTTCTCTTGCACATTCCGGTGCGCGTTCGTCGCTGTCGTCTTGCAGCAATCCTGTGTAATTGAGCGAGGCATGTGGTCATCGTTTCTAAGTTGTGGCATGCAGATAGGAGTTGACATGGTGACAGGTGCCAGACGTGTGCGTCAGGCGATTGTGCAACATGGGGGAAATGGTGGCAGGCTCGAGTGCATTAAGAAATGCATTCAAGCCTGCCACTCGAATGGTGGCGGAACAATAGGAATTGTATTCGAATGCGCTAAGAATCCCTTGGCTCTGGCATCTGCTCCGTCCTTATCTGGCTTGTACCGCAACTCGAATCCAACAAGGATATTCTGCATGTGTGATCTGTCCCATTCCTATTGGAATGTTGATCGAATCCTGCTCGGGTGCAATCGGACATTTCAGCAGCGGGGAGCGTCCAGCGTGACGGCACAAAACAAGTAGGTCCCTGTCGGGGTAGCAGATATGTAAGATATGTACATACATGTATGTGTGTGCCGAGATAGAGAGGGAAAGGAAGCGAGAGAGAGAGAGAGAGAGATTGAGATAGAGAGAGAGAGAGAGAGAAAAAAAAAATGCATAAGGAACCTAGGAAAGAGAACGAGAGAGAGAGGTAGCCATACATCGATGTATATTTTCAGACACAGGGCGCTGATCTTGTGCACTGGGCTGCATGAGAGTCCAGGGCGAGCATGGACGCTCTGGACTCCTTTCCCAGATATGACCTTGGGAGGCTCATGAGATCAGACAGGATTTAGCCTCCCGGATCTGCACGTAGAGAGACTTGCGATCGTGGGTGAAGATTTCTCTCCCTCCCCCTCAGGCAGCCCCTCCCAAGATCGAGGTCCAGGGCCAGAAAGCTCTGTCCGCCAGCCTCCGTTTTCCTGAGTATGCCCTCTGGACCGGCCCCTAGGTCCAGACGGCTTCAGCCCCCTCCAGGAGATGATATTGTATCAACTGAGCGGGAGTACGGTAGCCCCCGCGGGAACATACCCTACCCTTTGCGGCACCTTGTGCAATACTCCCTGCGGGAGCCGCAGTGCTCCCTTGCGTAGGTAAGACCATCCAGTACCATCTGTCGGAGACGATACCCCTCCTTGCCGGAAGCGCAATGGAGGCAGCACAAGAGCCCCAGTCATCTCCCGATTGCCCGTCTTGAGGTGCCCTTTATCGAGCTCTCACGCCTCCTCCGAGGCACGCTCGGGAGCGTTCTTCCAGCAGGAGGAGGAGGAGGAGGAGGAGGGGGATGAGGAAGAGGAGGCGGAGGAGGAGGAGGAGGAGGAGGAGGAGGAGGCGGAGGAGGAGGAGGAGGGGGAGGAGGAGGAGGAGGAGGAGGAGGAGGAGGAGGAGGAGGAGGAGGAGGAGAAGCGGGATAGGGGGGGGCAGGAGGGGCAGGGAGCGGAGGAGAGGGAGCCCTCGGCTGGGCCCTCGCCCCCGTCGCTGCCGCTGCCGCGGCAGGAGCTGTACGAGCACCAGTCCTGCGCGCAGTTCCTGGCGGAGCGCCCGCCCCGCCCTCCCGCGGGCGCCGCCCCGGGTCCTGCGCAGGGGGCCTCTCGCTTGGCATCGCTCGGACGTGTGCATATTTTTTTCCTCGGCGAGGACCCTTGAGGAGCATCCTTGACCATTTCGCGAAAAAAACGCGCACGGAACCTAAACAAAAACACAGGAAATGGACGTCCGAGCGATGGCCAGCTCGGCGGCCGGAGCCGGCTGTCCCCGGGGCTCTGGCGCAGGTGGCCGCGGCTGCCCCGAGGAGCAGCACGCAGCCAGAGGCGTCAGAAGCCGGGCATGCCCCCCTTCAGGAGGAGTGTTCGACGAGAGTCCAAGAGTCGTCTGGGGGGGCGGTACTCATGCCATGCTCGACTGCGCTTGAACTTTTATGGGCTAGTTGTCATGTTTCTTCCAAACTCTGCCTGTAGGGGGGCATGCACGGCCTAACCGTAGCCTGCCGACACGGAGCTCACAGCGTAGACCGAAAACGCAGCTTTGGCGCACCACGTTCGCCGCAGCGTGGAGCAACGCGTGCCGAGCCAAGCTTTTTGTTCGTCGGCGGCGAGGCATACACCCTAGGCGATGCTTAAGACAACTAAGTTTTCGGCCAGAGTCGATTACTCTTAATGTTTCAATGTAAATCCTATGATTTTGATAGAAGTTCTGGGCTTTTATTCAAGTTCTGAGACTCTGAATTTCTGAACCCATGATTTCGTAAGCAGCTCGCAGGGTGTAGGCGGTCCGCTCCAGCGTGTGGCAACTCGGGGCAAACGAATGGCTCATTGGCTGGCAGGCACGGGAGGGAAACGAGGACGCAGGCGGCCGCGCAGTGGGAGGGGAGGGAAGAGCCGTGCCGAGCCAGCACGCGCCACGCCAACACGGACGTTTTGGACACGGCACGCGTTGCCTTTCAGCACGGGCGCGTCAGGGCAGTTTCGAAGGCAGCCTTCGCGTGCTGCATGTGCGCCGCGCGCCCGTGCTTGCCTCGGTGTGCTCTGGCGCGGGGTGGGCGGGTTGACGCCGTCGGCGTGGAGTGAGCCAGGGCCTCTGGTTCCCGGCTCGTTTTTTGGGGGGGCGGGATCGCGATTGATGCTTACCCCCACTCTGGGGCTGGGGGGCCCGCGGACAGCACAGTGTTCCCAATGTGTATGTGTGTGTGAATGTGTGTGTGTGTGTGTCTGTGTTGGGGTGGACTGAGTTTGGGTGCCCCTTGGAGGGCGCCCCCCCGGAGGGCCGCAGGAAGGGAGCAGGGCTCCCGGAGGCTCCAGAAGGCCGCCCCAGGGCGATCCAGGATGGCTCCAAAAATTGCCGCGCGATGCCTCCAGGTCATGCTCTCTATTCGGAGGATGCCTTCCTGGATCCCTGCTACGGACAGCGATATTAATGCAGCGTGCCGCGACGCAGGTCCTAGCCTGCCACCTTACGTCGCGACGCGCTACTCCAGATTTCGTAATAAAGGGAAGGGGGTCTCATTTCGGGGGGGTCTCTTCCAGGCTATCTTGGAGGGCCTGGGGGGGTCTGGGGACGATGTTTTGGAGGGTTCTCCCACGGGGGAGGTCTGAAATGGCTTGTCTTGGAGGGTCCAGACCCCCTCCCTTTTATTACGAAATCTGGAGTACCCACTTTCCAAGTTCCAAGCGTCAACGTCGGCCCCCCGCCTCGCGGAGCGGAGCGACACGCCATCCGCCGCTGGCACGCCAGGTCGTGTCGCCCGGGGCCGCCGCCGCGAGGCGCTCGGCAAGGTTCCCGACCGTAGGTCTTTCGAGACTCCTCTGGGACGCGTGCACTAACAGTCCCCAGCCACTCTTGATCCCCCCCCCCGAGATTCCACACCGCCGATGTCAACGAGGAAGGAGGGCAGTGACACAGGCTCTGAGCGCGCTCCTTCACTCGCAGAGTGGCTGCTCGCAAACATGCTTGTCTCGATGTAATGGATCGCATCTTTACCGCGGCGGACCCAGATTATTCACGAGTAGTTACCGGTTGGTTCGTGGAGCGCGCCTGTCTATAGAAGGACACGCAGGGCCTCCACGACGAGGGAAGCCCGCGCGTCATGCACAGCGCGCTTGGGCACAGTTCTGCAACTCATTCGTGCAAGCGCGTTTAACGAGACAGAGAGAGAGAGAGAGAGAGAGAAAAAAAAAAAAAAAAAATGAGAGAGAGAGAGCCTAGATGTAGCAGATCAACCGTATAAGTTGGCCAGCCTTAGTGGGCGGCGGCGGCGAATTTGATTGGGGATGGCCGGCTGAGCCGGGAGGATTTCTTCAGCTACGACGAGTTGAGCCCGCCGGACCGCTACCCCAGCAAGATTCCGGCGCCCGCGTCGGTGTTGAAGTGGCAGGCTTGACCGCCATCCCCACACGCTTAGTTACTGGAAGGGTTTGGATGTGAGCTCTCAGCTTGCCTTAAACCTCATGGTTTTACTCCGAGTCCTCAGTCGGCAACCGTTGAAAGCATGGCACTAATCGGGAGGGCTTGAGTGATATCGGGGCCAGATCAAATTACATGCGCCTGGAAAGGTCCGCTGTCAGCCGTGTTGCCTTCGCCACCGCCCTCAAGGCTGGTGAGGATTCGGAGGGAGGATGTGTCCAATGGTGGGCTGGGCGTGCCATATCCTCCCTTTGGGTTATTTTTGTTTGGGCGGATGGGGGAGCATCCACCCCCTGAAATGGGCACGCGCATGTCCATGCTCGGTGGCGTCGCTCTTACCAACCGTCAACACCGATGCATCGCCCTCGTCTGGTCTGATGGGGCCACCCTGATCATTTGCCTCTGTTGCGAAGCTTACCCGCAAAACGCAGGAGCTATAGTAGCTCGTAGTGCGCCTAGCCGTCGCCGGTTGCCTCGAGGAGCTCTCGGAGACCACGGGCTGATGTTCCTCGTATCCGTCATCGTCATGATTTTCTCTTCCTCGTCACCCCGAACCACTCCCTCCATCCTTCCTCAATGTTCCCTCAAGGGTGGAAAACTTGGGCATGGGTGGTTTTTGCCCGCCGGGCAGGGCGGGATACAAATGCGTCCCTGTTGGCTTTGGAACTCGGAGCTCAATCCTTGCGGCCCCCCAAGAAAGGAGGGCCCCAGAAGGCGCTGCCGGGCACGACGCCTCCCCCTGCCACGTCGATCCGATACGCTCCGTGTTCCCCTGCTCACCAGACGTGGCTGGATGTTGCTGGAGACCCGACATTGTGGAAGAATTGGGCGACAGATTACGTTGTTCTGGGCCTCCTGGATGGGGTCGGAGTGGATGGGGTCGGAGGATGGCGCCGCATCGCTGGTGCATCATCGGCGATGCGGCTCGATGTGGAGCCCGAGCTTCTCCACGCCAACGTCGCCAGTGCATCACCGACACTGCCAGTGCATCGCCGATGCATCGCCGATGCATCGGCGGTGCGGCGCGATCTCCCGACCACATCTACTACGACCTCATCTAGGAGGCCTCTAGTTGCACACACGGTCATCCGACCGGGCCCCGGCCCGCCCGCGCCGCTCCTAAGGGGCCGTCTGTCGGGCGGCACGCGCGGCTCGTCTCGTCCCCGCCCCTTCTCCTCCTCGTCCGCCCTCCGGGCCCCTGCCCCTCCAGAGCTTGTGTGAAGTTCAGTCGCGTCCGGAGGCCGGCGACTGCTTCGACATCTCCGTGGCGATGGTCTCTTTGCTCGTCGGCGTGGGCTACGACGCGTACTGCGTCAGCGGCTTCGCCCCGAGGTTCATCACGACGCGGAACGAGGCCGCGGGGTGGCGGAGAGGCAGGGGCAGTCGAAGGCGAGACTCCACAACGCCCTCGTGGTCTTGCTCGTCCTCTTCCTGCGTTTCCTCCACCTTCGTTTGCCATTGTCTTCTGCTTGCTTCTTGCGTCTTCCCTCTCTCTCTCTCTCTGTCTGTATGGTCTGGAATTTCCATGTGCACGTGTGAACAAGGACATGTGAAGAGGGGGGTGTTTTTATTATCGCCCGCACGCGGTTATTTGCTCCCGTGTTTTTTTTGTTGTTTCTTACCTACGTTTGATCATGCGCCCCTGCGTCCTTATTAATACACGTGCATCGCTGCCTACAGTGAAACCGCACAGTAGGGATGAGCCACTTTCCAAGGTTGCCTCTGCATCCTCCCCCTTCGGCCCACTCTTAGCTGCTGCTGCTGCTGGCCGCGCCCCGCTTGCGCAAAGTGTCGGCATGGCCTCCCGAGGCCCCGCCTGCAAAAGCATCGCGCGCCCCTGCCATCCGGGTTGCCTGTGAGCTTGAGCCGGGCGGTGATGCCGGGTGGGGAGGGCGCCCCCGGCCACCATCGGGCGCCCCGCCTGCAAAGTGTCGGCAGGGCCTCCCAGGGCCCTGCCTGCAAAGGCACCGCGCGCCCCTGCAATTCGGGTTGCTTGTAAGCTTGAGCTGGGAGGAGGAGGAGGAGGAGGAGGAGGAGGAGGACGAGGAGGAGGACGAGGACGAGGAGGAGGAGGACGAGGAGGAGGACGAGGAGGAGGAGGAGGAGGAGGAGGGGAGGAGGAGGAGGAGGAGAGAACGAGGAGGAGCAGAAGGAGGAGGAGAGAGGAGGTCCTCGAGACGATCTGGCCGAGCGGGGGGGCCTCGCGCCCGAGGCCCGCGCGAGCCCCGGCGGGTGCCCGCGGGGGGCGCGGCGCGGTGCTGCCGGGTGGGAGGGCGCCCTCGGCCTCGGCCACCACTTTGGGCGGGCAGTCGCCGCCCCTCCTCCTCCTCCTCCTCCTCCTCCTCCTCCTCCTCCTCCTCCTCCTCCTCCTCCTCCTCCTCCTCTTCTCCTTGCTCCTTCTGTCCTGGCCGTTCCGATTCAGTCTCTTGGCAGGGCGCGGGTGCGAGGAGGGGCGCGTCGGCGGCAGGCCCAGTGAGGGCACGACGCGCCGCGCCCCATCCCAAAGGGGAACACGCTTGATGGGGAGCCGACCGAGCTTTGAAGTCACGATGCGTAAATGAGCCCATAGGCTTCCGCCGCACCGCCGACCCCTATGGGCCGCTCGTCGTGCCCCTCGGGTTCTCCCCAATGTCTTTCTCGTGGCATTCGACCGAATCGGCCGCCCCACCCGGGTCGTGGACAGCGGGCCTCTTTGGAAATTGTGCTGGGTTCCCCTGTGAAGCCTCTCGGGGGCTTCCTGGCGGCACTTCTGGAACTTCTTGAGGCCTTTCGGGGGCTTCTTCGAACCGCCATGGGGGCCTTTGGGCGCCTCGCAGGGGCATGCCGACGCAGCGCGGGCCAGGTCCGCCGGAGAACAGCCCCCGCCGCGTTTCTCTTGCCTCCCTGTCGCCAATTGGCTCGCTCATGCCGCCTCGGCTCTGAACATGGTTCAAGCGACAGCAATCCGCATGAAGCACAGCGGACGAGCCGCTTCGGCCCCCCGCGCGCCCCGGGGGATCTCGCGGCGCGGCGCCGCGCGAGGCGATCTATGGGGCTTTCGTTGACCAGTCCTCGCCCGCGCGCTGGCAACATACACCACGGCGCACGGGGCACGCGCATGGTTTGGCCCGCGCCGTTCGGCGGCCCGGGTACAACTGGACACTGTTGGACACTATGCGACACGAACCACAACGAAACGGATTTGGCGACGACGTCCCCAAGTCTCCACGACTGCGGCCAACGATGCGAGGTCGCTTTTCCTGCTCCTGCTGCTCCTCCTGCTCCTGCTGCTCCTGCTCCTCCTCGTTTTCTTCCTCCTCCTCCTCCTCCTCCTCCTCCTCCTCCTCCTCCCCCTCCTCCTCCCCCTCCTCCTCCTCCTCCTCCTCCTCCTCCTCCTCCCCCTCCTCCTCCCCCTCCTCTCGCGGGGCCCCCGCCCCGCCCTGGGAGGCGCGCAGCGCCTGCCCGCACCTGGAGTTCGAGGTGGAGGAGGCGGAGGAGGAGCAGCAGGACGACGGCCCGCCGCCGCCGACGGCGGCCGTGCGGCGGCGGGTCGGTCGGTCGGATGCTGCTGGTCGGAGGCTGTGCACCCCACGCCCAGGCCCCCCTTGGAGTCTGTTTTTTTTGGATTCAGGCGCCGCCGGGGGCGCCCAGCGCCGATCCGAGAAATCCGCGCGGACCTCCGAGTTTGTATGTTTATGCCCCTTCCTGTTCCCCTGAATCTCGCTTTGATGGCAAGCCTCTGCTCTTGTTGGCCGCCGCCGCAGGCAACGCCCCCTGCTCGTCTCCGCCGCCTGCTGCCGGCCTTCCGCCGGGGAAGCGAGGGCAGGAGCCTGTTTTTTGGATTCAGGCAAGTTTACTTGCGTGGCGTTCGCCCCCCCCCCCCCCCCCCCCTCGCCCCTCTTCAAGAAGCGAATACTCGCGTGCAGGTGCCTTTCGACTTGCGTGATTTCCGCGCCCCCCCCCCGAACGTGCAAGTCGTTTGCGGCTTGCTTCGAGCTCAGCCCCCCCCACCCCCCCCGTCCATGCAAGTAAACATGCCAGAGTCTAACAAAAACAGGCTCTTGCGCTGCGACAAAATCACGACGAGGGGGGGGGGTCGCTATTTTCGGCCTCCGGTGGTCCTCGCCGGGCCTCGGGACCGTCAAGAAACGACTCAGGATGAAAACCCGGTCCCAGGGCAGGGGTCGAAATCTCTGGAGGTCGACGTTGTGACGTTGTGAAACAATCACGACGTCGGGGGTCTGGGTACGGAGTGAGCCCATACGGAGTGGAGAGTGGTCTTGTTGCCCCCCTGGCCACAACGCGCGGCATGCCCCCGGGGCCGCGACCCTGCGGTTGCGGGGCGGTTTTTCGCGGATGCCCCACGCGGGACGTATCCATGCGACCGTGTATCCGCGGGATCGGGCCCCGGAATCCAGACCGCGCGAGGGTGTGGCTGTGGATACGCTCGCCGCTCGTGAGGAGCGCCGGGCACCCGACTGCCCCCTACAGTGGCGAAGCGTCCTGGCTTTTCTATAGCTTGGCATCGCTCGAACGTGAGCATTTTTTCGCGGCGAGGACCATCGAGGAGCATTTTGCTTTCATCGGGAAAAAACACGCACGAAACCGAAAAATGCACAGGGATTGGGCGTCCGAGCGATGGCGAGATAGGCCCACCAAAAATAGTGTTAAGAAGCTTTATTTCGTGGTCTGCACGAGGTGTCTCAGAACGCTTCTGGCCGAGGCTGTCTTGCTTTCACACCTCGGGCTTCTGTTCTGAGAACATTGCTGTTGTTCTTAGGACGTCCCTGGGCTCTAAGAGCACGTCGTGGGAGGCCTACGGGATTGCTGGGGCGGTCGGCCCCTGCTCAGTGCCGTGCGAGGCGCCGGCCCCACCAGCATGCCACGACGACGGCGCAGCCGAGGGCGCATGCCGCGCTGGTCGCGAGAGGGAGCCGCCTTGCCACCCTCTCGCACGTGCTGCGCCAGGCGTTGTTGCGAGCAGCTTCCGCGGGGCATTGGGCGAGAGCGTGATCGCTGCGTGATGCCCGACCCGGAACCAGGCCTCCAGCGGCGAGCCCCAGGGGGGAAGGGAGAAGGAAGGGCGCCCTCTCGGAAGGCGCGGAAGTCCCCCGACCTTCCGAGAAGCTTACTCAGCCTTCCCAGGAGACACAGACAACTCCTCAGAAGGCGCGAGGGATTCTGAGAAGTCCCGCCACCTTCCGAGAAGGCACTCTCCTTCTCACTTCCCCCCCTCGCTCGCCGCCGACACTCGCTGCCACAGAGACGGCAGCCCCCGTGCACCCGCAGGACGACGAGGAGGAGTTCACGATCCCCAAGCGGCCCCTGCTGAAGTCGGAGGTCCAGGAGCAACACGCTCTGGCCAAAGAGGCGGGCACCCTCGGGCGGCAGGGATATGTTCGGTAGCAAATCGCGGAAAGAGCGTGTTCTACCGATGCTGGCGGAAAACAGGGGAAGGGGGCACTGGGGGTTCCCAACCCGTCCCCCCCCCCCTCCCCCCGAAAACCGGGGGGGGGGGTTCGGCAAAGGGGGGGGGGGGATTTTGGGGGGGGGCGAGACCCCCAGGTTCCGGAGGAAGACGGGGGGGGGATTTTCTACAGTAAAGCGGCGGTGGATCACGCTCTCTCAAATCGCGGAAGCCTGGTATACCCTCTGAATTCCGTCTTTGGCGTCGGCTGGCGTCGATTAGCGTTCGGGATCTCGACGAGGCAGCGCGTCGGCCAGCGTCGATGAGCGTCGATGTAGCGTCGATGTAGCGTCGATGTAGCGTCGATTGGCGTCGAATCGCAAGAGCCGACAAGATGGTATGGGAGGCTCTCATGGTCAAGCAATGGCGAAGCATCTCGGCTCGCTTATAGTCCCACCAAACAATGTTCTAAGAACTGTTTGTGGTGTCCACGAAATGTTCTTAGAACATGTCTGGCGGAGTCTGTCTTGTTTTAACACATCAGGTTTAAGTTCTACGAGCATTTTTTGTTCTTAGAACATTTTGTGGTTCTAGGAACATATCGTGGTAGGACTAGGGATGCCAGGACGGTCGGTCCCTGCTCAACATGAGTTGCCACCGAAGACATGCCGTTCTCACTTTGTAGCCGCACGCGTCTATGGACTCATTCGAGGTGGATGCAGCCAAGACGCCGACACGAGGGCCACTCTGGGCTCAATCCGAGCTCTGCTTTCCGGGCCGCTCCGCAAATCCAGGTAGAACGTATGCGTGTCCGAGGCGTACCGTGGCGACGAGCGGAAGGGGATGCCATCCGTCGAAGGAGGAAACAACGTAAGTCTGAACATTCCCAGTTCCGCGCGGATGTCTTGGACCTGCGTTGGTCCCTCCTGGCGGCGCCTGCGGCGCAGGTCCGCTCGCATTTCCGAAAGATTTTGCGGCCCCTCGCATTTATGTATACACTTGTATATAACAGTGAGGGGGCGGCGGGGTCGTCGGCAGTCTGCGAGGCTCTGAAGAAGCCCGCCGCAGGCGCCCATTTTTTCCGTCAAAGCAACGTGAGTGTGTCGCGGGTGTGTCGCGGGTGGGTTGTGTGGTGGGTCGCGGATGGGTCGCGGGGTGGGTCGCATGGGGCGTCGTGGGTGAGTCGCAGGTGGGTCGCGGGCGAGGGCGACGGCAGCAACAACAACAAGAACAACACTCATTTTAATAGTGTTCTCTCCTATCTGCTCGCGTGCCATTGAACACGTACAATGTCTCAAACCTTCGATATTCGCCCTCTTCGTCGTCGATCGTATCTTCTTTGGGGGTGTAGCTTCTTTACCTGCCATGTGTAATCTGTGCAGCCCCTAAGCATGGGAAGCGAGGGCGGATGGAAAGGGGAGGGAGAAGGACTGAGCACGAGAGAGATTGGCAGGAGGGGGACCTAGGAGCAGAAAACACGTGGCAGAACCAGACGGGCTGATCGGGCGGGTAGACCCTGATTGACGTATCGGTCGAGCGGGCCTAGGCGGCCAGGTCGAACACGCGGGTTGCTGAAGCGAGAATCCCGAATCGCGAGAACGTCTCGAGCGATAGCGCGATTCCCAAGTAAATCGCGAAAAAGGCCAACGCGCGAGCGTGGTTTCTGAGTGTCGATGGCGCGGCGTCTGAATACATTGCGGAAAGATCCCACGCGAGAGCACGATTCCTGCATAGCTTGTGAGGAAGTCCAGCGCGAGAGCGCGATGTCTGAATAACGTGTGAGGAAGTATCAGGCGGGAGCCGATGTTGTTGTTGGTGGTGGTGGCGTTGTTGTTGTTGGTGTTGTTGTTGGTGGTGGTGTTGGTGTTGTTGTTGCTGGTGTTGTTGTGGTTGTTGTTGTTATTGCTGTGCTTTTGTTGTTGTTGTAGTAGTTCGGGGGCCTGGGGGCCAGTTTGAACCTCAATACTTTCCTAGACAACTGCTGGGTGCGAGCCCCGGCAGGGGCACTTCAATGTGACAAATAGAAGGTGCGCCAGAGGGGGGACCAGCATCTTCAGAACTGAAATTTCATCAACGACAACAACAGAAACAACAATAATCACCACATCAACAACACCAACTACAAACATATTAGCAATATCAACATCAACGTCAACATCAGCAATCATTTTAATAGTGTTCGCTCTTATCTGCTCGCGTGCCATTCGCCACGTATATCCGAAGCCCTCGATACCCGCATCCTTCGTCTTCGATCGTACACCCCTTGGGGGTATGTCTTCCTTGTCTGCCACGTGCAAGTAGCTCAGCCTCTAAAACAATGGAAGCTCAGGAAGTCCCCCGCGAGAGCGCGATTTGTGAATACATTGTGAGGAAGTATCAGGCGGGAGCTGATAATGTTGTTGTTGGTGGTGTAGGCCCAGCAGTCTTCATCGGTGCCATCATATTCAAGCTGCAAGAGGAACAAGTTGCGAGCCGGGGGGGGTGTAATTGAGCAACGCAATAGTCACCTGAAGGGAGGAACAACAATACTTGTTTTTCCGAAATGAGAACTCAAGCACAAGGACAACAACAATCAGTTTAATTCAGTTCGCTCTTACCTGCTCGCGTGCCATTCAACACATATATCCCAAACCCTTTGTAACCGCCCGAATCGTTTTCCTTCCCTGCCGCGTGTATTTGGTGCAGTCTTTGAAGCAGAGGAAAAGAGGACAGGTGAATGAGGAAGGGAAAAGGATGAAGCACGGGATTCGCAGGAGGGGGGCTGAGAGCAGAAAGCACGTGGCAGAACCGGACGGGCTGATCGGGCGGGCAGACCGTAACGGCCGGGTCGGGAAGGCGGGCCCAAGCCTCTAGGTCGAGAAGGCGTGTTGTCGAAGTGTGATCATTGCGTGAATCGCGAGGAGAATTCGAGCCATAGCGCGGTTCCCAAGTAAATCACGAGAAAAGCCAAAGCGAGAGCTTGATTTCTGAGTGTCGAAGGCGCGGCGTTTGAATAAATTGCGAGGGGGCCCCACGCGAGAGCACGATTCCTGCATAATTTGTGTGGAAGTCCCGCGCGAGAGCGCGATTCTGGAATAACTTGGGAAGGAGTATCCGGCGGGCGCTGCTGTTGTTGTAGTTCCAGGTCCAATCACACAGTTTGGTGGCACCGATCTTGCCCTCATAGAAACAGGGTGCGACTTTCTTAGGAGGGCACCTGAAAATTGCAAAATACAGTGGATACCGGAGTGGGGATCAACAGAAATTATTTTTTGAAAGTGAGAATTCAACCACAATAATTTGACCCGGATGTTTGCCTGATTTTATATGCAGCATACAGTCATCATGGGGGCGATGTTCTTCCACAGTGGGGGACGAGATTCCCTTACCCAGATACCCCGCCCGAGCAGGTCTTGACAACACCTCTTCCGAGACGCCTCAATATTTCGCGCCTGGAATGCATGTCGCCGTCGCAATCGTCCTGCACACGTTTTGCTTCTAGGTGTTACTACGCCCGAACCACCCAAAATCTTTGGGAGAGCCTCCAGAGCCCCCTTGACAGCTTCTGGAGCCCCCTGGATAGCATCCAGAAGCTTTTCAGAAAAGATTCAGACTCCTTGTGGGAACATGGAGGCCCCTGGGAAACCCTTTCAACTGTATTGGAGGATTTCGGGGCATCTCGAAGGAGGCTTCAGGGCATGTTCGAAAAAAGGTGCGGATCGGAGGAGCTGCTGGGCTCCGGGGAAGGATGAACAGGAGGGCGCAGGGAGAGGGAAGGAGGAGGAGGAGGAGGAAGAGGAGGAGGAGGAGGACGATGGGAGGGGGACGACGAGAAGGACGAAGACGAGGACGAGGACGAGCAAGACGAGGAGGAGGGAGGAGGAGGAGGGAGGAGGAGGAGGAGGAGGAGGAAGGATGAGGAAGGAGGAGAAAGGAGGAGGAGGAGGAGGAGGAGGAGGAGGAGGGGGAGGAGAAGGATGAGGAGGAGGAGGATTTGGATGACGACGACGGCGACGAAGCAACGGGGTCGCCGCCGAGGGCTTTCGGGCCGCCCTTGGCACGCGGAGCGCGCCATGGACGCACCGGCGCAGACCTCCGACGGTGCACGCTGCAGTCGTGAGGACTGGCATTCGGGACTCGGGGAGCCCCAGGCTTTGTGGGAGTCTCGAGTCAAAGCGGAAGAAGTATAGGGCGGGAGCGTCATTGCTTGCAGGGGGGGGGCCGTCTGCGGCGCCGAGGCGAGCGCCGGTCGTGATTATAGACAGAAGGTTCGAGCGGGAGCGTCGGTGTTGTTGGGAAGCCGGCTTTCGGCGGCGAGCAAGGAGGAAGTATTGAACGTGAGGATTGTTGTTGTTGCTGCTGCTGCTCTTGTTGTTGTTGTTGTTGACGTTGTTGCTGTTGTTGTTGCTGCTGCTGCTGTTGTTGTTATTGTTGTTGTTTATTGTTGCTGTTTCTAGTTGTTGTTGTCGTTGTTGAACATTATTCCTTCTAAAGAATTATTATTGTTGGGACCCCTGGTGCGCGACCTCTGCGCCGCGCCTAGGCCGCAGCTACATTTTCATCATTTTTTCGCGAAAGCTTCAGAAAAGTGGATGAGCTCCGGATCCGGTTTTTTGTTGACGCTCGTTTTCCCTTGCAAAAAACAATAGAAAATGAAAATTCTTGTTTTTACTTGATCAAATTGCAAGAATCCCTTGCAAAAAATAAGGTAAAGTGGACATTCGTGCGCGCAAGACGAAATCCTTCCAAAACCTTAGGTTTCGTAGCGATTTTAACATAAAAACATCAAAAACCCAATGGTTTTCTCAGAAAAAATTGTCAAAATGTCCTTCCGCGCGCTCTTGCGGATTCCTAGGAAACCCACCAGATTTTAAACATTTCTGTTAAAAGGGCCTTTGCGAGGAACCTTTTCAGGTGCTTCGACCTTCTGCAACAACGGTTGCGAGCCTACGAGGGCCACCATCCCTTGCAAAAAATGACACGAAGTGCACATGCGCGCGGCCGCCGCGCGCGCGTGCCGAAATCCTGCCAAACATAATGTGATTTCAATAATTTCAAGATGCGATGTTCCGAAAACATATGCAAACGCAAGACTTTCTCATCCGAAAAATATCAAAATCCACCCGCGGGCTCTTCATGAATCTTTAAAACCCAAGATGGCCCCAAGAGGCGCTCAAGATGGCCCCAAGAGGCGCCCATGAGGCCGCAAGAGGCGCCCAAGATGGTCCCAAGAGGCCCCAAGAGGACTCCAAGAGGCCCCCAAGAGGTCCCCAAGAGGTTCCAAAGAGGTCCCCTCCGTCTGGCTGTGCACGCGCGCGTTGGGCAGTGAGAGTTAGGATCACAGCGCCACCAGTGTATGAGCAATGCATGCGTCATCCTTGGGACTGTATAACAGCAGAAACAGACAACATTGCATCGCAGCGGGACAGCCATCGGGACAACCATCGGGACAACCATCGGGACAACCATTTGGACAAGCATCGGGATAACGATCGGGACAACCATAACCATCAGGACAACCATCGGGGCAACCATCGAGACAACCATCGGGACAACGATACCTTCTCTCTTGTGTCCTCCCACATCCCTCAGGAAGTTGCCCTAAAGATGTGACCGACTCCTCTCTCTCCTTCTCTCTGTCTCTCGCTCTTTCTCTGCTTCATATCTATCATACGTAACACATCTACTTGTGTAATCGCCTTCCCAGGAATTTGCCTCAAAAATGTGACCAACTATCTTGGCACTGCGTACCATCTCACGTGTACCGTGTACCACATCTTCTCAGGTTGCCTCACACATGTGACGAATCTCTTTCTATCTCTCTCTCCACTGGCTCTCTGTCTTGCTCTCTCTCTCTCTCTCTGTCTCTCTGTACTATGTATGTCATACGCAACAAATGCACCATGCGGGGCACATGCGGGGCCCAAACAAGTGATCAACCTCTGCGGGTGTGTACTCCACGCCAGTGTAGTATCCACGATCGTCCGCGCGCCACGAAGTGAAGTGTCCTGACGTCATAGGGCGGGAAGCTGGGTGTGGGTGGTTCCCGAGAGTCGTGTGGATGTTTGGTAGAGCTTGCATTGCCCCCCCACGAAGTGGGGGTATTGGCTGGCGTCGCATGAAAACCCTGGCACTGGGGAGAACACTGAGCGTTCGGGTAAAATGATTGTTGTTGTTGTTGTTGTTGTTGTTGTTGTTTTTGTTGTTGTTGTTGTTGTTGTTATTGTTGTTGTTGTGGTTGTTGCTTTTGTTGTTGCTGTTCTTGTTATTGCTGTTGTTGTGAGTGTTGCCGTTATTGCTGCTGTTGCTGCTGTTGCTGCTGTTGTTGCTGTGGTTGTGGTTGTGGTTGTTGTTGTTATTGTTGTTGTTGCTGTTGCTGTTATTATTGTTGTTTTCTGCTGTTGTTGTTGTCGTTGTTTTTGTTGTTTGGCGGCTGGTCTCGGCGCGACCCCGAAACGCGCGGGCGCGAGTGTAAGCTTCAGAGGAAGTGCAGCCAGCGCCAGGGCAGGAGTGCCAGTGCGGACGTAGGGCGTCTCGCAATCAATATCACAACAGTTCTCAGAGCTAAGGTCCAACATGGCCATGGGAAGCCTCATGGCCTATGGGAGTACAGTCGGGGTCCTGAAGAAGGAACCCTTCTCGTTGGGGAGGGGCTCTGCGTTCCTTAAGTGTTTCACAGCTTGCCTTGGGTTTTCCTTAGGTTTTCGATAGAAAATTGAAAGTTCACTTATGGGAAAAAGGGGCCTCGTTCCTAATTTAGGGCTCCTTAGGTCAACGCCCCCACTGTAGGAAGTAAAAGCGCGGAGCAAGTCTAGAGCGGGAGCGTCGTTGTTTGCAAGCGGGGGCTGTCGGCGGCGCCGAGGCGGGAGCCCCGGCCTTGTGTCAAAAGCATGGAAGTAGCGAGCGGGATCGTTGTTGCTGTGGGGGGGCCGGCTGAGAGTAAGAGCAAGAGGTCTGGTCCCGAGTAGACGAGAACTAAAACAGGGCTAGGATCGGGATAAATCGCTCCAGAGCGTTCCGGAGCGCTCTCAGAGCGTTCCGCGGAACGCTCTGGAGCGGCCGCGGCGCCCAATACATCCTCCAAACCCGCCGATTCTCAGAGATTTCGAGTTATCCCGATCCGATTTTGTCCCGATCTTCGCGTCGTTTTAAGAAGAAGTATCGATCGGGATCGTTGTTGCTGTTGGGGGCCGGTGTCGGCGCACCCCCACACGCTTGAGCGTGAGCTTCGGTTTCAGAGGAAATGCAGCCGGCGCCTGGGCGAGAGCGCCAAAGCGGACTCAGGGGGCCCAGCAATAGTCATTGAGTATTTTTGGTAATGAGGGTTCAACAGCGCAACCACAGTCCGCACCGCGGAACGCCTTTTTCAGCCATGCGCCCAGGGACAGCGAAAGACTGTTCCGCGCCCCCTCGCCCTGATGCTCGCGCAGCTGTTGGCTCCTCCAGGGGATGGCCTCCGACCCTCTCGAGGCTCCCCTCACCACCCACCAACCCACCCCAACCCAACCCGAAGGCCCCGATTTGCCCTCCACTTCCAGTGGGGGGGGGGGGGGAGTCGGGGCACGTCGAGAAAACAGGCATGGAGCCCATACCCCCCCCCAACCCGAACTTCGGTCTTCGGGTTGGGTTGGGGTGGTCTGGCAGGTAGTCAATCCCCTGCTCTCGCGCTCCCTCCGTTGCCCCCCGCTCCCGTCCGCTCCGCTCGGCGGCCGGGCGCCTCGTGTCTGCCTGCTGCGGGGGCACGCGCTCGCCGGGGTCCGGCGACCGCGCGCCTCCTCCTCCTCCTCCTCCTCCCCTACTCCTCCTCCTCCTCCTCCTCATCCCCTCCTCCTCCTCCTCTCCTCCTCCTCCTCCTCCTCCCTCCTCCTCCTCCGCCCTCCCCCTCCCCCTCCTCCTCCTCCTCCCTCCTCCTCCTTCCTCCTCCTCCTCCTCCTCCTCCTCCTCCTCCTCAGCCTCCTCCTCCTCCTCCTCCTCCTCCTCCCCCCCTCCTCCTCCTCCTCCTCCCCCTCCCCCTCCCCTCCCATCCCCCCCTCTCCTCTCCCCTCCTCCTCCTCCTCCTCCTCCTCCTCCTCCTCCTCCTCCTCCTCCTCCTCCTCCTCCTCCGCCGCCGCTCCCCCGGAGCCGAGCCGGGCGAGGTGGAGCCCCTTCCGTTGGCGGCGGTGCCCGTGTGCGGCCGCAGCGCAGTCAGAGCCCCGAGTCATCCGGGGTAGCTCGGGTCAGGGCCAACTCGGGTTCGTTTTGTCGGGAGTCCGAGCCCGAGTTGCCCCGGGCCCGAGCTGCCCCGGATATTTCGGGCGTCCAGAGCCCCGAGTCATCCGGGGTAGCTCGGGTCAGGGCTAACTCGGGTTCGTTTTGTCGGGAGTCCGAGCCCGAGTTGCCCCGGGCCCGAGCTACCCCGGATAACTCGGGCGCCCAGAGCCCCGAATCATCAGGGGTAGCTCGGGTCAGGGCCAACTCGGGTTCCTTTGTCGGGAGTCCGAACCCGAGTTGCCCCGGGCCCGAGCTACCCCAGATAATTCGAGCGCCCAAGGGCAGGGTCCCCTCCGATCCGGTCCATCCGATGCGGTAGCGGCTCTGGCCGGCCGATGCGCTGCGATTCCTCACCATGGGGTGAAGGGGGTCCTGAGTTGTTGTGGAGGACGATCAAATGGAGAGGAAGCATGTTGTCAGATCATTTCCAGATGTCTAAAACATGTCCTTTAAACACATAATGAAAACATGTTTCAAACATGTTTAGAACATATCCCCACACTTTGAAACATGCTTAGAACATATTCCCACACTTTGAACAAACATTTTCAGTTCAAGGGTGGGAACGTTAGGGTGTCCATTGTCGTGGCATGCGCAACGCCATGGGGTGAATGGGGTCTTGAGGGAAACGGATCTCCAGGTTTTGCGCCGTTTTTCCGGGCTTCTCGGGGCCCTCCAAAGGGCCCCAGGACTGGCAGAGAGCAGGTCAGGATGCAGACCTCGCCCTGGGGGAATGCCGCAGGGTCCAGAACCCGTTTCCTCATCCTCCTCCTCCTCCCCCTCCTCCTCCTCCTCCCTCCTCCCTCCTCCTCCTCCTCCTCCTCCTCCTCCTCCTCCTCCTCCTCCCCCTCCCCCTCCCCCTCCCCCTCCTCCTCCTCCTCCTCCTCCTCCTCCTCCTCCTCCTCCTCCTCCTCCTCCTCCTCCTCCTCCTCCTCCTAAGTTCCGATATTCCGACGACCCGATGCGGCCCGATGTCTGCATGGCGTTGTCGTGCATCCTGGCGCAGCTGATTCGAATCCATGTCGATTCCGTGCCGATGCATTCCGATCTGGTGCATATTTCGACTCGGTCCGATTTGCCGGTTCGATGCTGACTGGTCCTGCCGCAGCGTTGGAAGAGAGTTGGGCTGGCTGCGCCACGCCCAGCTGCCAAGGGTCGCCATGCGAGCGGCGAACCCTATCCACATCCACTCCCTCGCGCTCTGTGGATTCCAGGGCGCGATCCCGCGGATACGCGGTCGCACGGATGCATTCCGCGAGGGGCATCCGTCACAAAACGCTTCGCATCCGCGGGGCCGCGGCCCAGGGGCCCGTCCTGCGAGGCCGTGGCTACGGATATGCGGTTCCCCCACGACGAAGGTCGCCAGGGACCCGTGAACGTGAACCACATTGTTCTTCGGACGTGCTTTGGTTGCTCCTGTGTGAAAAGAACCGCGTTGCTCCTCGGACGTGTTCTGGCTGCTCCCTTGTGAGAGGACTTGGCGCCGCTCGGACGTGTGCATGTCCTTTCGGCGAGGGCCATGGAGGAGCATCTTGGATCACCCCGCAAAAAAAGCGCAAGACATCCAAACACATGCGCAGGGAGGAGGGAGGAGGGAGGAGGGAGGAGGGAGGAGGGAGGAGGGGAGTGGGGAGGAGGGGAGGAGGGAGGAGGGAGGGGGGAGGCGGAGGAGGCCACACCCGTCCGCGCCCTCCCCGCCGGACACCGCCAGGCAGAGGAGCGGCACAGGAAGGAGGAGGCGGCCAAGTCCGACTCCGAGGACGACCCCTCGAGCGAGGAGGACGAGGCGGGCTCTGCGCCGCCCCGCCCCCAAGGGAGGCCAGCGGGCGACCTTTTTGTTGAGCGGCCTCCTCCTCCTCTTCCTCCTCCTCCTCCTCTTCCTCCTCCCTTCCTCCTCCTCCTTTCCTTTTCCCCCTCCTCCTCCTCTCCTCTTCGCCTCCTCCTCCTCCTCTCCTCTTCCTTTCCTCCCTCCTCCTCCTCCTCCTCCTCCTCCTCCTCCTCCACTTCCTCCACTTCCTCCTCCACTTCCTCCTCCTCCTCCTCCTCCCCCTCCTCCCTTGCACCTTCTTTTCCTCCCCTCCCCCGCCTCGGCCTCCGCTGCCCACCCCCATCTGCCGGATCGGACACCCCCGGAGCGAGCAGCTGCTGTGCTGGCAGACTTTGAGGGGGAGGGGCTTGAAGATGTAGCTCTCAAGGTCGGAAAGGCAGCTGCCGGTCAGAGGAGGAAAAGGTACCTATACCTCTACCCTTTGCCCGTTTTTCCTTTTTCGGGCCTCCTGGGAGGCCCTCGTCGCCACCGTTGGATTCGCCTCGGAATTCTGGTCGGAACGCACCCCAGGAGAGGTCCAGGGAGTAGCGGTATGGGTACCTTTTAGTTTCCCCGGTCAGGTTGGGAGGGTGGGGGACTGGGAGAAGTGATCGGATCGCCCGTGCTATCGCGTGCGTTGAACGGGCTCATTGCGCAGTCGTGCCGTGCGTCTTCCCAGCCCCCACTTCTCCCAACACGATCATTGTCTCTCTTTCTCTCTCTCTCTCTCTCTCACAAGTGTGCATCTGCTCAGCGCAGGGGCCGTCAGCACAGTTAGCAGGAGGTGTTGAGGGAGGAGGAGGAGGAGGAGGAGGAGGAGGAGGAGGAGGAGGAGGAGGAGGAGGAGGAGGATGTGGAGCCACAGCGTCAGAAGCAGCAGCTGCAGGAGGAGACGCAGCAGCAGGGCATGATGGGTGGCAGCGGCATCAGCATGCGGGGGCAGGAGAGCACGAGTAAAAGCTGCAGTGCAGCGGAAGCATCAGCACGAGCCCCCCCGTCGGCTCCCCAGACATCTGGAGCTCCAGTGTGTCTGTTTCGATGCGTGGACCCCCAGAGTTATGGACCTTAGTGGGCCCTGGAAACGACAAGGCCGTTTTTTACCGTTTCCGTTTTGCCGTTTTTGTTGCCAGTTCCGACGCCGTTTTTGTTACCGGTTCCGTCGTTTTTCTTGTACTGGTTCCGCTTCCGGTTCCAAGTTTGGAGCCGTTTTCTTGCCGCTTCCATTTTCAAGAGACAGTTTTTTTTGAATCGGTGGAAAAACGGCCCTGCCGTTTCCAGGGTCCACTAAGGTATGGACCACCTCTCACAGTGCCAGTTTCTGATCCGAAGAGGGCCCCCAGGTCCGAAGTTGCCCGAAGCCAGGCGCTCCAATTTCGTTCGGGGCATCGGATCTCTCTTGCGGGCAGGACTTGTGTCCATGTCCACTGCAGCTTGGAGTGTCCGGCTCCCTTCCTCAGAAACCCGATGCGCATTGGATAAGGATAAGAATTTGGCCCCTGTAGAGGCTCGATGTTTGTCCATATCCATTGCGCCTCGGCCACGCGGTGTCCCTTCCAAGAAAGTCCAAGACGCAATGGGTATGGATACAGATATTGCCCGCATCTGTGCTGTCACCGCCCCAGTACGAGAACCGCCGCGTCCACTGCTGGGTGCTGGTGCGCAAGGGCCAGCGGGAGGTGCCCGAGGACCCCCCCTCCTGTCCGATCTTGCTGATGATCATGGTGATGAGGTTGATGATGGTGACGACGATGATAAGGATGCTGATGCTGATGCTGCTGCTGATTAAGGTGATGATGCTGATGATGATGGTGTTGTTGGTGATGGTGATGGTGGCCATACTACGTCTGATGATGATGATGATGATGGTGATGATGATGGTGATGATGCTGTTAATGATGATGGTGATTGTGATGGTGATGGTGGTGGTGCTGCTGCTGATCGTGGTGTTAATGGCGATTATGATGGCGATAAGGCAGCTGACGACGACGTTGATGATGATGATGATGATGACGATGGTGATGATGATGATGATGATGACGATGATGATGATGAGTGATGATGATGATGGTGACGATGATGGTGGTGGTGATGTTGATGGTGATGATTATGATGACGGTGATGCTGATGCTGCTGATGATGATCCTGATGCTAGTGATGCTGTGTATGACGATGCCGGCGATGATGATAAAGCAGATGCTGATGCTAGATATGACGATGCTGATGATGACGACGATTGTCATGATGCTGATGCGGATGATGTTGACGATGGTGTTGATGATCACGATGTTGGTAACGATGTTGCTGATGATGGTGCTGCTGCTGCTGCTGTTACTGCTGCTGCTGCTGCTGATGATGATGATGGTGATGATGATGATGATGATGATGATGATGATGCTGATGATGATGATGATGATGATGATGATGATGATGATGATGATGATGAGGATGATGATGCTGATGCTGATGGTGATGGTGATGGTGATGGTGATGGGATCCCAGCTGGGCACCACTGGGAGCCCTCTTGCTACGGGGGCCCGCACGCTTGCGTAAACGGGGCCAGGCCAGCGAGGCGCCAGAGCCCCTGGAGCCAGGCCCCCGCGGGCCGCGGCAGCCCCCATGGGCGGCTCGCGCTCGGTGCCCCGCGGGCTCGCGGCCGAGGCCCGCCCTGTCCCCGCACCTCGACATCTCTTGCCCTCCTTGGCCCGCGCCCCCCCGCCCCTCCTATTCCCTCCTCCTCCTCCTCTCCTTCCTCCTCCTCCTCTCCTCCTCCTCCTCCCTCCTCCTCCTCCTCACCCTCCTCCTCCTCCTCCCCTCCTCCTCCTCATCCTCCTCCCCATCCTCCTCCTCCTCCTCCTCCCCTCCTCCTCCTCCTCTCTCCTCCTCCTCCTCCTCCTCCCTTCTCCTCCTCCGCCTCATCCTCATCCTCCTCCTCCCTCCTCCTTCCTCCTCCTCCTCTCCTCCTCCTCCTCCTCCTTCCCTCCTCCTCCTCCTCATCCTCCTCCTCCTCCCTCCCCTCCTCCTCCCTCCTCTCTCCTCCTCCTTCCTTCCTCCTTCCTCCTCCTCCTCCTCCTTCCTCTTCCTTCTCATCCTCCCTCCGTCCTCGTCCTCCTCCTCTCCTCCTCCTCCTCCTGATCCTCCTCCTCCTCCTCCTCATTCCTCCTCCTCCTCCTCCTCCTCCTCCTCCTCCTCCTCCTCCTCCTCCCTCCTCCTCCCATTCTCTCCTCCTCCTCTCCTCCTCCTCCTCATCCTCCTCCTCCTCCTTCTACCTCCTCCTCCTCCTCCTCCTCCTCCTCCTCCCTCCGCCTCCTCATCCTCCTCCTCCTCCTCCTCCTCCTCCTCCTCCTCCTCCTCCTCCTCCTCTCCGTAGCCATTTTGGCTCAAGATGCCTAGTTCCACAGGGGAACAAGTGGATACCGCTAGTCCGCGGCCAGTGCCAGGGCTCTTGAGCCCGACAGCCCCTTCTCGATCCCAAGTGCAGACTGCAGCACCATGGCTGGCGCCGGCCGAAAGGAACGCCAGGACTGGGCTTGCAGGAGCTGTACGACGAAGCGCGGCAAGCCGCTCATCAACTTCGGGACCTCGCTCAAGTGCCAAGGGTGCAGGCTCCACAAGAAGGACGTGTACGGCGGGCCTGTGCCGCCGAAGGAGCCCTCGATGCGGGCCCCAGCCAAGGGCAAGACGCGGGCCCCGTGGACGGCCGAGGGCAAGCTCGAGGGCGAGCTCGCGGCCATGCGGGCGGAGCTCGACGCTGCCAGGAAGAAGCTTCGTACGCAGGAGTCCGACCAGGGCGGGGCCGCGGCCATGCACGTGGACGACGGCAAGTCAGGCGAGGACGCCTCGGCTGCGAGCGAGATCAAGGTCTGCGAGGCAGGCCTGGCCACGCTCAAGGACGTGCAGCACGACTGGGCCACGGGCCCGCGGGAGGATCTCAAGCGCAGGCTCGCCGCCGCCAAGGACAGGCTCTTCGCCGCCAAGCCGCTCCACGCGCGGGTGCAGGCGCTGGCCCACAGGCAGAAGAATCTGGCGGACAACCTCAGCAAGATGGAGCTGGCCGAGCGCGAGGCGGAGGACCGTGTCAAGAAGGCGCAAGACGAGCTGGAGCTCAAGCGGCATGGTGTCAGAGAGCTCAAGGCGCAGCAGGTGGCCCTCCAGGCGGAGCAGTCGGCACTCCAGCAGCAGGTCCCAGTCGCGCCAGAGGATCGTCCGCCTGGGCAGTCCATGGAGCACGACGTCATCAAGAACACGGGCGGCCTCACCCTCGGCGACCTGGCGCAGGCTCTCAGCGGTGCGCTGGCCGCTCACCCCGACGGCACCATGCAGACCGCGGGCGATTTGCCGCAGCGGCTGGCCTCGGCGCTCGGCGGGCCCCTCCAGGAGCTCATGCTGCGGCGGCAGCGCGAGCGGGCCGCCGCCACGGAGGCAGCGAGCGCCCCTCGCACCCCTGCAGCGTCCGTCGAGGGAGACGACGCCGCCGCCGCCGCGCAAGGCGCAGGCACTGCAGGCGGCGCCGCCCCTGCAGCCGCAGCGCCGCGCTGGGATCCCGCCGCGATGGAGCCCGAGAAGCTGCGGCAGCCCATGGCGGAGTTCTCGCCAGGGCCAGCAGAGGAGACCAGCGACGCCATGCTGGCGCGCGCCACGGAGCTGGCCGTCAGGGGCTTCAATCCTTACTAAGCTCATCATCGCGATGTCCTGCACACTTGCGATGGCGAAAGGCGCTATCACTACCAGCAACGTGACTTCCTGGGGTTCATTGGCGCCGTGCCTAGAGACCCTCGAGTCGCACGTCGTTCTCGTCCAGGAGCATCACCGACGGGACGAGGCGAAGCTCGCCGACCTGCAGCACGAGGTGCTGGATCACGGGTTCGCGGGCATCTGGGCGCCAGCAGTGGCAGGCCCCACCTCCGCGGAGGGCACTACGGGCGGCGTCGCGGTCTTGGCCCGCAAGAACATCCCCGTCACGGCCCCGCCGCTGCTGCCCTCGGCGACACTGTGGCCAGGGCGACTGGTGGCCGCCCACGTGCACTGGGGAGTCCGTGGCGGCATTGTCCTCGTGTCGGCCTACCTGGTCGACAGCGTTGGCATGAACGACGTGAACCGAAGCATCTTCGGCGCGCTCACTCGCTACCTCACGAAGCTCACGGCCTCGGGCATCGACTGGATCGTCGGCGGCGACTTCAATGGGCCTCCCAGCTGCCTGCCCCTGGCGCAGTTGGAAAAGGCGGGGGGCCTCTGGCTAGCGCCGTCGGCCGACACCTGCCGCCCACAGGCGGGCAGCGGCTCGGTGCTGGACTACTTTCTGGTCGGTGCAAACCTGGCCAGCCGCATCTCGGCTCCGAGAGTGGATGAGTTGGGCATCACCTCACCGCACCTCCCTGTCAACATGGAGCTGCGTGCCGCCGACCTGGACATGCGCGTGAGAATCCCGATCGCCCCCAGGGCGATTCCAGCGGTGCCGCCCATCGGCTGCAGCCGAGGTGTCGAGGACTGGGCGCCCACTTTGGCCCAGGTGCGCGCCACAACCAGCGCCGAGGAGCTGCCAGCAGCCTGGGACGCCGTCGTCAGCACCTTGGAGCAGGAGCTGTTGGACCGCTACGACCAGGTTGGCGAAGCGCGCAGGCGGTTCGAAGGACGTGCGGGGCCCATTGCGACCAAGCTGGCGCCAGTCAAGTGGAAGCCGCAAGGGCAGCGTGTCCGATTGGGGCCTGATGTCATCGCGGCCAAGGTCGCGGGCCGATGGGCGCGTCACTTCATGGGGGTCAGCGCGGTCCTCGCGAAGGCCAGCAGGAGGCTGCAAACCGCCAGCCTGCAGTGCTCCCTTGTCCCTGAGCAGTACCACGAGCTGGCGGACTTCGTCGCGAGGGCTTTGGAGTATGGGCGCGTGGTTATGGACAGCAAGAAGACGCTGGCACGGCTCCCGCATTGGGTGAGGTCCTTCTTCGAGCAGGGCTTTCGCGTGATCGGCAACACCGACTTCCTGGAACAGGCGGGCCGCATCGTCCAGTTCGCCAAGGACGCCCACGCGGACGCGCTCAAGGTCAGGCAGCAGAGCTGGATCCAGTGGGCCAACGACAGCCTGCGGAACGGCGCTGGCAAGGCGCACCGCTTCACCAAGCTGCGGGCGATGCAGGAGGTGCTGGCGCAATGGCAGGGCACCCACACCGAGCTCACCACTGGACGGCTCGCCCAGACCTTCGTCCCGCAGCAGCAGGTCGCCAGCCAGCACCTGATCTGCGACCGGGAGATGAAGGCCTGGGAGGACGTCTGGTCGTGCCACAAGCTCGAGGCGCTGGAAAGGCCAGCTGACTTCGACGAATGGGACGACCTCGAGGACCTCACCGTGGAGGCGCTGCAGCGGGCCGCCTGCAGCTTCCCCACCACCACGGCGCTCGGCCCAGCGCAGATCGGTATGCGTGCGCTCACCTTTCTCACGGACGACGGCGTTTACACCTGCGGCCAGCTCTTCATGAAGTGCGAGGCGCTGGGGGCTTGGCCCAGCGACAGTCTGTGGCACGCTATGTGCCGCATCCCCAAGGCCTCTGGCGGCTGCAGGCTGATCACGCTGATGCACTCGCTAATCCGATGGTGGTCGAGGGCTCGTGCCTCGACGTCCAAGGCGTGGCTGACGGCGCACCCCAATGCCAGTATTTGGGGCATGGGCGGTGGCAGATCTTCCTCCGACTCCGCCTTCGACCTCAACCTTGAGACGGAGGTATCGGACTGCCTGGACGAGCACGTCGTAATCGTCATGCTGGACGCCTGGAAGTTCTTTGAGACGATTAAGCCCGAGTGGCTACTCATCGAGGCGCGGCTGCTGGGCATGCCGCTGCGGTTGGTCTGGATGTTGAGTGAGCTATACAGGCAGCCGAGGCGGCTGCAAGCTTTCGGCTCGGTGTCCTACGCGGTCGTGTCACATCAGGGCGTGCTCGCAGGATGCACTCACGCCTGTGCCATGGTCACCTTGCTCATGTTCAGGCTGCTCGAGCAGGCGCGAGATGCAGGCGTCACCCCGAGGGCCCTCATCGACGACGTCACCTTGCAGTGGCGCGGGAGGCGGCTCTCGCAACTGGGCGTGCTTTGGGCGGCCACCACCAGGTTCCGCGAGGGCGCCCAGGAGCGAGGCATTGTCGTGCAGCCCACCAAGTCGGGCTACTTGGTCTCATCGGACGCGGCTGCTCGCGAGTGTGCCCGACACGCGGCGGCCCGCAAGCTGACCAAGATGCGCTGGGCCCGCAACCTGGGGCACGATCTGGGCGGGCGCAGAATCGCTAGGCTCCAGACGGCAAAGCGGGTGCGGCAGCTCAAGGAGCGGCGCGGCAAGTTGGCAGCTTTCAGAGGGGCAGTGGGCAGGCGCGCTACCTGCCTGTGGAAGACGGGCCTCATGCCGAGTGCGGCGCACGGTGCTGGGGTGTCAGGGCTCACCGACGATACGCTGCAGGTGCCGAGGGCCGAGGCTGGCAGGCTTGCAGGGGCTCGGCCAGGTGCATCGAGCGTCACGGTGTATTTGGCCACGCAGAAGGCGCGCGAGTACGACCCCATCTACGGCGCCACCTGCGACATCGTTTGCCGATACGCCAGCTGGATCTGGGAACAGCGCACCTCCCTGGCTAGGCTCCACAGGGCCTGGGCCAAGGTCACGGAGCGGCTCGTGGGGCGCCCGTCCTGGGCAGGGGCTCGCGGTCCCATCGCCTCCGTCACGCTGACGCTCTGGCGCATCGGATGGCACATGTACTCCAGCACGACCCTGGTCACCGACCAGGATACGGCGATCTACCTCCTCACCACGTGCCCGAAGGACGTCAGGATGCATCTGACCGGCGGCGTGCAACGCTGGCAGGCGAGGCAGATCGCGGCGCACCACCGCCAGCACGGCGAGGTCAAGCCTTGGGTGCGGGCCATGCGGCTCTGCGTGGGCGACGGGCGCGCGGCGTTGGCGGAGGGCCCGTCGGCCACCAGCCTGCGTCACCACTGGGCAACGGTGGCCTGGACGCAACAGGCCCAGCACGACCTTGGGCTGGCGGCGGCGCCGAATTGCAGGGCCTGCGGACATCCGTCCGACTCGCCTGGGCACAGATTTTTCGGTTGCGAGGTACTCGTGCAGCCGCTCACAGAGGAGGAGCAGGACGAGCAGCTGCCGCCCGAGCCGATGCAGGCCACCCGCACCTTCATGTGCGACAAAGGCCTGCAGGAGGGCGGCAGCTTCGAGAGCGCCGACTTCCAAATGTGCTTGCCCTGCATGCCGCCATTCGTGCCGCCCGCCGCGGAGCAGGCCGAGGTGAAGTTCTGGGGCTGCTGGCCTAGCCCAGGGGCGGACACGGCTTCCTGCAGCAACGCCGTCTTCACCGATGGCTCAGGCTTCGCGTCCAGCATGCCCGAGCTGAGGCGCTGCGGATGGGCCTTCGTGCAGCTTTCCCTCCAGGGACTGCCTGTTCGGGCGGCGTTCGGGGCGCTGCCAGGGCCGCTCCAGACGGTCTGGCGCGCGGAGAGGCACGCGCTGCTGCAGGCATTGCGGCTCGCGGGGCCGCAGCTCGAGTTCGTCTTCACCGACCTTCTGTCGATGGAGAAGGAATGCAGCCACTGGGGGCAGGAGCTAGAGGAGGCGCGAGCGGCACATGCCACAGTGTGGAGACGGATTCGTGCCCAGCCAGCGCGGCCTGAAGTGAGATGGATCCCCGCGCACCAGGACATGGATGCGTACTTGGACCGAGGCCTCCACCCGCTGCTGTACTCTGGCAACATGTGGGCCGACTGGTTCGCTCGGCAAGGAGCCATGCAGCACACCGTGTCGAAGGTGTACGAGGAGTTCTACAACATCGAGCTGCAACACTACAAGAGCCTGGCAAAGTACGTCGGCTGGGCGGTGCAGAGGACGATGCACGCAGGCCGCTGGGATGCGCCCGAGCAGACAGCCCGCCCGCCAAAGGTGCCCAAGGTGCAGGCGGCGACTGTGATCAGCCACTCCCTGGTTCGCCTGAACGGGACGGCGGTGGTGCTGTGCCGCGCTTGCTGCAGGCAGACCAGCGGGCAGACGGGGCCACATGGACGCAGTTCGCGCGTTCAGCTTGCGAGGCCAGCCAGTACACCGCGCTGCGGGCCGAGGCCATCATCGCGCACGTCGGCGCGCAGCCCATTGTGGTCTCGGAGGCGGGCGAGTTCGCTATGCAGGCGATCGAGCGCGCGGCGTGCCCCGAAGATGCGGGGCCCAGGCCAGCCGAGCCTGCCCCCTGGGGCTCAGGGGACGTTACCATCGAGATGCAGGGGCACAGGCTGAGGCGCGCAGGGCCCACCATCTACTGCGAGGTATGTGTGGCGTGGGCGGCGACAGGCTCCTCACTGGCCCTGGCTGCGCCCTGCGCTGGCCCGCCCAGCGCCGAGGGCAAGAACCAGCGCACCTACCTGTCCAACCTCAGGGCGCGGCTCAAGAAGCTCAGCCAAGGGCTGCACCCCAAGACAGGAAAGGTGCTTACTTGGGGAGGTGCAGGCGAGGCTCCAGACGGCCCCAGAACATGGGCCACAGCGGCGGCCAGCGCGGCCGCGGGCGACATGGCCTCTGGGGGCGACGGCGCTGCAGAGCGGCCAAGCGGCAGGCACGCGCAGAAGGAACAGGGCGAGGCGACCAGGCCTGGCCAGGACCACGAGATGCGCGAGGTGCCTGCAGGGGCTGGAGGGTCCGACGCAGTCCAGACCAAGAAGCCTGCTTGGCGGGTGCGACGGCAGGAGCTCCAGGAACGGATGCAGCGAAGGCAGCAGCATCTGCTAGCCGAACGTGGTCCAGCAGCCGCCAGCGGCGCGCAGCGTGATGAGGGAGACATGGCCGACGGCAGCTTGCCCTCGGCCTATGGAGCGCACCAATGCCCCGACGGGGGCACCCCTGGACTGGTGACGCTCCAGCCGCCGCCAGCTGCCCCAGACGTGGGGGTGGTCGATGCCTGTCTGGCGGCGGGGCCGTCGCGGCTGCCTGCGCCCTTGAGGTGTGACCTGGCACACGAGGTGACGCTGACCACGGACCACCAGGAGGGCGCCGTGACCAGCCCTCAGGACATGAGCAGCCCGCCGCAGCCGTTCTCGACTACCGATATGGCCAGCACCAGGGGTGGCAGGGGACCTGCAAAGTGCGGTCGCGAATGCGGCCCCGCCCTGAGTGCTGGCAGGTCTGACAACTCGCAGCGGGCGCTGCCAGGCATGGCCAGTGACAAGGGTGGCAGGAGGCCTGCAAGCCGCGACCCTGAGTGCGGCCCCACCTTGGGCACTGGCGGCGACGGCAGCCAGGCCCACCGCGTGCGGCGACGATTTACGGCCTGGGCCAGGGGTGGCAGGGTACCTGCAATGTGCGTGCGTGAGTGCGGCCCCGCCCTGAGCCCAGGATGCGACGAGGACCGCGACGGCAAGGGCATGGCCAGCGCCAGGGGTGGCAGGGGACCTGCAAAGTGCAGTCCTGTGTGCGGCCCCGCCCTGGGCACTGGCAGCGGGTCTCTGGAAGCGGCGTCGCTTGAGGAGGACCAGCGGCAGCCGCAGCTGGCTTCTGGGGAGGCGTGTCCACGTGCAGCTACGGCTGGTGCCAGGGGTGGCAGGGGACCTGCAGTCTGCGGTCCTGAGTGCGGCCCCGCCCTGAGCACCAGCACCCACCCCGAGCGGCGACGGATTACGGCCTGGGCCAGGGGTTGCAGGGGACCTGCAATGTGCGTGCGTGAGTGCGGCCCCGCCCTGAGCCCAGGAAGCGACGCGGACCGCGACGGAATGTGCATGGCCAGCACCAGGGGTGGCAGGGGACCTGCAAGTGCCGACCGTGTGTGCGGCCCCGCCCTGAGTGCTGGCAGAGTTGCGGTGGCTCGGCCTGAGCCAGCGCAGCCGAGGCGCAGCGTCGCGCCCAGGCTTGAGCTGCAGGTCGCTGGATGGGCGCGGTACTGGACCCAGGCGCCCGAGGTCGGCGAGACGATGGAGTGCCACAGCGAGTGGCTCGACCACTGCGTCGGCTACGTCACGCAGATCCTGTCCCAGCCGCGCTTCGCCACCAGGCTGCGGGCGCGTGGGAGGACGGCCGAGGAGATGGCCGAGGAGATCTGCGAGCGGGCCGGGGGGACTGGCATGCCCGCGAGGCGGGCCTACTACAGGTGGCGCCACACGCTGACGCGGTCGCAGAGGATCGTGTCGGACTGCATGCGGCGCTACGACTACGTGCGCCTGCGGACGTGGCTGGCCGAGCTGCGGCGGGAAGGGCAGCCACCGCCCATTGGCCCGCTCAGAGCGCCTTCGGTGCCGTGGAATGCGGGACGCAGGAGGCGACGGAGAAGTGGTTGAGGGTCGGCCTCTCATGGCACGGGCAGCCGCTGCGTGGCGTTCTGGCCCCAGCGGCTCGCCGCAAGGCGCTGCGCGGCGGTCTGGCCCCAGCGCGCCGCCCTTCGCGTCCGTCGACGTGATCGGCATCGCTGGCCTCCCCTGAGGCTGCGGCCCCCTGGCCGCCTGTGCTGCGTCTAGTTGGCCTGGCCGACGCGACGTCCTGCCGCTGCTCTCCGCTGCTCTCCTCCTCCTCCTCGTCTCTTCATCCTCCTCCCTCCACTTCACTTCTTCTCCTCCTCATCCTCCTGCTGCATCCTCCTCCTTCCGTCCTCCTCCTCCTCCTCCTCCTCCTTCCGTCCTCCTCCTCCTCCTCCTTCTCCTCGCCATCTCCTCCCTCCATCTCCTCCTCCTCCTCCGCCTCCTCCTCCTCCTCCGCCTCCTTCCTCGTCGTTTCTCTTCCTCCTCCTCCTCATCCTCCTCCTCCTCTCCTCCTCCTCCGCCTCCTCCTCCTCCTCCTCCTCCTCCTCCTCCTCCTCCTCCTCCTCCCTCCTCTCCTCTTGCTCCTCTCTCTCCTCTTGCTCCTCCTCCCTCGTGCTCCTACCTGCTCCTCTTGCGTCTCTCGCCAGCTTCTTCTCTTGCTCCTCCTCCTCTTCCTCTCGTCGTCATCCTCCGCCTCCTCCGATCCTCCTCCCTCCGTCCCTCCCTCCCACTCCCTCCCTCCCTCCCTCCTCCCTCCCTCCACCTCCCGCTTCGGGTTCCATTCCTCCGCCTCCTCCTCCTCCACCTGCTCCTCCTAACTCGTCCCTCCTCCTCATCCCACTCCCTTTCTTCTCGCTCGCTCATCCTCCTCTTCCTATCCTCCTCCTCCTCCTCCTCCTCCGCCATTTCGCACTCGAGTCCTCCTCCTCCTCCGTCCTTCTCCTCTCCTCCTCTCATCCTCCTTCTCCTCTTAAAAACGATGTGTTGGGACCTCCTCTTCTCCTCCTCCTCCCCGCTCCCCTCCTCTGCTCTCTTCCTTTTCCTGTCCATCTCCTCCCTCCTCCTTCTACGCTTCCATCCTCTTCCTTCTCCCTTCTCCTTCTCCTCCTCAACCTCCTTCTCCTCCCCTGCCCTCCTCCTCCTTCTCCTCATCCTTCCTCTTCCCTCCTCCTCCTCCTACTCCTCCTCCTCTTCCGCCTCCTCTCTCTCCTCCTCCTCCTTCTCCTCCTCCTCTCCTTCTGCTCCTCCTTCTTCTCCTCTTTCTCCTCCTCCTCCTCCTCCCCTCCTCCTCCTCCCTCCTCCTCCCTCCTCCTCCTCCGCCTCCTCCTCCTCCCCTCGCTCTCCTCCTCCTCCTTCCTCCTCCCTCCTACTCCTCCTCCTCCCCTCCGTTTCCTTTCCTTCTCCTTCTCTCCTCTTCTCCTCCTTCTCCTCCTCCTCCTCCTCCTCCTCCTCCCTCCTCCTCCCCCCTCTCCTCTTCTCATCCTCATCCTCAATCTCATCTCATCTCATCCTCATCCTCATCCTCATCCTCATCCTCCTCCCCCCCCCCGCCCTTCTCCTGCGCGTCGCCCTCCTTTGAGATCCGACGCTGCGAACAAAACAAGCACCAGTGGCTTGGCATCTCTCGGGCGTCTACTTTTTTTGTCCGGTGTGGGGACCCTCGAGGAGCATCCTGGAGCAGCCTGCGAAACATAAGGCGCCCGAAGGTGAAGCACGCACGGGGAATGGACGCCTGCGTGATGGCAAGTATAGGAGAGCATCACCACCGGAGACCCGGACCCAATCCGTCTGTGCCGCTCTCCGAGCCGGATCGATCTGCGCGGGTCCGAGGGCCCGAGCTCCAGCGAGGCCGCCCGGCGCGGACAGACGGCAGCGTCCGGGCCTCCGGGGCCCCCTCCTCTCTGGTCGACCCAAAAGGGGGTCCAGCTGAAAGGGGGTGGTGCAATAGATTTGGGGCAATTGTGTTGCAAATGTATTGCGCCAAATCTATTGCATCACCCCCTTGTCGCTGGACCCCCTCTTGGGTCAACCCGATCCTCCCCCCTCCTCCGGAGCGGGCGTGGGGTCCGAGGTGGCCCCGCACTGGGTCATCGGCCAGCAGGGAGGGCGGGCGGGTTCGAGGCGCCGGGCGCTCGGGGAGAGTGCGTGTTGCCCGCTGCGGCCTCCGAGGGGGGCCGCGAGGAATAGATCGTGGGGCGAAGCGCTCCACCAGATGGGAGTGCCTGGGGGGGCGCCTGGGAGCGCCTGGGGGCGCCTGGGAGCGCCTGGGAGCGCCTGGGAGCGCCTGGGAGCGCCTGGCAGCGCCCGGGAGCGGATCCCGGGAACCGATCTTGAGCGGATTTGGCTGCATCCCCACCCTCCCGACCGATTCTCCTGGGCTCCCAGCTAGTTCAGGCCCCCCTCCTGTCATCCCTCGTGGAGGTCCTCCTTGCTTCTTCTCCCTTGGGGACGTTCTCCCTCTCCTCCCTCCTACCCCCTCTCCTCCCTTGTGGACGTCCTCCTTTCCCTCTCTTGTGGACGTCCTCTCTACCCCCGCCTCCAATCCCCGTCCTCTTTTCCCTCCCTGCTCCCTCCACCTCGGCACGGGAAGGCTGGGGCCGAGACGAGATGGCTGGCTCTTTTGATGACGGGCAGCTGGAGGCCAGGCGCTTTTTGCTTCTCCAGATCGTCTTTGCTCGTCATTCGGGCAATATGCATATCCAGACCAGTGCGTATCTGACTTTCTCGGAAGAGGCGCCGCAAGGCCGGAGCGCACTCGGTATGGATAAGAATCGAGCCTCTGGGGGCCAGCATTCTTATCCGTATCCACTGCGCCTCGGGCTTCTGGGCAAGGGAGTCCGAGAATCCAAGCTGCAGCGGGCATGGACACAAGTCTTGCCCGCACCTCACCCTCCTTTTGCTGCTTAGGCACCAGAGTCTGTTGCCATGTCGTCCGAGGGCGGCCGAGCTGCCGTGGCCGACGTTCGGCGACGACCCCTCCTCCCCTTTTCTCTATCCTCCTCCGCCTATCTTTAAGTCGGGCCTGTCCCCCTACAGGGGAAATATCAAAAAAAAAAATCCCCCCCCCAAAAAAACAGGGGACCATTTTTTGAGCAGGTTTGGGCATCTTTTGGGCATGTTTAGGGTATTGCTTATTTTTCGTCGGAAATCCGGCTGTAGGGGGACAGGCCCGACTTAAGCCTACCTCCCCCTCCTCCCCGACCTGCCGCAGAGGGCCTCTGCAGAAGCGAGCGCATGGGCGGCCGGGAGGGCCAGCGCCCGACCACGGGGAGGCCCCTGGGCCGCGGCGGGCCCCTCCTGCACAGCAGAGTCGCAGGACCCGAG
>CAUYUJ010009358.1:97500-107575 GCA_963575745.1 Prorocentrum cordatum | reverse complement strand
CAAGCTCCTCTCCTCCTCGTCCTCCTCCTCCTCCTCCTCCGCCTCCTCTTTTTCTTCCTCCTCCTCCCCCTCCCTCTCCCCTCCCCCTCTTCCTCTTCTGCTTGCACATCAGAGACAGGACTCCCTTTGCCTTGCGCTGTTTTGCGGTTTCACTTCCAATTTCAGAGCACGCTGAAGGAGAATGAGTGGCCAATGCGCCGCCTGGCGCACGGTGAGGAGTGTGTCTGTCCCTGCCGCTCCGGGGGGTCTTCTTAAGGCTGGGGCCACCCGCAGCCAGGCGCGGCGATGCGAGTTCGAGCGTTGCGCAAAGGGGGGAGCGATGCATGGGGGGGGCTCCATGTGGAGCCACGAAATGGAGGGTTCGCCACAAAATGTTACATTCGGGCGGCAGAGGAAGGGATGGCATGAGGGATGGGGGAGGGGAAAGGAGGAGGATGCGGAGGCGGAGGCGGAGGAGGAGGAGGAGGAGGAGGAGGAGGAGGTCGCGAAGGAAGAAGAGGAGCAGTAGGAGGAGGAAGAGTAGGAGGAGGATGAGGAGGTGGAGGAGGAGGAGGAGGAAGAGGAGGAGGAGGAGAAGGGGACGGAGAAGGCGGAGGAGGAGGAGGAGGAGGAGGAGGAGGAGGAGGTGCATTGTCTGCACACCTAAGGGGCCTTAAGTGGTTCCCCATGAGGCCCACATAGGGCACGAACGGTGCGCGTTTCTTCCCCCCCCCGCTTGTCGCCCCCCCGTTGAGCAGCGCCCAGTATGTCGATCCGATGCGGGATGGCCCGCTGGCGACCCGTCCCTCTCCCGACCCGCGGGCGGCCCCCTCCTCGTCTTGGCTCTCTAAGTTAGAGTATAATATAAGCCTCAGCAGAAATGGCCCCAGGATGTATCAGCTTCCCGACTGCCATTTAGGACCCGAAGAGGAAAGCAGGGAAACAGCATATGAACACAGAGATACGGGGACTTCTCGGGGCCGTGGGCCTCCCGGGCGTGAGTGGCGTCAGCCATGGCGTCGGCCCTCCCCCCCCCCATGTCCTCTCCCGAGCCTGAATGGCGTCAGCCATGGCGTCAGCCCCCCCCTCCCCATCCCCGACAGAGCGATGCTTGAGCTCCCCCCCCCCCCCTCCCCCCTCCCGGGTCTGAATGGCGTCAGCCATAGCGTCAGCCCCTCCTCCCCCCCTCCCACCTCCTGTGCCTGAATGGCGTCAGCCATGGCGTCAGCCCCCTCTCCCCCCCGACAGAGCGAAGCTTGAGCGAGCCTCCTTTGGGCCACTCCCCATTCCAGGCCTTCCGCCTGCATTGCGTCAGCCATGGCGGCAGCCCCCCCGCCCCCCCCCCGACTCCTCCTCCCCGGGCATGAATGGGCGTCAGCCATGGCGTCCCCCCCTCCCCCACTCCCTTCCTTCCCGGGCATGAATGGGTCAGCCATGGCGTCCCCCCCTCCCCCCACTCCCCCTCCTGGGTTGAATGGCGTCAGCCATGGCGTCAGCCCCACCCCCGACAGAGCGAGCTTGAGCGCCCCGCCCCCTCCCCCCTCCTGGGCCGAACGTCGTTCAGCCATGGCGTCAGCCCCCCCCCCCTCCGCCCGACTCCCCCCTCCAGGGCATGAATGGCGTTAGCCCCCGCGTCCCCCAATCCCCCCACTCCTCCCCCACCGGTTTGAATGGCGTCAGCCATGGCGTCAGCCCCCCCTCCGACAGAGCGAAGCTTGAGCGAGCTCCCGCCCCCCCTCCCCCTTCCCAGGCCTGAATGGCGTCAGTCATGGCGTCAGCCCCCCACCGACAGAGCGAAGCTTGAGCGAGCTCAAGCCCACGCTCTCAGAAGCTCACACGCCGGATCGGCTGATGTTTTGATGACTTGTAGTTTTTCTCCCAAGTCCGCCTGTACGAGAACATGCCGGGTATAATGTTAAGACAAGGAAGACGGTGAAGAGGCGCACCCTAGCTCTGAAGTAGCATCTCCATTCGAAGACTGACCATCCAAAGGACGAAGGCGCTCCTCAGGGGCCCTCGATAAGACCGTGATCGCCAGCTCGCAGCCAGCCCTTACCATTCGGGCGCTGCTTGCCAAAGACGCATCCTGGCCGATGGTCACCCACCCGCTCTTGGACGGGGCAACCACGATGCACGAGCAGGAGGAGGAGGAGGAGGCGGAGGAGGAGGCGGAGGAGCAGGAGGAGGAGGAGGAGGCGGAGGAGGAGGAGGAGGCGGAGGAGGCGGAGGAGCAGGAGGAGGAGGAGGAGGAGGCGGAGGAGCAGGAGGAGAGGAGGAGGCGGAGGAGGAGGCGGCGGAGGAGGCGGGGAGGAGGAGAGGAGGAGGAGGAGGCGGAGGGCAGGGAGGAGGCGGAGGAGGAGGAGGCGGAGGAGGAGGAGGAGGAGGAGCGGAGCAGGAGGAGGAGGAGGAGGAGGAGGAGGAGGAGGAGGAGGAGGCGGAGGAGAGGAGGAGGCGGAGGAGGAGGAGGAGGCGGAGGAGGAGGAGGAGGCGGAGGAGGCGGAGGAGGCGGAGGAGGAGGAGGAGGAGGAGGAGCAGGAATAGGGGGCCCAGGGGATCGAGGGGCGCACCGGGTGCACACAGGAGCACCACCACCCGTGGCGCGTCGTGGGGGCCCGGTGGACCGACCCTGGCCCGGGCCGACACGTGGCGGCGCGGCCCGCCGCAGCCGCGTCGTCTTTGCCGTCGTCGCCGTCGCCGTCGTCGTCTTTGCCGTCGTCGTCGTCGCCGTCGCCGTCGTCGTCGTCGTCGTCGTTGTCCAGCCACGCGCAGGGGGGGGTGGGGGGAGGGGGGAGGGCTTCTCAGAAGCACCCCTGCTTCTGAGAAGGCGCAGGCCTTATCTATAGATGTCAGGCCGGCGCCCTCTGAGAAGCAGCCTGCTTCTAAGAAGCCCTCCCCCCTCCCCCCACCCCCTTGTGCGCGCCACCAAGTCGTCGTCGTTCCTGCCCGCCCCGCCCCGAGAGGCGGGCCGCCGGGTGGCGCTCGTCGTCGCGCACCCGGACGACGAGGCTGGCCGAGCCTTGCAGCCCTGCGGGTGGGGGGAGGCTTTCCGTCCGTCTTGCAACCTGAAGGGGGTGGCCCTCCTGACTTAATCCAGATCTCGTAATGAAAGGGAGGGGGTCTGGACCCTCCAAGACAAGCCATTTCAGACCCCCCCCCCCGTGGGAGAACCCTCCAAAACACCGTCCCCAGACCCCCCCAGGCCCTCCAAGATAGCCTGGAAGAGACCCCGCCCGAAATGAGACCCCCCTCCCTTTATTACGAAATCTGGAGTACATTCAACCACAGGCTGAGTCTGTAGCGCCCCGCAGCTGCGGTTAAGACGAAAGGGGGCGGGCGCGGGGTGGGTCGGGGGTGGGTCGCGCGCGAGTCGCAGATGGGTCGCGGGGTGGGTCGCGGGTGGGTCGCGGGTGGGTCACGGGCGGTTCCCACAGACAGGTTGACAAAAGACTCACGACGGAAGGTTTATCGCCCTCTTCGGCCTCTGGGGGCCCCTGCCGGGCGTCGGGGGCGTGAGAAAACGACTCAGGATGTAGAACCGGTCCTGCGGAAGGGGTCGGCGGGAGGTGTTCGCTTTCTTCGGCATCTGGGGACCCCTACTGGGCCTCGGGGCCGTCAAAAAAACGGCTCAAGGTGCAAAACCGGCCGGTCCTTGGGAGGGTCGAGTCCTTTGGGGGTCGACGCTGCGCAAACAATCATGACGTCGGCGGTCGGGGGTCGGGGGAGGCAGGCGCATGTGAACCTTTCCCCCTGCAGGTCAGATTTCTGAGACCCTGGCGGGGGGCCAGCGTCTGAAGGATGTCCGCAGCCAGCCGAACCCCGACGGGGGTGTCCGATGACCCAGCGTCGATAGGACCCGCAGGGGAAAGTCCCATTCTCTGGGGTGGGCGCCCGTCGAAGAACAGAATCGGCAGCAACAGACTGTCAACCCGCACAGAAAGGATGAGCTACTTTCTAATGGTCCCCTTGCACCCGTCCCTTTCGGCCCATCCTTGGCCGCTTTCGCTGGCCGCGCCCAGCTTGCAGGGTGTCGACATGCTCCTCCAAGGCCCCTCGTCGTTCTGTCGCCCCCCTTCTCTATTCCCGTCCCCTCGCGTTGTCGTTTCTGCCCCTTGGGGCTGTCGTTTCTTCCCCTTCGGCCCCGCCGTCTTCATCTGCGTTCCCTGGTCGTCCTCCCTGGGGGGCCGTCCCTGCGAGCGCGGGGCCTGCGCGCCCTCCGAGAGGCCCCTTCTGGGTCTCGGAGTGCGTTTTTGCTCCTGCGGGTGCCCGCTACCGATGTGATCTGCGGCGCCGGTGCGGGCAAGGACGTGGAGAGACACAGAGCCGTGACCTGCCAAAGCTCTCACGTTCAGACGCCAGGCGGGGGCTGGCGAGCCCGCGTGGCTGCTCAGACGGAGCTCCGGGAGATTGTGTTCTGTTTCTCTTTTCCGGGAAGCAGCGCGTCTACTGCTTAGCCGCTAAACTTTAGCGCGCTAAACTTTAGCGCGCTGCGTTGTATTCCTGGATTTCTTTATTCCTCCGGGAAGACCTCTTTAGCAGCCGCGGATGTGCCAGCCCTCGCCCAGACTCCGGTCCCTCCTTACCGTGCGCCCTGGTTCACACGGGGTGGCCAGAAAGTTCGGGGAGGCCCGCCTCTGGTCATCGGGTCGGGCGAAAGGGGGGGGGGTGGGAAAGGGGGGGGTACGAAATCTGCTGCATGCAGCTGGTTTCGGCCCCGCCGCCGGGCCCATTCCTCGATACAGTCGGGGCGCTGAAGAAGGAACCCTTTTCTTTGGGGAGGGTCTCGGTGTTCTTCAATTGTTCCACAGTTTGTCTTATGTCTTCCTTAGGTTTTCGTTGGGGAATCGAAGTTTAACTTATGGAATAAAGGGGCCTCGTTCCTTATTTAGGGTTCCTTAGGTCAACGCCCCGACTGTACATGGGCGCCTCCCGGCGCCGGGAGGCGCCGGGAGAATCAGCTACGTGAGCTGATTCTCCCCCCCCCCCTTTGCTATCTACCCCCCTTTCGCCCGCCTCTTGCCAGCGTTCGGGGAGGCCCGCCTCTGGTCGGCGCGGGGCCTCCCTCCCATGGCGTATGGCGTGTGCGGGGCGCGCGGCGGGGGGCGCGCGGGGGGCGCCGCCCGGGGGGGGGGGATCGGCCCGGCGTCGGCCCAAGAGGCCCTCGGAGGTTGACAGGCCTCCTACCCCGACGCGTCGATGAGTGAATTGGCCATTTTCGCCTCGCGAGAGGGCGTCACGGCCGTCATTTTTGCGGGTCCGGGTCCGTCGTTTTCGGTCCTAGGCGTCTTCACTAAAGGGTGGTACTGAAGGGAGGTTTGTCCACCGCCCAGACCCGCGTGGGTCTCAACTTGTGTTTTCGATGATGGCGCAGTCACGACGCTGGTGGAAGGAGCGCCAAAGGTCAAGTCGGGCATGTCCCTCTACAGGAGGAATATCCAAGAATCGTTAAGCACATAGTTCTGGTTTCCCCAAGAGGGGGCCCAGCGAACGGGGGTTGGTACAATGTATTCGGTGCAGTAGGTTTGTGGGGCTGCAATAGATTTGGGGCGTGCAGTACATTCCGGTGCGCAAATGTATTGCCGGGCTGTCGCGTGCAATACGTTAGCTGCAAGACAATACAACACCGTTCTCTAGCGCATCACTTTTGCAGCACCATTGCCCCACATCAATTGCACCCCCCCCCTCTCAGCTGGACCCCGTTTCGGGTCAATCACAATAGTCTAGTGACGATTTTTCGTGCTCTTCTGACCATGTTTTTTATTCCTTAACTATTTATTCTTTCAATACCCACCTATATTAAGAAGGCCAACTAAAACCTAAGGCTCCAGCGGGGCTCCGCTCTTCGCGCCGCGCCCTCGATCCGGGCCCCCAGGAACCTGCCGGTGGCCGAGGAGAGCCCCAGTCGTTCCGAAGCAAACCATGGGAGACTGGCATTTCTATCGATCGACTTCCAGCGGCCGACCTCAAACAAAACATATGTTTAAGGAGTTTGAGCTTTCTAGCAATGATCAGAGATTTGACAACCGTTTGGGGGGATAATATTTCTGCAGCTGGTAGGTTCTGTTGCGTTCGCTTGCGAATGATGAGGCCTTTTAATTATGACTTTAGCGTCTATCAGCGTCTGAGAGTCGCTGGGATAGCGCCGATGTCGCGTCGATCAGCGTCGATTCAGCGTCGATTTAGTGTCGAGTCGGCGTCGATCTAGCGTCGATCGGCCTCGATTCGCCAGAGCGGGCAAGGTGGTATGGGAGGCTCCCATGAGTGGCCACCGAAGCTTCGTTCCTTCTCCTGCGTTCCTTGTGGTCGCATACTACCCATTGTGGGATCACGCTCTGCGGCGTGACAGCGAGGCACTAGTGACCTGTCAGCTCTCGAGTGTAATATACGTACTTATCACGTGCAGGTGAATATTTCACGAAGTGGTCCTCTATGCTGCCTATAAAAGAATATCCTTGTGGTCGCGCGCGGACTGCGAGTTCTTTTCGGGTCGACGCGGCGACGGCCCCCCGCGCGGGCGTTCGAGGCGGAACGCCGCCAGCGGCTCGGAGTCGGCCGCGGTCGAACGACCGGCGCTGTCGGAAAGCCGCGGGCGCTCCAAATGCAGCGGCTCGCGTGGTGGCAGAAGCCAGCGTAGAGAAGTCAACAGAGCATGCTTCTGTGAGCAAGAAGCACGGCGGCATACTTGCGCGAAGGGGAATTTCAGTCGGGGCGCTGAAGAATGAACTCTTTTCGTTGGGTAGGGGGGCTCCGTGTTCCTCTATTGTTTCACAGTTTGCCCCACGTTTTCCTTAGGTTTTCGAAGGGAAATCGAAGTTCACCTTCTGGAGAAAAGGGGCCTCGCTCCTTATTTAGGGTTCCTTAGGTCAGCGCCCCGACTGTATTCCTCTGCCCCTCCCTCCCCTCGCTGCGGGCAGGGAGCGATCGTTTACCCTTCTGTCAGCTCGGCTGCGGTAGCCCTGGGAGCTCGGCACCTCACAAGTCTGATCGTGGCCAGACCAGGCGAGGTATCTGAACTTGCGACGGAGCCAACAGAAGGCGTGCCAAGGGGGTGTTCTTTTCAGGAACTATGGGCTAGCTTGGAACTGCTGTTTCGTTGTTTGCGTCTCTCGGCGAATATCTACGGAACCTTTTCCTTGTTATGGTGCATCGCATACAAGGTGGGTTAGGAGTGGGAGGTTTGTTGGACGGTCCCCAGAGTCGCACGGTCCCGATTTCTACACTTGTCCAGGCTCCTGCGGCAAATCCGCCAGCGCGCCAGCAAAACACTGTGCGGCGACATTTTGAGCGTCGCCGAGAAGGCCGTTACATGTGCTACCTGGCGTCTACACTTCTTGAAGAGCTCTCGTATGCGGCTCGTCTTGGGGCTGTCTTCGGCTCTCTTAGGGGCAGTCTTTGGCGTTCCTTGGGGCTCTCTTCGGTCGTATTTGGGCCCTTTTTGGCCGTCCCTGGCTTCTCTTGAGCTCTCTTGCCGCTTTTTTGGTCGTACGGGGGTCTCTTAGGGGTCGTCGTGGAGCCGTCTGGTGGCCCTCTCGGGCCGGCTTGGGGCCAGCTTAGGCCAGCTTGGGTCTTTCGTAGGAGCCCCTCTTGGGCTAGCTTGGGTCTACCTCGGGGCCATTTTGGACCATCTGCTGGCCCTCTTGGGGCTCTCAATGGGCCGTGTTGAGCTTCCGGAGACCGTGGAGCGATACTCGATTGAATAGCGTCGAGGCCGAACGCATCGATACAAAGTCCATACGGTTGGCCTCACAATGCTCTCCTGGAGAGCGTCTTAGGGCGTTTTGGTGGCCTGCTGCGGTCTCCTGGGTGTGCGTGGGGCCTTCTTTGGAGCTGTTGGGTCCCTCTTGTCGGCAACGCGCTGAGGGGGGTAGGGGGAGGGGGGAAGGCTTCTTAGAAGCAGCCCTGCTTCTTAGAAGGCGCGGGCCTTCTCTACAGACGTAAGGCCGAGGCCTTCTAAGAAGCAGGGTGTTTCTAAGAAGCCTTCCCCCCTCCCCCTACCCCCTTTTGCGCGCCGCCAATCTTGGGGCAATGTTCAGCCATCTTGGCCACTTGGTGACCTGCCCTGGCCTTCTTGGGAGCCACCTCGGGCGTCTTGGATCTCTCCGCGAGCGCCACCAGGGCGTCGCGACGCTCCAGGGGCCCTCGGAAAGCATGGGTGGTGCCCGTGTGACCGGAAGGGGGCAGCAGAGGGGGGGGGAGGATCCTTCGAAGATCGCACGGATGAGTAATGGGGGGAACGCAAATGGGGGGACCGGGGTAGGCGCAATAGTTCATGCAATAGTTGGCGTTTGGATGCAAAAGTTTGCGGCGTGGATGCAATAGTTCCGCGCGGGTGTTGCTTCGTCTTGTTTCGTGCGCAATAGTTCAGGCGGTTTGCAATAGTTCGTGCCCCCTCGCAATAGTTCGCGCGCAATAGTTCAGGCAAACGAACTATTGCACCTACTGCCGTCCCCCCTTTTGTGTTCCCCCTTTTGCTCCAGCGTAAATTATCCCGTGGAAATGCGGCGCGGGCGTTGTTTACTTCTTGGTTTGTGCCTTTGGCATTGTGTGTTCCAAGCTTGTTTGTGGATTGTCGTCCCCAGAGGCAGACGCGGTTGCATGGCACGCTTCGTTGCACGGGACATTCAATAGTTCGGGGGGGATGTTGTCTGTGATTTGCAGCACACGCGTCACTCCAGGTCATGTTCTTCTGGCCGACCTTGTTGAAGTTCCAGAGCGCAGGGATGAAGATTAGTATCCTGTGTTTATCTACAGGGAATGCGGATGGACTTGGCGACATACGAAAAGGCGAGATGGAGCGGTCGTGTGCGCGCATTGGAGTTCTTGGAGATGCATTGAGTGTTCTAGATGTAGCGGAGTTGCGGGATGGATTCCACGAGTGGCCCCAGCATGTGGTATCTGATCACGTGCTCAAGTTTGTTCGGCGACAAGAGGCGGACTTGGTTCTTACGTTTGACGATTATGGCGTCTCTGGGCACCCGAATCATATTTCGACAAGTCTGGGAGTGAGGTGTGCGTATGATGCTGCTATGGCCAGTACTGGTGCAGCACCGTTTCAAGTGCTGATGTTGAGATCAGTCGGTCTTCTTATGAAATATATAGGGGCGATGAACTTGTTGTTGGGGGGCGGCATTGCGTCGTATACGTGCGTGAACCCAATCGTTTGTCTTCAGGCGTTGGCGGTTCACTGGTCTCAGCTGGTTTGGTATCGTGTGTTATTTGCTTTGTTCTCTAGATACGCGTTCTTGAACACGTATGTGCAGTACGGTATCCGTAGCGGCGGCGCGGACAAGAAGAACGAGTGACACATCGTTCTTCGGTTGCCGTGTGACTTTCCTGTTTCGATCGCCGCAAAAAACATGCATCAATTTCGATCAGTTGATTTTGGTTGCACGCCTTCTGCACATACACTGGGTATGTTTCGACCACATCCTACGACTGGCGCACGCGCCCTAGCGCCATGCGTATCTGCGACATTGAAAGAGCACGTGGTATTATTAAACCTTGGCCATGCCAAAGATAACATATTTGCATCTGAGCTCATGTCAGAACGTCAGAACGTTCTTCCACTACCCAAGAAACATGTCATTCCATGCCATGCCATATCATGCCATGCGCGCGTGACCATCCACCCATTACCTGCAGAGCTTGAGTATGTTGTTCCAGTAGTCGTCCCAGTTTGTCATCTCAGATTCCTTGCTGCCGACGCGGTAACTCGTGTTTCCCTCTGCGGTCAAATTTGCGTTCTCGCAGGACGGGCGGCGAGGATCGTCGAACGAACATGTAATTAAACGCCAGCGCGGGCGGGGGGACGTGCCGCCAGGAGGATCCAACAACGACAATCTGCCCACAGTCGAGACTTCGCGTAAGCCTGCCTGTGCGGCCGGTGCATCACTCGGCGGAGCCAGGAAGCTTGGCCTTCCAAAGGCCTCCGCGGGCGTCCGCGATCACCCACGACCCTCCGAGATTCTCGGGACCATGGCGGCGTCCTCCGCAAGCCTGCCTGAGGCCCCCCCCGCACACATCTGGAGACGTGCCCTGGCCAGCTTGGAGCAGGAGGCGGAGGACAGGCAGCTACAAGCGCCCCCCCCCCCCGCCCCCG